>JAJOZX010000423.1:960000-1392500 GCA_023014485.1 Bathynomus jamesi
TACTTGACATCAATTTCCCCTTGTCACCCTCCAAATATATTTCATTACCTAAATCTGTAACTACAATGCTGCCTAAAAATTCATTAGGCTAGGTTAGGTTAGGTTTTGTGTGTATCATCAATTTGACACTTGTCTAAAATTTCAGTCAATTCACAAATTACCTGATTTTAGACATTGACTAACACACACATATATATATATATATATATATATATATACACGGTGAACCAAAAGTAGGTGGACAGTAGGTTGAATACGGTTTGTGTTATATTATATTATAACTATGGTGTTCATTATAACTATGGTGTTTGTGTTATATTATATTAAATATTATAACTAAATTTATTTAAATTTTATTTTGTATTATAGTATACAAAAAAATTAAATATGTATTCTCAAAATAAACGTTATCATTTACTGTCCACCTACATTTGGTTCACCCTATATATATATATATATTATATATATATATATATATATTATTTATAGTATGTGCAAATTTTCACACAGGGAGTAACAAAACTCCTTAGCTATAGTATGTTTTCAGATTTTTACCTTATGGTTGATGATTTTTACTACACCCTGTATGTACATCGATTATTTTTAATAATAATAATAATAATAATAATAATAATAACATTTCAATAGAATTGCGAAAAGGCTTACTTAAACAGCAGGTGCCAAGTCCTTTGGCGCACCGGGTGGTACTCATCCCTCCTACTTTCCGGCAGTTCCGATACTCCATGCAGGTTCCGATCGGGGTATCAAGATCCCCGGTATTGCATTGCTCAGGAAGGATTTTGATAAAGAACAAAACTGCGAAGAAGGTTAGAGGTTAGTGCTGAGTTTTAGTTAAGAAGACGAAGAACACGATTGGGATGCACAATAGAGACTAACTTGAATCAAGAGCGAGCGAGAAGCGAACTTATATTGTCTTTGCAATATAAACAAACCCAGCGCTCGTTAAGGTTACAAAACTATAAATAATAATGATAAATTTCTTACGTTTCCCTTCACGATGTGATTTAACCAAGTCATTCTTGAGTTTTGAGTTCTTGAGGTCGTCCGTGGACGGTGTCGCTGTCGACGTTCCAACCAAGATCATTGAAATGAGGTAAAAGTATAAAAGCTGGAAAGTAAAACGCCTCTAAATTATTGAGGATAAAATTACTGGGACAAGAATGAAATAATTAAAAATGAAGTCTATATAGTTCAAATCTCTTTATTTCAAACCATTTTAATTGTCTATATTACAAAAAAAATAATAAAAAAAGGGCTTGATTTTATTTTATCTTATTTTGTTGTAAAAATAAAATTTAACCAAGGATGGGGACTCATAATAATACTTATTAATAAACATGAAAAAAAGGTATACTGAATTTGATGCTTAAATTCTCTTTTGCATAGCGACCACCCCTCAAAATCCTGTTAAGATTTTTAATCAAGTAAAAGTGTAACAAAGCACACGAACAAATGTGCATGAAATCTATACCCGAATAGGTGTATGATAGTTCCATGCGAATATACTTTCAAAATTTAATCTATGAACAAGGAACACTTAGTATTCATATATATATATATTTTTTTTTTTTTTTAGTTCAGGAAGAACCGATTCGCCTCTATTGAAAGGGCATATCTCAGCGGAAAAACAAAGAAAAAGTGAGAGGAAAGACAGAGGAAAAAGAAAGGGTGGAGGGGACAGTCGAAGTGGAAAAAGACCAAGGATGACAAGGACTGCAGGGTCGAGCCCCATCATCCTTGGGTGCTAGGGCCGGGAGGGCGCACGTGAAACCTCCAGGAACAAGCACGTACAAACGAGCACAAAGAGCACTCAAGAGCACGAGCTTAGAACCCCCCTGCGGGGACGATATATATATATATATATATATCAGAGATGGGAAATCGGATCGGATTCGAATCGATAATCGGAATTAATCGATATTTTTTGAGAAATCTGAATCGAAAAAAAATTCGAATCGAAAAACGGGCGCGGATCTGAATCGAAATTTTGATCCGAATCGAAAAGAAACGATGAATCCGAATTCGAATTCAAATCGATAAAAAATATGGATCCGGATTTTAAAAATTTGGTTATAACTTATAAATAACTTATAAGGCTTATTAACGTTTCCGGTTTCACCACAGGTAAAGACTGACCTTTCCGAGAATCTGTTTGCTCGGACAAAAATCATACTAATCCTATACTCCATCCATTAAGGTGCTAATCCTAATCCTTAAATTTTGGTATTGTCCGAGAGTGACAATTTCACACGCTCCTCAAAGAAATAATCTTTTGCCTTCGAACATTGAAAATATCTTAGTTGTCAGGGCTAATTTTAATTTGTAAATTTGTATCTATACAGTGGATTATATTTCTTAAAGTATTATTATCATATTTTAATTTTTATGTATGCTATAATTAATATTTCTTGTATATATGAGTCTTAATTGTTTAATAAATTAGCTTATATGAATGATTTTTTTTTGCACCTTATTAAGAATAAATCTAAAGTTATTACTTATAATGTAATGTTATAATGTTATAATGTTTCAGACCAACAAAGACCCTAGGATCCACTCATGGCTGGTCTACCTAACTGTGTTCGTAATCGTGTATTGTGTATGTCCTCCGTGGTGGCGGAGGGGACCTACAATTTTACGTGGGTTCCGAACCACAAGAACATAAGAAATTTATGTAAAAACCGCCGGTAAATTGGCAACGACCAATTTTTACGAAACTAAATAATTATCACTTTAAAACCAATTAATTATCGATTTAAAACTAAAGATAGAATCTCTGGATCCAGAGGATCTAGTCATAATAGACTACTATCCACAAATATGTTACACTCTATATCTATTTATAACGGACATGCAAATAAGATTATATCAGATCCAAAGAATCCAGTCAATTTCATTACGGTATCCATCAAGTCACGGTCCATATCGATTGCGGACCAAGTCAAAATTTACAATCATATACATTACAATATATACACTTACGAGAAAAAGTGTAGGTGTGGCTGTAAAGACTGTACAGTAATATAGAAATGTGTGTGCACCCATTTTGGGTCTCCCATTTAAAGGTGTTTGTGGGGCAAGTGAAGATCATGAGTTTTTCAATACCTCACAGTACTATGGGGGGCACCGCTCGGCAGAGGAATCTCTTTAAATGGGGTGTGTAAGGACAGAGAGTATCCCCTAACCCAAGACGCTGCCTCCCTATATCCCACAACACTTGTGTTGAGCTGTGGGATCTATCCCCAGAAAGCCTTAATTTTACTACCTTAAACTATACCCTTTCTATCAACATATGCGTCTAATCGATTTTTAAACATGTTTATAGACGTGCTACTAATTACTTCTACCGGCAAACTATTCCAGCTATTTACTATTCTATGCGTAAAAAAGTTTTTCGCAACTGCTGTCTCGAACCTTCTACTTGTCAACTTACACCCGTTATTTCTAGTCCTATTATATTGAGATATTTCGAAAAAGCTATCTCTATCTACGTTATCGAACCCATTCATAATTTTGAAAGCCTGGATTAGATCACCCCTTAACCTCCTAGTCTCGAGTGTTGTCAATTTTAACTCCTTAAGCCTATCCTCGTACGACTTTGACCTAAGCGACGGAATCATCTTAGTTGCTCGTCTTTGAACTCTTTCGATTTTGTCTATATCTTTGCGCATATGCGGATTCCAAAATTGGACCGCGTACTCCAAATGGGGTCTAACTAATGATTTATAAAGTGGAACTATAATATCGCGCGATTTGTATTCAAAATTTCGAGCTATAAAACCTAACACTTTGTTCGCCTTATTGACCGCTGCTGTACTTTGTTTCGCTACTTTTAAATCACCCGTGACTATAACTCCTAAATCTTTTTCCTGCTCTACGCTTATTAAATCTTTCCCTGACATACTATACGCAAAATTACCGTTACGCGAACCTATATGCAAAATTTTGCACTTATCAACGTTAAATCTCATTTGCCATGTGACTGACCAATCAACGATTTTATTCAGATCTTCCTGAATTTTACCTCTATCTTCGTCATTAATCGCCCTACCAAACAGCTTCGTGTCATCCACAAACCTTGAAACTGTACTGACTAGGCCGACATCTAAATCGTTAATATATATAAGAAAAAGCAAGGGGCCCAATACAGATCGTTAATAGACTGAGAATTATCTGTATTATTTATTAAAAATGAAACTTATTATTAATAGCCACCCCTTGACTAAAACAACGATGATAGGTATAATTTTATTAAATGAACTCATAAAAATCAAGAAAAATTAGGCCTGGATCCGAATCGGATTCGAATCGGATCGAAATCGAAAAAGAAATAATCCGAATCGGAAAAAAATTCGAATCGATAAAAACCGAAAAATTTGAATCCGAATTTGAATCTATATTTCTAATTGCGTGAAAATCGGATTCGAATTTGAATCGAAAAAGATTTCGATTTCCCATCCCTGATATATATATATATATATATATATATATATATATACAGGGTGGGCGGAAAGTAGCTCCCTATTTTGGATTGGTAAAAAAATACGTATATTATCCATTTATTTCAGAAGAAATAATATGAAAAGGTAGGCATACATGGTAGGTTTTCTCTAAAATTCAATGTGGGCTCCAACTCTTTCCACCAGCTTCTGGAGCCGCCCAGGAATGGCGTCCACTGACTTTAGCAGGAACTCCGGCGGGATGGAGGACATGACTTCCCGAATTCGGTCCTCCAGTTCTTCCAATGTCCTCGGTTTGGTGCGGTAGACTTCTTCCTTTACCCACCCCCAAAGAAAGAAGTCGCACGGTTACCGCTGAAAAACGGCAGAATCGGTTCAGTGTAACGGTGTGGTGTGGTATGACCTCAGATCAGGTTGTGGGCCCGTTCCTTCTGCGCAACACCATGAATGCTGAGCGGTACCTTGCTATGTTGCGAAACGAGGTCTGGCCGGTTGTCAGCACATGGGAGAACATCGACGATCTGATATTTATGCAAGATGGCGCCCCTCCGCACTTGTTGTCCGTGAGTGGCTGGATGCCCACTTCCCTGGGCGTTGGATGGGTCGTCGTGGTCCACATCAATGGCCAGCCAGGAGCCCCGACTTGACACCGTGCGACTTCTTTCTTTGGGGGTGGGTAAAGGAAGAAGTCTACCGCACCAAACCGAGGACATTGGAAGAACTAGAGGACCGAATTCGGGAAGTCATGTCCTCCATCCCGCCGGAGTTCCTACTAAAGTCAGTGGACGCCATTCCTGGGCGGCTCCAGAAGCTGGTGGAAAGAGTTGGAGCCCACATTGAATTTCAGAGAAAACCTACCATGTATGCCTACCTTTTCATATTATTTCTTCTGAAATAAATGGATAATATACGTATTTTTTACCAATCCAAAATAGGGAGCTACTTTCCGCCCACCCTGTACATATATATATATATATATATATATATATATATATATATATATATATATATATAATATATATATATGTTAGAGTCAATATGCAAAATTAGGCAATTTATAAATTTACTTAAATTCAGGCAATGTGTCAAATTGGTGATACACACAAAACCTAACCTAACCTTTCTGGTAACCTTTCTAGCATGCATATTAGAAAGGTTAGGTTACGTTAGGTTTTGTGTGTATCATCAATTTGACACAGTGCCTAAATTTCAGTCAATTCATAAATTGCCTAATTTTACATATTGACTGTAATATATAACAATATTTTACATAAAAATATGTTACATATAAACATACAGTACTTAACTTTCATTGAATTTACTCCGAGATATTATACAAATTTAACTAAAAGTTAATTATTTTTCCTGTTTACTCATTTATTAATTTATGCCATATGAAATTCGAAATTATACAAAAGATGTCTTGTATTTGCGAACCTTTCTAATGAGGGAAATTTTTCGAATCACTTCTCTTTCCATGATCATAATTTCGCATTTGAAAATCGCGAATATTATGAATATCTTAAAACGAAATTGTTATGTTTTCAGTTACTGAATTATCACTAGGCAACAAAGATTTTGTTACAGAAGACCAAATAGGTGCTCCTAGCTAATTTCGGTATGCTGATTTCAAATCTATAATTAGATTTTTTCTATCACGTCTAGATTTTGTGTAAAATGCAAATCACTTTTAGTAAAATTTTCTACCACGTCCAGATTTTGGTTTTAATCGGCTTAATGCCAGTAATATGAAACTTGCTTTTCAAGGTTAAAGCAATTTTTTTTGCCAACTATATACAAATTCGAACAATTTTGATAAATAAAATTTAGCCCGAGTTGGCAACACTGAGTCAAGAGCATAGTAACGGGCAACGGCCCAACGGTCAGTCGCTACGTGACAGTCAAGCAGAACGGTTGTTGAAGCTCTCTGCTGATGAGCAAGTGACAGGTTGTGGTGACTTGTGTGTTTTTATAGCATTTGTTTTGTACTACGGTGTGTATTTCTTTTTATTTTGCACATCGTAATAATTACTTTCTACGTTTTTTCAGATATTGTATGGTAATTCAAAATGGCATCAAATAGACGTGCTTGTGTAAATCACCCAGACAACTTCTGCTTTGTCTGTGGACAATATACACCTAAGCCACAACGTAGAAACATAACAACAAAGATTAAACTTGCCTACAAGTGTTATTTGACTGTAAGTTAGGAGACCAACAGAGGGACTGGGCACCACATATTTGCTGTGCACAGTGCAATGCAATGTTAATAGCTTGGATGAATGGTAAAAGAAAAGCTATGCCGTTCTCAGTCCCATGGTTTGGCTGAGCCGAAAAATCACTTCAATGATTGTTATTTTTGTTTGACAAAGATTGCTGGTTTCACAAAGAAAAACAAATCAAAGATCACGTACCCAAACTGCGAATCAGCAATGAAACCAGTACCACATGATGAAACAAATCCACCACCAGTTCCACCAGCAACGATAACAGACAGCAGTTCATCTGAAGATTCTGCTAGTGATATAGAAACAGGGAAAGATGGCATATATGTTCCAGATGCAAATATTTCCCCACATTTGTTAAGTCAAGCGGAGTTAAATGACTTAGTGCGCGATTTGGAATTACCAAAAGAAAAGGCAGAGTTGCTTGGTTCAAGACTTCAAGAATTTAATCTTCTCCAACCAAACACCAAAGTTTCCCATTTCCGCCATCGCCATTTGCAGTTTCATCATTTTACTTACAGGAGAGAAAACGTTTGTTTCTGCCACGATATCAGTGGTCTGATGCAAGGGATTGGCTGTCGCTATGATCCAAAAGAATGGAGACTGTTCATTGACTCTAGTAAAGCTAGCCTTAAAGCTGTATTACTGCACAACGGCAATGAAAAACCTTCAATACCTGTAGCACATGCCACTGGCCTTAATGAGACTTATGAATCGATGAAACTGCTGCTAAGACTCATCAAATATAAGGACCACACATGGAATATTTGTGGCGACCTTAAAGTTGTATCATTACTTCTTGGGTTACAGTTGGGCTACACAAAGCATATGTGTTTTTGTGTCTATGGAACAGCAGAGATGACAAGAACCACTACAAAAAACATGATTGGCCATCTAGAACTGAACATGTTGTTGGTAAATACAATGTGAAACACCCAGCACTTATTGACCCTCAGAAAGTACATCTTCCACCACTTCACATTAAACTTGGCCTTATGAAAAATTTCGTGAAGGGTATGGATCATCAAGGTAGTGGTTTCCAATATTTAAAGGATAAATTCAAAGGAATATTGACAGATGCTAAGCTAGAAGCTGGAGTTTTCACTGGACCACAGATCCGCAGTGTCATCCACGACTCATCGTTTCCATCTAACCTAAATGAGAATGAACTAGGAGCATGGACATCTTTCGTTGAAGTTGTCAAAAATTTTCTTGGAAACCACAAAGCTGAAAACCACCGTAAACTCGTAGAAAACATGCTTAAATCTTATGAAATAATGGGATGCAGAATGTCTTTGAAAATTCATTTTTTACATTCTCATCTTGACTTCTTCCCGGCCAACCTTGGGGCTGTAAGTGACGAGCATGGTGAGCGCTTCCACCAACAGATCTCAGTTATGGAAAACAGATACCAAGGTAATTTCAACCCAAATATGATGGGAGATTATTGTTGGTTCCTGCAGAAGGAGAGCTCGTCATCCTACAAGCGACAAAGGAAGAGGACACACCAAAGTTTCACTTAAGAACAGGAATTTGCCTTTCAGTAGTAACAACAAAATACTAACGCGCTTTGGGTGGATGGTTGGGCGCAGGGGTGGTAACTCCGCCAGCGGAATTCCGCTGTCTGTCTTAAGCCAGAATAAAGGAGGAAAGACATCCCTGTTCACTAATTATTTAAGTATGCTTAACATAAAACGTGGCACGGAAAAGTAGCTTAGACGGCTTTCGTAATAGAAGCGGGTGAGAAAAAAAATGAAAAATAGGGGTTTTCGGTTACACAAAATCTGGACGTGATAGAGAAATTTTTATATCAGATCTGAAATCAGCATCAGCGCTTTAGTAGGAATCAGTAGTTCACGTGTCTGTAACAAAAAAAAAGTTGAAATTTGTTGCCTAGTGTTATCTTTAAAGATCATAAATTTACAGTAACAGTAATCAGCACAGATGGGTACAGACGGTACAGATGTCCTGGGCCCGGCACTCGCTCGTGAGGGAAAATAGGGCCGGTTCTTTATTTTTGTCCAAGGCTCAAAAATTTCTGTCAATTTCTGCAGGTGGATTTGAAAATAATGTCTGGGGTTGTTTAACTCCCGTAACGGGAAAGTTAATGTGACAGCTTTACGTGGGATCCGAACCACGGGTCGCTACATCATCTGAACGCGTAGGACGGTCACCAATTCAGCCACTGAACTGATCCATTATCTTTTAACCCCGCTGATATAACGGGAAGTGGTGTTGTAACGTGGGCATGACGTCGCTCTCCTAATTTTGCGGTGTAATATTTTTAATATTAATTCACTTCAATGAGTATAAACTTAAAATTTCGTAGTTTGGCTTAAGAGTTAAGTCTCCTTTTCCATCAACTTTTACGTCAATATAATTAAGTTTTGTTTATCATTTATTTCTCCCGCATACCTTCATGATCCAATGATTGACGAGCGATCAAACAGACACTTTTTAATCACAAAACCGAACTGAGACCGGACAGGACAAGTTCACAACTTAAATAACTTTTCACGTTTCACTTCAACCTATTTTGCTTTTGCTGTCCGTCCCTGATGCTCAGCCATTCTAAATATTTGCGGATGTCACTCGTTTTACGTGAGCAAACACTGTTAATGCACATAAGGGCATCGTTTGTTCAGCGCCGAAATCATTACAGTAGATCACTTTCATTAAAGTAAAATATTTAGAATTTCTCTTTTGAAAATTGATATCGCTTGAAGCCATTAATAGGGCACAATATGCGTCACAGACGAAGAAATTTAACAGCTTCATACGCATAATTAGAAAATCAAATCAAACAAACCGTTAAGAATGTTAATATGAACTGTTTACATTTTATATGAGTATAATGATAATGAATTTTAACATTCATCAGTGCTTCAATAAAGATATCTATTTTTACGTTGACGACATAGAAAATGAATTACATAAGAAAAAAACCCCTCTTTTCACGACTATGATTTTTAACAAGGAAAGTATACAAAAGGGAGGTGCCTCGTTGCCCTTTTGTGATATAAATTGATTACTGCTTTCGGTAAAGAAAGTTTCAATAAAACAGAAAGTTTGGTATGATGTACATAGCAAATGTTGCGTAATTTATAATCAACTGTGCGCTTTTATTCTGAATAATGAGCGTCATAATACCTGTCGCACACGAAATTGCTCTTTAAGTGTCAATGTATTAACGACGAAATATCCTCTTTCCCCACCCAAAAAATCATGAATTATATATATGATACACACAGACCGTGCATGGAACAAGGAACTCTTCTGGGGAAAGTAAATCCACTATAGTCCGAATAAGTAATGATAAATGACAAACACTATAGTTTTTTTCTTTTTCATGATGTTAGCCCGACGTGGGCAACGGGTCACTCGCAAAGAGGTCCCAAAAATATAGCTTCCCTCACCAGTTTTCTGCAAAGCAGATAGGATCCAGCTTTGGGACAGGATCTAGGGTTTAAAGCAGCCTAGCCCCACTACATTTAGAACCTCAATATAAGCAAAAGACTCGTTGCATTCACGTCGGATTGAATACATCAAAGAAAAAGGGCAACTATTATATTTTTAGCCAAAAACCAAAACTTAAACCCTCAACTGGCAGAATTGAGCGTCCACTTTTCATGGCACATAACATATCCGTTTCATGATGGGAGTGAACTCAGAACAGTTCCCTGAGGTTTTTTATGATACACACAGACCGTGCATGGAACAAGGAACTCTTCTTGCCCACGTCGGGCTAACATCATGAAAAAGAAAAAACTATAGTGTTTGTCATTTACTATTACTTATTTGGACTATAGTGGATTTAATTTTCCAGAAGAGTTCCCATATATATATATATATATATATATATATATATATATATATATATATATATATATAGGGAAGGGAATCTCTTTTAAAATGTCGAATTCTCAATTTGATCAGGAACAAGAAAGGACGAGGTGTAATTATCTTTTTTCGGCGACGTTTCGGGATTTGTTACCCATTTTTAAGACTAAAATTATAAAGAAATACAATTAAAACAAATGTAAGCTTTAAAATACTGCATAATACTTAAAATTTTAAATTTTAATCACTATTGGTGAAAATACAAATAATGAAAACACTTTATCTTAACTCTAACATGACAAAAATTGAACAGGAAACAGAAATTTTAAAAAAATTATAACTATTCCCATAAAGGAATAAGCCGTGCTGCTTGAATCTGCAGTAAAAATATAGGAAAAACACCTTGTATTTCCATATATTTAGGTATATGTTTCATTCTATAAGGCAAGGTCAATTTCATAACGAGTATTATTTAATACTTTTAAAACATATTAAAAGAAAAATGTTTATATTTGGTGAAAAATATAAATTCCATCCTTTGAAAATACGCAAATTTTTCCCAAATTCTGAAAAGGGTAAGATACGGAATGAACGCACCACTCAAACATTAAGTATAGAGGAAAGGCAATATTACTCATAAAACTCATGCAGAAGAGTGAGAAAACAAATTGCTAGACATTGTGGAAGCAATAAAATTCGCGAAAAATGTACAAAATGTACAACGAGAGACGTGGTAGAAGGAGTGTTTCTCTCCAATCCGATATTTTTCCGGCGACAATTACTCCCATCATGAAAACACTTCACCAAAAGAGGTAATGAGAGGAAATTTTCACAGACCCTTACACAGAAACAAAACACTACTCATATTTCACACACTGGATCCAAGACAAAAATAATGGAATACAAGAAAGAAAATGTACAAGGATATTATTTGCAAATAATGTATGAGAGTACAAGGCCTGAAATTGAACTAGTCACTGAATAAAGAAGTTCATTTGAAAGATCTTTCAGGGAGTAGACAAGATCAGAGTTTAGACCTACTTGACTTGAAGTCCTTTTCAAAAGTTGTGAAACGTACTGTGAAAACTCCATACAATATATGGTAAAGACATCCAAATAAAAAGCTATAATCGCCAACTAATAAAAGAAAAAAGACAAAAATGGGTGGATGGGTGTGTATGCGTTACACACACACATACATAAAATAAAATTGAGTAAGTAGTTTTTAAGCAAATGAAATAATTATAGAGAACTACTGGTAACAGAACAAGACAAAAATAAGTATGATATTGGAAGAACTGTAAGGACTTGTATATGCTCAAAATGAAAACAAATTTTGTATATGCTCAAAATGAAAACAAATTTTGTATATGCTCAAAATGAAAACAAATTTTGTATATGCTCAAAATGAAAACAAAATTTGTACCCTATCTAAAATGGTAAACTGATTGATAAAATGCTTAAAAGCCCCTAATATAATTAGTTGCAGGGATTTCAGTTTTTCTATTTAGTCAATTTTTAAGAAATGGGAGTGTATATATATATATATATATATATATATATATATATATATATATATATATATATATGTGTGTATATATATATTTTTTTTTTAAATGCAAACAACACACAGTATAATTAATTATACTGTGTGTTGTTTGCAGTTAAAATGTATATTTGTACGGCATGCGAAGGTGCCCCCTTAGGGCATTGGTTTCTGCTCGTATGTAGGAGAATTACGACTTCTGATTGATCGAGGTCCTTGGTGTAGTGGATAGCATATCTGACCGGCAATCGGATGATCCCGGGTTCGATTCCCGGGAGGTACCTCATTTTTCATTTGTTCGTTCTCCCTCCTCATCTTGTGCGGAACGCTCTTCTACACAAGCGTCGTTCTTTACATTAATATATATATATATATATATACTAGTCCGTATGCAAACATTTAATATTCAAAGCATTCGACATTTTCTGATGTCATTGCTAAATTGATGTCATAGCACTGATGTGCTAAAACCAGAAATATATAGAGTTAATAAACAAATTAAAACAAACTAAAACAATTTTAAATATGTAGTAACAATTCACAAACACTACAAACTGAAAATAAAACAGTCATAAAATTATATTATAAAGTTAAACAATACAATTAAAACAATAAATATCGTAAATGAAACCCTTGCTTGCCTCAGAAGTTTCTCTAATTCTTCATCAGTGTCTTCCTCAGCAGAGCTGCTTGATAACATTTCTTTTTTATCATCTGGAACTTCCTCAGCTTCAATCATGCGCTCTCCTTTTAGATAACTCTTAGTAAAGATTCCTTTGTTTTGACTCCTCTACAGTAGTGACAACAGTAATTTGTAACGAGGATCAGAATAAACTCCAGCAAGTAGAATACTATTTTCCATCAGTTGCTTTTGGCGTTGCGCCAATGCATCTTGAAGACTTTGTACCAGATAGACTCTCCCATCTTTGCCAGTTGTATTTAATTTTTCCCAGAGTCTATTCCCAGACTGGTTTAAAAATAAACAATATAATCAACAACTAGTTGCATTCTTACTAACAAGAAAAAGATCTTGTTACAATTAAGAGTATCACACATTCTACAAAAGCTTGCTTGCCCTATTGGAGAATTTGCTGTCGGTAAAATACCACCTTTCAAAGTGATATTACCAAGCAATTAAAAGTGGTACTGGTACTGCTACTGGTATTGCTATTTGAAAATTAATGTAAGTAGTACTGGTATAAAAATTTACTTTCTGGTATTTGATGTCTGGTACTGGTACCCAGCCCTGCGGCTGGGGCTGAGGCTGAAACTGTAGCGAAATGAAGTGAAATTTTAAGAGTGAGATTTGACTGACTCTCGACTCCTGGAATGACATTTTAAAATGAGTTTATATGTATAATTAAAGTATCTTTAAATGATTATTTACTTAATTAAGATAAAGTTCAGGCTGGCCTAGTCAAACCAGAGGTATAGATAAGGACATATTTAGGTATATAGAAATTAATATGACCTTGAGAACTAAAACAACCACAGGTATTCTTTTAGCAAATAATAAAAGCACAAAAAAATGGGGGTGTTCTTTCTACGTGGTCTTTCACCTTTCATTTTACTTTTCGAAAGGTAGATAATTAAATAATCAGAAGGACTCAGCTAACAGAACTTTGTGTATTACTAATACTTTTAATATTTATTTTAAATTTCTGCATAATAATTAAGCGCAACTATAGGTACGGAAATTTTAAGAGGTATAGGTATGGAAATTTTCCATAGCTATGAAAATTTTAAGAGGTATACGTATGGCAATAGGTATGAAATGCAGAAATTTAAAATAAATAATAAGTTGATTATTTGCTAAAAGAACACTCGCGGTTGTTTCAGTTCTCATGGTCATATTAATTTCTGTACTTATCTATATCTCTCCAAAATGGAATTTCTATACCGCTAGCTTTAATTATTTCTATACTATATCTATACCTCTACCGGTATACTATCACTGATTAAAAGGTTTTACATGATTTTAATTTAAAATTTAAAATTTTAATTAATTTAATTTTTTGTTAAGATTTGACAGAAGTGTGGATATTTTCAAATTTTGAAAGTATACAGCCCAACAAAAAAATGCTTACGTATTCGTAGTTTACGTAGTGCTAAGTTATAAAATGTGTCTGGGTTGAATATGCCAACCTGAACTTTATCTTAATTAAATAATCATTTTAAGGTATTTTAACTATATACAGTATATAAACTAATTTTAAAATGTCATTATAGGAGTCGAGAGTCAGTGAAATCTCACTCTTAAAATTTTGCTTCATTTCGCTTCGGATTCAGTAAAAATTCGGCACTTCATCAGCAAAGAAGCAAAATTAAATACTTTCTACAATATTTAGTTTACTGTGTTTCACTTCTAAGTGTACCTACTATATTGCCAAAATCTCCAACAACTTTACAACACTGTTAACAATCTTTCCATTGTAGATAAGAAATTGAGAACACCGAAGGTGAAAGTGTTGCAGAAATGGTAGCTAAGATCGCACCCTATAATTAGGGTTAGCTAAATATTCTTAAAATTTATCATGTTTTGAACTGTTTGATCTTCATTCACGGAGCCCAAATATTTGCTCCCATGTTTTCAAATAGTAGAATACCCACTGAGGTAAAAAGACTTTAAATTCGACAAAATTTCTTTAAATTCTTTTAATGAAAATAAATTTTCATGAAATTTCTTGGATAAATTAAAAAAAAATTAAAGGTTTGATTATGAATAATAAAATTAACGACAATTTATTAATGATGAAATGAAAAAACTCAATAAAGATTGATGTGATTTCTATTATAAAAGCACAAACTAAATTTTGGGGTACTTTAATTACGAACATGTAGCTCCTAAATTCTTAACAAAGGCACTCAACTTTGTCAATTTAGGCTGACCTTGAAATGTAAACAGATGTATTTAGATGTCAGAGAACGTTTCAAAACATTTAGGCACCACTGAATCTTTAAAAGTGTATTCTCATGCAATTTAATCCATTAGCGTCCCGAGATCTTTTCCGAGACTGAATAAAATTGTCTGGTGTTAAGCCAGAACAAAATCAGTAAAGTGACGCTGGACACTAATGGGTTAATTAAAGTACAATCGAAATTGCATTATAATAGTGGGTAGTGGGTAAGCCCGTATCCCTGTAAGCTGATTTGAAAAAGGTAGAATATACTCATATATATATATATATATATATATATGCAGTTTTCATGTATTTATTCTTATTAGTTCTGCACTGTAGCTCTGACGCTAGTATTAATCTGTACTAAAACTATGGCTTTTCTGAAGCATCTGATTGAGATGAGTGAAAAATGAGTCACTGAATTGCTTACAACAGTGGTCGAAAACCTTTATCTAGTAGCGGGCAAGATTAATACAACTTGGACATATGACGGGCCGAAGTGTATAAATTCACGAGATGCTGATCTCTGAGGCGAAGAGGACCGTGGTTATTATCATCACAAATATAACCACAAAACATCTGACACACATTTATATTTCTTTTTTCATTTTATGAGGGTAAGTGACACTTCACAAAAGTACGAGGTAGGTACAATACTAGTCCTTTTAGGCAGCTTGATGTTCACTAGTCAATGTAAGCATTACGGTTGCAGCTTTTTGGAAAGTGTGTTAACGTCAACATTCACCTTAGTTACAGTTATCATTATAGCCTGATGTTCAGTCAGTCTTGAGCCGGATGAAGTGTCTTCGCGGGATGGATCCGGCCCGTTGGCCCTTGGTGCCGACCCCTGGTCTATAGAATTATAAGAAAAAATTCCTTTACCTTTCATCACCATCATCACCACCAGTTGCTCAAAAGAAAAAATGACAAACCTTAATAGACCTTAAAGGGATCCTTACACTAACACTAGACCCTTTCATCGAGATTACAAACGGTCAGTCATCAAACATTCTTGATAATTAATTTGTATTTAAAATTATGAACAGTGACTCATGAGAGACTCTTGATGATTTATCTTTCATTATTATATATACACAGGGTGTTTTAAAATTACCTAGTAAACTTTTATATAAACGCAATATCTTAAAAATTAGGCGATATTTAACAGTTTTGTTTGAAATATAGCAACAATAATTGTTTATTTTAGATGTTCAAAGTGTCTTCCTCCAACTTCAACACATTGTTCACAACGTCCGACTACTGATCGACAGACATATAAAAGTTTACTAGGTAATTTTGGAACACCCTGTATATACAGTATATATAAACAGAAACAGTATATGTATTAAAAATATACATAATGAAACCAATGCGAAAGAGTATATATATATATATATATATATATATATATTAGGGATGCACCGGAACCAGAATATCAAGTTCCGACCGGAACCGGAACTTGTCGGAACTTTTAAAATGTTCCGGCTGGAACCGGAACTTTAAGTGTTACTTAAACAACGAAATCTTAATTAAAGAAATCTTAGGTTCAGTGTTTTCTGTTGCTTTCTCACAGTGGATATCAGAAAGTTACATTAATTTCCTATAATTATGCATATTTTGATCTTTATTATCTATATATTAAATACATTGGGTGTCATTATAACATGATTTTTGATGAAATAAAATTTTGCCTTTTCATACATAGTATTTAATTATTAACCATAAAATGCCTTTATAAGCTACATTATGTGAAAGAAAAAATAAGACGCATTAAGAATTGCTTTTGTGTTACATCATGGATTGGACGAAGAATAAGAACATTAATAAGAACATGTTTTAATTCATGAAACAGTAACCAATATCACAATAAAAAGTTCCGGTTCCGGCCGTAACTGTAGCTTTGACGCTAGTATTAATCTGTACTAAAACTATGGCTTTTCTGAAGCATCTGATCGAGATGAGTGTAAAATGAGTCACTGAATTGCTTACAACAGTGGTCGGAAACCTTTATCTAGTAGCGGGCCAGATTAATACAACTTGGACATATGACGGGCCGAAGTATATAAATTCACGAGATGCTGATCTCTGAGGCGAAGAGGACCGCCTTGCGGTGTGACAAGTTTGGACCAGTTCTTTGGGTTCAGTTGTTTATTACGCTTTTCAGTGTGTTGTTGCTGGTGCATGTATGTTGTTCTGTTGGTGCTGGTGCATGTAAATTGTAAAGTATAGGTGAGTGCAATGCACAGTCGCAGTCGAATCGAATCGAATCGAGAATCGAAAACAAGTGGCCGAATCGAATCGAAAATCGAATCGAAATAAAAATATTCGAATCGCACACTCTTATATATATATATATATATATATAAACCCTGACCAGATTATTAAAATCACAGGTCAAAATTTCAAAATTTACATTTTTACCCTCCTCAGAAGGGCAATCAATTCATTATTAAGACCAGAATAATAAAATAAATCAATAAAAAATAAAGCAAGTTATCTTTTAAGAACCTTTATCTAACACCTTTAACAAACTGAAACCGAAGTATGTTAAGAGAAAGTCATAGCTTGCTGAGAATCAGATCCTGTTGCTTGAATGGTAGGGTAATTTCTCAGTCATAGAATTCAGAAAAATTACGGGGAATAATAAAAAGGAAAATAAAGGAGAAAGTAAAAATGCCCAAAATTTTACTGATTTTTAGCCTAATTCCAAGTTTTGCATCACGATGTGAAGCTCTGACATCAATAGTTTAATTATATCGAAAGTGCTTAAATTCATAAAGAATAAATTACTTTAAAATTGTAAAATTCACTTTTTGGCTCGTGATTATACAGTATCACATATATGAAATTATGCACCCATACTACTGGTAAGTGTTACCAAAAAGACAGACACTGACTTTTATTATATATATATATTAGTGATGGGACGATGCATCGCAATCGCAATCGCAATCGCGATACAATCGCACATTTTTTACAATCGCAATCGCAATTGCAATCGCATTTAATGAGTGCGATTGTTGCGATTGTGAACAAAAGATTTAAATCTCTACAAAAGTTGCTATGAAAGCTGCTCTTTCATGCGTACTTAAAGGAAAGTTTAGCTAACAACAATACGGAATAATAAATAAATAATAAATAAGTCAAAAACAGAAATGAAAACGGGTTGCGAATTAGTTGAAAACAGAATAAAAAATTGGTTTAATAATAACAATAAGTACACCTCTTTATTTGCTCTATGTAAAATTGGAATGTTAAAAAATCAAGCTAACCCTATGGTAGGTAACGCGTTTAGGTATATTTAAAGCATAAATGAGCGTTATGTGAGGCTAAAGCTAAAACATCGCAATCGCAATCGCAATCGCGCGATTTTCAAATTCTGACAATCGCAATCGCAATCGCAACAGCGATTGTATGAAATATGACAATCGTCCCATCACTAATATATATATATATATATTATATATTAGTGATGGATCGAATAACCGCAACCGCAACCGCACTACAACCGCACAAAAATTCACAACCGCAACCGTAACCGCAACCGCCGTTCCATAAGTGCGGTTGCGGTTGTAAAAGCTTAGTTAATTTTAATTGGCTGTATTGCAAGAACATATCTTGCTTGCCCTTCAAGTAGCATTCCAAGCGAGCAGCTCTTCAGTGGAGCGGGAACGTTGTACGATGAGAGGCGTTGCCGCTTGAAAGGTGAAAATGCAGCAAAAATATTATTCTTGAAATTCACACTGCCTGTCATTAAGTTTGACATCAGTTTTTCAAATGAATAATAATCCATAACTTTCCAATGGGTGGAGGCTGGGGAAAGTGGTAGGTGGGATGAACAGTGCGATGGGTCCTCGTCCCTCATCCTGGTAACACACTTAGTGCAAAATATGGTTTTAATTAATTTGACCTATTCTTTCATAATAGCTATATAAGTTTAGAATATACTTCATTTAAATAGTATTTATTTAGTAAATACCTTATGTTGAACACAAGTTTTGCAACACACAAATAGCGGTAGCGGTGTATTGCAAAACTTGTGTTCAACATAAGGTATTTACTAAATAAATACTATTTAGTATATATTATGTACCAAGTGTGGCTAAATCGCACTATAGTGGCTAAATCCAGTTAATAATTACGCATTTTTCCTAGTATATGATAACCGCAACCGCAACCGCGGTTGGAAAAAATTCGACAACCGCAAACACAACCGCAACCGCGGTTGTGAAAAACCGACCACTCGATCCATCACTAATATATATATATAATATATATATATACAACGGAATTAACCTCTCTAATAAGTAGAGACGCACCGATGCAACGGCAACATCGGCATCGGTATCAGTGGTATCGGCCATTTCATCGATGCGTCGGCACCGGACAAATTTGGCCGATATATTGCTGATACCACAATCTTAATATTCTTCAAATTAAAACGAATCTAATAATAATAATAATAATAATATTTTAGTGGTAAAAATAAATATCACAATCCTACAATTTATAATATTACAATAATTTTTTAACAGAGCCTAGAGGAGGGGCGACAAGCTTGACCTTCGTAAAATGACGAATCATCGCACGGAACATTTGAAAGGTTGAAAGGTTGCGTAGTTTGGCCATTAAGCTTTTAGCTTTACTGGGCTCTCATATTAATTATAAGATAAAAGCGTTTCCTACATAGGTAGTTACGATTTGGTAGTATAAGTATTATTATAATTAATTATTATGTAAAACAAACTTAGTATTTATGATTATGAAATATAGAAATAGGATTAGTTATGATTATTATGATCATATATAAGATAACACAAAATTTATACTGCAGTTATGTAGGGTCATTTTTTAGGACACAAACGAACTTGCAGTTGACATGAGAAATGAATTCTTTTAGCAGTATACATTAAATCTTGGTCAATATAATATTTAGAACCCTTCGGGACTTAGATTTAATAGTAAATACAAAAATTAGACAAGTAAAAGTAAGTACGTATAACAATCAAACGAGTAACACAGTATTTAATCCAGGGTTTTCAAGTCTAAAAAATAAAAATCAGAACCTCAACTTCAAAAAATAAGAATTCCGTCCCAAAAATAAGAATATCCATAATATATCGTTAACATTTTATTCTAATATCCAAATGAAATGAAAAATTTAAAAAATTGAGAAATAATGATAAATTTGTTCTTAGTAATAAGGACACTTTGAGTATCCTGATTTAATCCCTAAATGCATTAGTACGATTTTAGTATTCCTTTATCAAGGTTGATTTTCAATCTTATTTTTAAACGTAATTTACGCTACAAATGTTTTGAAGATTTGGGCTCAAATTATTTCATAATTTCAAACCCACGAAAATAAGTGATTTTTGAGATAAAGGCAATCTAATGTGAGGAAAAGCCTATTTTCTATTCCTAGTCTGATACGAGCGAATGAATCTCTTGATGACGTCACATTTATTTATTCACTCGAAATTATTAATTCTTTCTATTCATTTTATAAATAAAAATAAAATATTCAAATTTGATTATTATATCTTTGATTTTTTAATAATTTTAACTTTAAAAAAATACACTTGCATGGAAAGGCGTATGGAGAATTTTTTTTAGCGGGCCGGCTCTAAATTTGCTCGAATAAAACATACGGTGCCTGAATATGTTACACAATTTTAACTTTATATCCGTGTCAAATATTGAATATTACATGATTACAGAATTTTAACTTTAATCTTCATGACAACCGCTGAATATTAAATGATTACACAAATCTAACTTCATTATCTTGATGCCAAATACTGAATATTACATTATCAAACGTACGCATTAATTATGGTAGATGAAAATGAAGCTATTCTATAGATGACTGCGTACACAGTACAATCCACACACACACACCATATCCATATCACATAATGCATACAATCCACACACATACACACCATATCCATACCAATAAAAAAGTATTTAATGTAGATTATTACATTAACCGTATTGCATCAAACTGCCTATCTAGATTTGGGTACTTTCCTGTTATCCCGGACCCCAGACTTTTTTTAACACTTGCCAATCAAGATATTCAAAATGTTTTGAAGTTAGGTTTAGTCGTGATATTTTTGTTAAAACTAACGAAAATATTACAACTTAACCTAACCAATCATCAATATATACACACACACACATATATATATATATATATATATAAAATTTGGTTCTACATAATTTAGGACTATCACATTATTAGTTAGAATTTAGGACCGTATAAGCGAGGATATCGTGGAGTCCGGAATAACAGGAAAGTAGCTAGATTTGCCTTAAACTGGTTCAGAGTGTGATTAGATCTAGTATGACTGATTAATTATCCACCATCTCTAACCTATGAGATAATCCACTAATACAAAATAAATAAGACAATATGCATTCTGTACTTGGTACATGGGTTGATATATACCTAAAAGACTAAACCATCCTAATTTAACAGACAGACCTAAATCATGTTACCAGAAATCATAACATTTCTGGCTTACATATATGATTAAGCTCTAATTTTACATAAATTCATGCATATTTAACATGAATATCACATACATTTTAAATAAAGAGGTTTATTATTGTTACGTGAACAAAAATTGTTATTTTGTACAAAACCAACAAGTCGATCAACAAAAATAGTAAGTAGCCTAAATGTGCTACTTAGCGATTTGTCTCCAGATTTCTCAATACCAATACAGTACTTATAAATCATAATTTCATTCTTAGTTTTGATTATATTCTCTAAATTCCTTTTTTATAATAGTTAATCATAAATTTAATGATGAATTCGAAAAAAGGTTAATTTAGTGAGGAAGTATATTCATTTTTCTCATGGTACGCTGAAAATACCATTAGCATTAAATATTTTTAATGCATGGACAAGTAATACTTTCTTTTACCTAACTCACTATAACTATGTGAAATTTGGTTACCTACTTTATTAGGCGAGTTGACGGGTTTCTTTCCCGCTGGCTTGTAACAAACGAATAAAGTCGCCAAGTCACTTTTCCTGAATCACAGATGTTATTGCCCGGATAGTGTGTTTCTACGAATTCTGGGTAGCTACTGCCCCCCAGACCCCCCGCCTCGTACGCCTATGTTTGCATAATCAAGAAAATCTGCATAAAATAATAACCTTACTGCTGACTTTTGAAAAATACTGTCTAATGCGTTATATTAAATGAATAGTTACTGTGTTTTTTTACATTTTTACAAGGTTTTAGATGGAACATCAGTTTGCATGTCAACATTTGAATAACAAAGGTTGAATAACTATTGGTTAGTTTAGTTATTATTGAATTCCTTGTCTATTGCAAAAATTCATCAATGCCATATCACATTTACTAGGCTTGAGTCTGTGCAACTAGTTAACATATATTTACGGTATCTATGGAACCATTAAGAATCGGTATCGGCGGATATTCATTGGCCGATGAATTGGTATCTGAAATCGGTGAAATTTTGGTATCGGTGCATCTCTGTTAATAAGACCACGTGGTGGGAGGACGCGGCAATGTGGATAAAGAGGACTAATTAAGTGTTCGTATTATTACATCCGCTCCCTCGTGGCGAAGTTAAAATCACCGTACAAACATTTCACGTTTATAATTAACCGTACCTAACACGTGGGTAATTTAAAACAACATATTTAAAACCGGATATCTGTTAGAGAGCCCGGCATAGCCAGCCATTGCAGGAGTGGTAAGGCTACACGGTTACAAGATTGAGGTTAGAAATTTCATTTAACGTTGTGCTTAACTATATATATATATTATTCATTTATACATACAGGGTGTACTAAAATTACCTAGTAAACTTTTATACGTTTGTTGATCAGTAGTCGGACGTTGTGAACAATGTGTTCAAGTTGAAGGAAGATTCTTTGAACATCTAAAATAAACAATTATTATTGTTGCTGCATTTGAAATAAAATTGTTAAATATCGCATAATTTTTGTTAAGATATTGCGTTTATATAAAAATTTACAAAGTAATTTTAGAACACCCTGTATATTGTGTGTGTGTGTGTGTGTGTGTGTGTGTGTGTGTTGGTGCGCGCGCGCGCGCACAAAGAAAACTTTCTTTTCCCTAATTTAATTTCTCCAAGTAAAAGCTTAACTATGTCACAATAAGAGGGTGGTAGGTCTGTAGAATTTGCGAAGACATATCACGCAGACGAAGAGAATGACGTTGCATTATTGTGACCTCGAAAACAAAAATTGAAAAAATTCAGAAACTAAAAGTCCCAATGTTTACTTTTGAATTTCAAAGGTTCTTGCCATCTCTGTTTACAATGCTATTAAAATCCGATGAAAAATAGCAGCAAAAGGAGTGGCTTGGCGAAGAGGAAACCTCATCCTTGCGCGAATGGTTACACTCCTAAAACAAGAGGACTCGAAAGAGAAATTAAATAATTATGTATTGAGAAAGTTTGGCAAATATTTGTCAATCCCGGATACGTAAAAGGGTTAGGCAGTACCGCAGTACCGCGCTTCAATTTCAGTTGGGATTACATAACGACAACCAAAATGGGAATTTCAGAAAATCAATAATGATATAACCTTTAAGAGTTAACATTGGTTTTGCTTCCGCCCGAATTGTTTATTTTGACGAAGAAGGCCAAGCTCGTTGCTCCACCTTGGATCTACAGCTTAACGTGGAATCCGAACCACGACCCACTACGGGCGGTCAGAAATTACAATCCTCGCCCGGACTCTATCTCATGACCTCATAAGTAGCCCAGCGTCTTAACCACTAGGCTACCCAGGGTACCCATTTATCTACCAACCAATTTTTAGTGACTGAAAAGATGAATAGTTAGGTTTGCTGCGAGCCGACTGCCGTCACTGGGTATCGAATACGAGGCCAGTGGATTCGTAGTCAACGATGCTAACTACTACACCACCGAGGCGCATATATATATATATATATATATATCTTCTTCTTATTCTTCTTCTACATCACTTTGGAGGATAGGAGCTTCTTTGTGTTTATTTATATTACTATTTACGCGATTGGAGTTTTTAGTAGGCTCATTTTGGATTGAGTCTGTTTCTGAGTCTGTTTTAGTCTGTACAGTTTCAGTGTCTCGTTTTTCATCTAACTTATGAATGGAATGTGAAGAAGCACGTTTGTTATTTGAGGTTTCTTCGTGTTCATGAGTTGTTGTTGTTGTTGTTGTTGTTGTTGTTCAACTTCCTTTTTGGACTTTCCACATTCTTGGACATCTTCACAAACGTCCAAAGAACTAGTCCTATTAACCACTGAAGGAGTACTACTCTTCTCTTCCGACGATGCCTTGGAAGGAAAGTCAGCTTCTCCCTCGCGGGAATCAGAAGCTGCCGAGGGTTTGGTCCCTTGGATATTTTCCGCTTCTTCCGGGAGCCTTCCGCTTTCCCTTGGAGGAAGAAACTGATGATAACGAATGAGAAGAGACCATCGTTAGGTTTGATGAAGGAAGAAGTGACGATCTCGTAACTTCTAAACTGCTTACTTCAGAACTTGAAGGACTTGTACGAGAAGGACTTGTACTAGACTTATATATATGTATATATATATATATATATATATATATATATATATATATATATATATATATGGGAATGAACTCAGAATGGTTCCCTGAGGTTTTTTATGATACACACAGACCGTGCATGGAACAAGGAACTCTTCTGGGATAATTAAATCCACTATAGTCCGAATAAGTAATGGTAAATGACAAATACCATAGTTTTTCTTTTTCATGATGCTAGCCCGACGTGGGCAACGGGTCACTCGCAAAGAGGTCCCATAAATATAGCTTCCCTCACCAGCTATCTGCAAAGCAGACAGGATCCAGCTTTGGGACATGGATCTAGGGTTTAAAGCAGCCTGAAACGGACATGTTATGTGCCTTGAAAAGTGGACGCTCAATTCTGCCAGTTGAGGTTTAAGTTTTGGTTTTTGGTTTTTGACAAATACCATAGTTTTTCTTTTTCATGATGCAAGCCCGACGTGGGCAACGGGTCTCTCGCAAAGAGGTCCCATAAATATAGCTTCCCTCACCAGCTATCTGCAAAGCAGACAAGATCCAGCGTTGGGACATGGATCTAGGGTTTAAAGCAGCCTAGCCCCACTACATTTAGAACCTCAATATAAGTAAAAGACTCGTTGCATTCACGTCGGATTGAATAAATCAAAGAAAAAGGGGTAACTATTATATTTTTAGCCAAAACCAAAACTTAAACCTCAACTGGCAGAATTGAGCGTCCACGTGAATTATCCCAGAAGAGTTCCTTTTTCCATGCACAGTCTGTGTGTATCATAAAAAACTCAGGGAACCATTCTGAGTTCATTCCCATATATATATATATGTATATGGGATGAATTTCACACTTAAACACGTGAAATGAATGAATGATGCAAACCCACAAGAAAAAAGAAAAATAATTTCAAGGCCCTTTGCGTATTCAGCAATATACTTCGTCCCTCGCTATTGCTGAATACACGAAAGACCTTGGAATAATTTTTTCTTTTTCCTTGTGGGTTTACATCATATATATATAATTATATATATATGTCTACCTTGATTTTTTATAACAATTAAGTGGAAAATAAACATGAAGAATTACGATGGAACTACAGGGTGATTCAAAAGTCAGGTTACATAGGGAAATACTGTATTATGTAATGATACAGGGGAATAGTCACATCACATGTTCGATATGGCCACCGTTAACGGCAATGCACTTGTGCAGCCAGCTAGGAATATCACATCACTGCGCTCCTCCTTCGATAACATCTCATAACTCATTTACCTGCAAAGAAACAGAAAAGCCCTATGTAACCTGACTTCTGAATCACCCTGTACAGTATATTAATTCGTAATTTAGTAACAAAAAGGAATAAATATTATTCAGAAAGCCACGGCACTCATTCTTTTTATGGTTCCCTTCCTTGGGAATGTTTTTAGGTGTAGTCAGGGGCGTATCCAGGGACGGATCCAGACATTTCAGTGACGGGGGGGGTCCAGAGAAAAAAGGGCATTCCCTATATAACAAAAAGGGCACAACAGTATATATTTTCTTGAATAATCACTTGGTTCAATGAGCGAGTGCAGTACCAATTTTATTGTTTTATTAGATATAAGTCTTATTCAAATAGACATAACGAAAATCACAATTTCAAATGTCTTGCAAGTTAAATTAATAACTAACTAACAATATTAGATGAAGATGCTACCGTAAGTAATATGGTTGCACCAGTGCACTTTGTGGGCACTATGAAAACTACTGCAAATATACATTTCGAAATTCAGGAAAGAGTACACTATACTGATAAAGAGTCACCAGAGAATCTGATGAATTAAACATACTGGTATCTATAATTTTAACATCTATGTACACTAGATAATTTATTTTCAGTAGGAAGCGTGTCATCACTGAAATAAAATTTGTTTTGTGAAAAGCCTTCTGTTGTTTTTTTGAATAAACATGTCAACAGTGGCTTGTTTATCAATTTCAAGATCATGATGCATGTGCATTAAAGCCAGGCCAGTCACTCTTTCCACAGTCATCTTATTTCTTAAGTAGCTTTTAATGCACCTTAGCCCAGAGAAAGACCGCTCAGCCTCGGAAGAATCCACTGGAGAGACACAACCAATACACAGCAGCTCATATAGATTTGGATATACATCTCTGTCGCACTGTCTGAGACATTCAATGAGATTTGTTGGCGGTATTTCTATTTTGGAAACCATAGATTTCCAGCACCTTAACTCATTTAAGAGGGAGGGAGGTGAGGGCAAGTCATTTTTCCAAAATAGTAACTTTTCACATAGAGTGCCAAGGTTGTCATTTGTTTTAATTAATTGTGGGGTTGAATGCGCATCATCGCATGATATATGACGGTTACTTTAAACGGGAAAATTAGTGAGGGAACGCATCTGTTGCCTGAGTAGTAATTACCCTTAGACCTAAACCCTCCGCCACACCCTCCACAGAGCACGTCTGACCAAACGGACCAGAATATTAATGGCTTATCAGTAAACATACCTACCTGTCTTTTATTTGTAACGGCTGAAAAAAGGGCACCTTAAGATATTGAGGGGGGGGGGGGTCCGGACCCCGCCGACCCCCTCCCCTAGATCCGCCCATGGTATCCAGAGGGTATTTTGGTTACCGGGATCCCCCCCTTCTGCTCAAGTGACAAATTAAGTAACAAATAATAAAAAATATATTTTTTACAGATCAGACTTCTCGCGATTTGTCGCCAGTGTTAGTCACTAGCGCAGGCGCTTACTGTGCAGACGTGATATTAGTTGTTGCGAATTAATTTTGATTGGAGAACCCCCCCCCCCCCATCCCTTTTCCTACAATCGTGGATACGCCCCTGGCAGTGGTCGTGAAAGAATATAAGTATTTTACCGCTGAAACACGGGAAAAAGTTCCCTTTTCGGATGAGTTCAAAA
The DNA here is from genome assembly GCA_023014485.1 of Bathynomus jamesi. Lineage (NCBI taxonomy): Eukaryota > Metazoa > Arthropoda > Malacostraca > Isopoda > Cirolanidae > Bathynomus > Bathynomus jamesi. The sequence goes on from JAJOZX010000423.1 coordinate 987,476, forward strand.
TGTTAATTTGTTTGATACGCACCATCAGTCGCATCAGTAAATCAGTCGCCAACTTAATGGTGAATTGGTCCTGCACTGTACAAACCCTTCTGTGAGACACGTTGCTGTATCATAAATGGTATGGGCTTGTTTCAATTGGTATGGAACTCGAGACATCGTAAAAATCAACGCTAGCATGAGGAAAACTATATCATTTCATTTTAATTCTTCATCCCGTAATTAAACGATCAACGCCTAGTGAGTCAAAACTTCATCACACAAATCCAACCTTTCAAAATTTGCTGACCATTATGGAATGTTCTCCGCAGTCATTTTAACCTGAATCCATTTAAAAATTCATGAGCATCGTTCAAATCTGAAAAGGAGCTAAGAGCATAATTCTAACGAATAGATCAGATATTCCTTTTTCTTGACCTTTGAACTTTAACCTCAGTTCATTTCGTTTAAAATAAGAACATAAAAAGTGCTGAAGTAAATAAATAAATCTAACAACCTTACTGATTTATAGAAATGATACAACAAAGCTGAAATAACATCAAACAAGATACCATCAATATATTTATTAATTGAATTATTGCCACGAGGAGTGAGTGGATGTTGTACGAATGCAAAAGGGATATATATATACACAAAACATAAGATTATATAGTCTTTATTTTATGTCCAGCTTGGTTTTTTTTAATAATATTTATTTCCTTTCGTTATTAAATTAAGAGTAAGTAAAATTCCACTGTTATTTTCCAGTTGTTACGAAAATCGAAGTAAATTCATAACTTTGGCAGCCATTACATACATGCATATATATATATATATATATATATATATATATATATTAGGATAAAAACGAAGACGTAGAGCAAGAAAGTCATTATATTTGGCTGCAGCCGACGTTTCGGGCAACTCTACCCATTTTCAAGGCCTAATAAATAAAAAGCTAAAATTAATGCATGACAAAAAAAAAAAATATACGAATGTCAAAAACAAACTAATTCATATCACAGAATAAAACCACTTAAAGAATAAAAATTAAAAAGCGTAAAACAAGCATAAGCCAAAAACAAAAATTAAAAATTATATACATGACAAATAACACATGATAAAAGTAAAACTTTAAAACTAAAAACATTCAAACAAATTAGTTAAAAACTTCACTAATAAAAAGTTAAATGAAAAAACGCAAAAGTGCACGAAACATACCATGCTCACTTGACATCCACAAACAACTGAGGCGAAAAGGAGACAGGGTCAAGGGGAAAAACAGAAAAATTTAGTTGGTAGGCATTCTAATTAATATAAAGGGGTAACAGCTAGAATCAATATTTAAGCTGGAGTTCAGAAATTTAATGCACAAAGATTCATAAATACGGAGAGAGGACGGACATTTTAATGATTTAAGAATTTTAAAGTTATTAACGGAAATATCAACTTTACACTTAACAGAATGATTTCTAATGGCAGACTGTTCCTTTTTAGATAAAACTTTCCCTGTCCTATGGCTAATACCCATATGGGAGCAAAATCTTGCCTGCAAAGAACGAACTGTGCTGCCAACGTAGTTCCCCTGGGAACACCCAGGGCAGGTAAACAAATAAACGACAGAACAGTTCATCGCAGGGGGGATTTTGTCCTTACAACGGAAAAAACATTCAAGGGTATTATTATTCACAAAAGCAACCTTAAAATCAGTGTGAAAATAAAATTTCCTCACCACACTCAACAATTGCTTTTTCACAAAAGTGTTAAATTGGTAGAGATCAGGTAAAACAAGATATTTACAATTCTTAGGAACATCATACGTTGGGATAAGGTTGGGGAATAAACATTATTAAGTAATTTACCAATAATACCTTGTACAAGAACCCGTGGAAAACCATTTTTAAAGAAAAAATCAGTAAGGAATTCAAACTCATTATGAAGCAGAGCAAAGTTTGAGCAAATATTAAGCTCTATGCACTAAAGTGCGAATCGAACTTAGTTTGTAATTAAAATCGCAAAAACTATAAAAATTAAAACCTAAACCCGTAAAAGTAGGCTTCCGGTATGTAGAAGTTAAAACAGTTGAGCCTGATTTGGAAACCAAAACATCAAGGAAAGGAATAGAACCTTGAACTTCCTTTTCCTGCGTAAATATAATGTTCTTATGAAGTGTGTTCAAAAAATTTAAAAACTGAACTGATTGATTATCCGTTTGGAATAAAGCAAACGTGTCATCAACATAACGTCTGTACAAATTCGGCTTAAGGTGAGGGGGGCACTCACAGAAGGCCCTTTCCTCAAGATGAGACATGAAAATATTCGCAAAAACGGGACCCAAGGGGCTTCCCATCCCCACTCCATCCAACTGACGGTAAACTACCCCTTGAAAACTAAAAAAGTTATCCTTGACAGCCAAATTCAGAAGCTGCTCAAACTGTGCTCTGCCAAAGCCGTGAAAAAGTGAGTCCGGCTGTGGAAAAGCTTTATTTAAAATAATTGTAATGGTCTCATCCAAGGGGACATTTGTAAAGAGGGAAGATACATCAAAACTTGTCATAAACAAAGAATTCATATTAAACTTCTTAATTTCCGACACAAAAGAAAAACTATCCTTAACACTGTACAAGTTCACAGTAAATGATGATAACAGTGGGACAAGAAATTTGGCAAGTTTGTAATTAGCCAAAGGATAAGACGCTAAAATTGGGCGCAATGGAACACCGACTTTATGAACCTTAGGCAGACCATATTATATTTACGCAGGAAAAGGAAGTTCAAGGTTCTATTCCTTTCCTTGATGTTTTGGTTTCCAAATCAGGCTCAACTGTTTTAACTTCTACATACCGGAAGCCTACTTTTACGGGTTTAGGTTTTAATTTTTATAGTTTTTGCGATTTTAATTACAAACTAAGTTCGATTCGCACTTTAGTGCATAGAGCTTATAATATTTGCTCAAACTTTGCTCTGCTTCATAATGAGTTTGAATTCCTTACTGATTTTTTCTTTAAAAATGGTTTTCCACGGGTTCTTGTACAAGGTATTATTGGTAAATTACTTAATAATGTTTATTCCCCCAACCTTATCCCAACGTATGATGTTCCTAAGAATTGTAAATATCTTGTTTTACCTGATCTCTACCAATTTAACACTTTTGTGAAAAAGCAATTGTTGAGTGTGGTGAGGAAATTTTATTTTCACACTGATTTTAAGGTTGCTTTTGTGAATAATAATACCCTTGAATGTTTTTTCCGTTGTAAGGACAAAATCCCCCCTGCGATGAACTGTTCTGTCGTTTATTTGTTTACCTGCCCTGGGTGTTCCCAGGGGAACTACGTTGGCAGCACAGTTCGTTCTTTGCAGGCAAGTTTTTGCTCCCATATGGGTATTAGCCATAGGACAGGGAAAGTTTTATCTAAAAAGGAACAGTCTGCCATTAGAAATCATTCTGTTAAGTGTAAAGTTGATATTTCCGTTAATAACTTTAAAATTCTTAAATCATTAAAATGTCCGTCCTCTCTCCGTATTTATGAATCTTTGTGCATTAAATTTCTGAACTCCAGCTTAAATATTGATTCTAGCTGTTACCCCCTTTATATTAATTAGAATGCCTACCAACTAAATTTTTCTGTTTTTCCCCTTGACCCTGTCTCCTTTTCGCCTCAGTTGTTTGTGGATGTCAAGTGAGCATGGTATGTTTCGTGCACTTTTGCGTTTTTTCATTTAACTTTTTATTAGTGAAGTTTTTAACTAATTTGTTTGAATGTTTTTAGTTTTAAAGTTTTACTTTTATCATGTGTTATTTGTCATGTATATAATTTTTAATTTTTGTTTTTGGCTTATGCTTGTTTTACGCTTTTTAATTTTTATTCTTTAAGTGGTTTTATTCTGTGCTATGAATTAGTTTGTTTTTGACATTCGTATATTTTTTTTTTTTTGTCATGCATTAATTTTAGCTTTTTATTTATTAGGCCTTGAAAATGGGTAGAGTTGCCCGAAACGTCGGCTGCAGCCAAATATAATGACTTTCTTGCTCTACGTCTTCGTTTTTATCCTAAATGTAAAATTACGTCTCCTTAGGAGGGATCCTATTTCATATGTATATATATATATATATATATATATATATATATATATATATATATGTGTGTGTGTGTGTGTGTGTGTGTGTGTGTTACCGGTAATATGATATCCCTTTTGAAAGCAATGTCATACATTTGTTACAATAAATGTACATGTGAGATAATTCAATCTAAAAAAAAGAACATGCATCCGTCATGAACATAGATGCAACTTGTGTTGTAAAACAATATAAACAACTTGTGTCAATTACAATATTGACATTAGTTAAAACCAACAAAGTCACATGCTTAATTACACAAAGCCCAATTTCAACAAGATATGAAATTGGAAATATCCCTTTTTCTTGACCTTTGAGCTTTAACCTCATTTCATTTCGTTTAAAATAAGGACATAAAAACAACTGAAGTAAATAAACAAATCTTTGATCATTTGCTGTGGTCGGTTGTGAGGGTTAAAAGCGTTTAACTTAAACCCTCACAGCTCGCAGTTGGTGACTTCATATTTAAGTAATATTATATAAACATATAAATAAATCTACAACAATAAAAATGAAATTTTAAACCAATAAAGTTCCATTATTTATTTGAAATAAACACAATTCAGTCTTTTATGGCATTCTTTGGACCTATACCCAAATCGTCGGCGGAACATTTTTACCAACACATCTTTAATAATATCCTAACTTAAGCCAAGATAAACCAAGCTAACGGAAAATAAGCTAAAAAAACTTAACAAATAGTTTTACTTCTGATATTATCAACAACTCTGCATGTCAGCGTTAAAAAGCGCCACGTCTATGTGTATATCTAGTTCGACTTGGGTCTTTCAACACTGACATGTAGAATTTATGCCGAATGTTTCTGCTGATTTGGCGATATGGCGATAAGAATTCATAATGTCTTTGTGATTTATAGTAGTTTGAAATTTATAAATTTGCTCTTCAGCTTATTGAAGTACATATTCATACTTAATCATTAAACTATTACAGCTTAACTGAGTTTTATAGTTCCTGAATATTAAAGTCAGTCAGCGAAGCATGAAGTGACTGTTGAGAGGGTCGCTTTGTGAAGTGGGTGGAGAAGCGAGGAGTGGAATAATCGGCATAGGAGTGGATAACCTCTGGTTAGCTTCCGCCCGAATTGTTCATTCTGACGAAGGTCAAGCTTTTCACTCCAACTTAGACCTACAGTTTAACGTGGGATCCGAATCACACCCCACCAGCAGCCCAGCGTCTTAATCACTAGGCCACCCAGGGAACCCATTTATCTACCAACCGCTTTCTTTGTGTGGAAGGATGAACAGCTGGGTTTTGCTGTGCGCCGGCTGCTGTCACCGGTTCTCGAACCCGGGGCCGATGGATTCGTAGTCAGCGAAGCTAACCACTACACCACCGAGGCCAGGGTAGGAAGTACGATTTAATAGATCACTGACAAATAAAATGAAAAGAGTGGGTAACAGAACAGAACCCTGAAGAACACCACTATTAATAGCTTTAGAAGAAGAACAATGGTCATCTACAACCGCAGCTATGGATCGGACAGAAAGGAAATTAGAGATGAAGACACAAATAGAAGGATAGAAATTGAAGGAGGACAGTTTGGAAATTAAAGATTTGGGCCAAACTCAAAAGCCTTTTATATGTCTAGCGCAATAGCAAAGGTTTTACCGAAATCCCGAAAGGAGGATGACCGAGAGACAGAGAAATGCAAGAAGATCGCCAGTAGAGCGTCCCTTGAGGAACCCATACTGACAATCTGGAAGAAGATTGTGAAAGAAGAGGTGTTTAAGAATCTTCCTATTAAGAATAGATTCAAAAACTTTAGAAAGACAAGAAATCAAAGCAATTGAACGATAGATGGAAGGTTGAGAGCGGTCACCCTTCTTTGGAACAGGCTGAATGAAAGCGAACTTCCAGCAGGAAGGAAAAGTACCAGATGAAAGATATATACGAGTACATATAATCATATATGTCCATCATACTTGATAGTTAGGTTGATAGTTAGGTTTAAGCACTTGTAATTTTTTTGGTACAGTACAAAACTTACTTTAACAATGCAGTAATAATATGCGGCGTAACGTTAAAAGTACAGTAAAGTTTGTAATTTTTTATAACGTTTAAAACTTTTTTTTTTAATTCTTGTTCATTAAATTTCTTCAATCTTATTTTTACATTCAAAGTTAATGATTTCATTACATAGTTTCGTTTTAGCTTTTATTATCAGTAAATACGACGTTCTCTAGAATCTAGATCATATAAAATGACACAAAAATCTAATTCCTTACCAATATCCACATAAAGAACACAGAAAACAAAAACTTCCGCAGTCTTTTATACATAGAAATATTATCTTCTTTTGTCTCATATCACTCCAAAGAGAAGTTTTTAAGACTATTTCTTCTATCTAAAGAAGTTATGTATCATTAAAAGAAGTTATTATATCATTTGACAAGGAGCTTTGATACCCAAAAGAAAGAAAAACCTCCCCTAGAATGCACCCTCAAAAAGAAGTTATAACTTCTAAATTTAGAAGGTTTTATTGTGAGTGAATACAGTGCTATGTTTAGTAAGGGCGATTTAGGTGCTCTCTCTCTCTCTCTCTCTCTCTCTCTCTCTCGATATTGCAACAATTTTATGATTCTTTTTAAGTCCTTACACTACGATATACAATACAGTACCTCCATCAGGACTTTGTGGTGAACGTTTTGATGGACTTTACGATTATAAAACCCTATGCTATTTTCAAGCTACAGGGTGATTCACTCGCTGGTAGCCCCAGAGTATCGTAACAGTGATACTCTGGGGCGACCAGCGAGTGAGTCACCCTGTAGTTCATTTCCTTTTAAGTTAAGTGAAAACAGACGCCATAGTCTTCTTTTGCTATAATTTTGCTATAATGCTATGATTTTGCTATAGTGGTCTCACAAACATAATGTTTATGATTGTTTAACAGTTATTGATTCAATATTAGCAATTCTTGTAAACTTCAGTGTTTACCTGAAACAATTACATCGCCCAATTTATGTACAGGTATCAATTAGGATAGCTGCGCATGGTCTTTGTAAAAAATATTTTCCATATCAAACGTTGAAAAGACCGAACCTTGACGTTGCCACAACGTATAGATTTAGTTGTTGCACGGAACAGTTTTACTTGGATAAAAGTAGAAAAATGGTATCTCTAATTTTGCAACAATTTTGCAGTAACAGTTAAGCAGTTCTGATAAGTTGAAGCATGACTGCCGGAAAAATAAGACAACGCATAAAAAACCAAATTTTTTAAAGCAATTTCATTAATAAATCACTAAAAATATAAATAAAATTAGCAACAACAAATGTATATATATACATACAAACTCCAAAATAAACAGTATTAATAGTGAATCATTAATTGGAAACTAAATTTTATCAGTTGTACTCTGTTTGACATGTGAACCTATTCATGATACCAGATGAAACTTCTGTCATCCTGTACTTATGGATACAAAAGATGCACCAAATTAATACAAGTCAATGATTTATTCAACTGATGTATACTAATAGTTATTAAATAATATGCGTATAATAAATAAATATAAAATAAACTTTAAACAGGTAAAAAATGATAACTGAAACCAATACAGTAAATGGTCAAAACAGAACATTTTTGAAGTTTGCGATTTTAACTGTTTTCGTAATTATTCCATCTCCATCGTCTACCAATGCATCTATAGACCTATGACACATACAAAAGAAGAACTTTAGCAAATCATCTGTCTGTAGTCCAGACTAAAACCCCTGTTGAGTACATCGTCTTGTTCACTGCTGTCCGTGGTCACATACATAATGAAAGGTCGGAGATTTGCTGCAAAATACAAAAGCAACATAGAGCAAATATTGATTAAATTGTAGGCACTTTTTTAATCTCTCTGCAAATTTACATTTAAATCTTCATTTTTAAAATTTTTATGTAACTACAATTGAAATATAACTAACACATGATGTAATTCGGAAATCCTGCCCCGCAAAATCGGTCATTTTTTCTTCCTAAGTCATCTACGGCTCCTGGAATGACGACGTAGTCAGTTATACAAACACTAGCTGAATTACTTGACGAAGCAGGATCACCTGAAGAACAAAGAAACCTAATTTATACTAAATATTAAAAGTTAATTTCTACTATAGAATTTTCTGAACTTCATATTATTAACGCTTTAGTATCTGAGGTACCTTCCTGGTTTTTTTTAACCCTAGAAGGTCAGTGTGGGACCACACACATAGCGACTAGTGTGGGATCTATGTAACCACATAATGAAAATTACATTTATAGGTTAAATTAAACAATTTATTGTTACTAAACAAAAGTAAGTATTAGCTTGAGCGCAATAAAAGATATTATTTCCAGAAAAAAATTGTACTTTTATCGTAATAGGCCACGCTGGCTTTCTACGGTTAATATAAATAAACTGATCTAAACGTCTTTACACAATTATGATTAACGGTTTGTTATTTTTTGTATTTTCAAGTACTCTTATAAAGTGTTGACATATGTGGACGATAAGCATTCTGAGAACTGTATGAAATTCCCAATGTGAAAAACTACTATCCTCTGTTGTCTCAATGTTGCACAATTTGTCCATATATATATATATATATATGGACAAAAGTAATTATCGATATAATAAAGCCAACCAGTAAGATGTCAGACATCAATGTGTAACAATGTGGCAGGCGTAAAACTGTCCGCTGACATGGACCAAAGGCATTAAAGGATTAACAATTTCTAATTTTTTCACTCAAAGTTTGCAAAATTTACATTAAGTTTGCTTCTTGGGGAAGAAGCAAAAGAAATCTGATAGTTGTCGTGTATTTTCTCAGTAACCATGAAAAAACACAAACCATTATTATTATGGCAATTTGCTTCACTTTCATTCATATAAGTCATGTAAATATTCATAACTCAAACTATCAATGCTATGGTAGACTGGTAGTTAAGTTTACTAGCATTTTAAAAGGAAGCTACCATCGCCAAGGGTTTGCAATTAGTAAACTTCACCGAGGAACAGTTTCCACATCTCTTTACTGAAATGAATTTTTACTAAAACATTTTGAGGCTTTATATCTTTGCCTAAAATAAAAAAAAATTTATATATCAAAATTTCTAAGGATATTTTCCAAATACTTTTTGAAAGTATATTTCAATTGAGATTATTTGAACTTACCGACAAGATTCCGAGAGAGGCCAGCAATGTTTGAAGATACAGTAAATCCAAAATCTCCTCCAGTAATGTTCCTTGTCCACATGATACTACAGTAGCCATCGGCTGTTTTAACACAAACGGCGTAATTCATGTCTACAATCTGTCGGGTTGCTGCGAAATTTTACAAATTACTTTATATTCAAAAACGGAGAGACGAGAATTTTTAATAGTCACGTGACTAGAACAGTTACTTGAATATGTTAAATTCATCGTTTGCCAACTGGCGTGAAAATTCAGAAATAACCAGTTATTCATGATAACTCCAAGAATAACAGCTGCTTCAGGAAAGCGCACAGTTTTCCACAAATATTACTGTATTAACAAAACACTAATAATAATTTTAAGAGATGCCTATTTCTTCTTCCAGGAAACTAGTTTGAATTATAAAATAAATCAAATTTGTGATTGGAACAGCGAAATTAAATAAATGAATAAAATTAACTTACTTTGAGGTATAGAGTCCGAGTCTATACTCTGGTCAAAGTTGAAACTATTCACAGTCCCTGATGTTTCCGTGAAGTATTGTAGACACCCAGGAGGAGCTTTATGAAATAAAACAAAATTGCATAAGAGTGAAATAATGCATTATTTTAAGGCAAGTAATTTGGTATATTTTCTTAACTAAATTTTACGTTAATTAATGCATAAAATTCAAAGTCGTCTATCAAATTAATTATTTTCAATTAGATTTTTAGTATGTTTTACAATTTCACTCGTGGGGTACATCTTTATTGCAAAATAACCTTTTCCATCGCTCCACTTTGCAAAAGAATATCATGCATCTATGTACTAGGCATACTGTAAATATCAAAAGAAAGATTTTATAATCAATTCTCCCATACCATCATGTTTAACTGTTATACATAAAATTTAACGCATACCATCCGTACTTACTAAACACTCGATTTAAAAAACAACAACCTTTTGTTTAGGAAATTATAAGATTTTATATAATTGCAAAACTTTTGACTTAATTATTAATTAACCAGTTGGTTAATTAATAATTAAGTGTTTAGCTAAAATTTCTATTCAAATCCTTTCACTTTTCGAGTTTGGTCTGGTTAACATACAGTAGTTGGACATGGGTTTATCTTCCGCGAAATGCCTGAGTCATATTGTTTAATCCACTACCTTTTATGGAATCCTTTTTTTACGATGTATGAAACACGTTTTATTGAAAGAAATTTGCACGCAATTATCTACTCTAAAATGATCAATCTTGTAAGGTATTGTTTTTAATTGAAATTTTACAAATGTTTGTAAAAAATCAGATAAAGAAAACAGAAATAATACTTCAGCTTAGTGAGATAATAAGAGGAAGTTTCTGAACTGTCAAAATAGCTTTACTGAGATTCAGGAATCATAATATGGTGTACTGCACAAACGTTCTTTGAAGCCAATGAGATAACGAATCACAGCTGTTTTCCAGCTACTTCTCACACCAAAATATTATCAGGGGCGGACTGACAGTAACCTGGGCCCTCGGGCATAATGGGGTCCTGAGCCCCTTGAAATCCGATTTTTTTCATATTACAGTTCGATTAGACACTTGACCCAATTGAGAACACACTCAGTTTTATGATGACTGCGGGCCGGGGCCGCCGCCGCCACCGTGCCCCCTAATGGCCCGGGCTCTCGGTCTATGCCCGATTGCCCTACCGCTCAATCCGCCCCTGGGCCTTCATATAATGAATTAAAAAATATAAAAATATAAGTCTATCTCTTGAAACATACTTTTTACTATCTTATTTTTAGAAATTGCTAACATAAGTTCAAGTTTGAGCAAAAGGCGTAAATATTCATAGCAGAAGATTCCAGATAATAAAAAAATTTCAAACATTATATCAATGAATGCAAAAAACTTCACTTTTTTCTACGTGAAGGTCAAAATATGAAAATAAAAACCCACTCTAATAGACAGAGTTTATTTCCACGACAGTTTCGACGCCCACTGGCATCCTCCTCGGGTGGATACAGAAACATTCGTGTTTCTGTATCCACCCGAGGAGGATGCCAGTGGGCGTCGAAACTGTCGTGGAAATAAACTCTGTCTATTAGAGTGGGTTTTTATTTTCATATTATATCAATGATAAGGATATGCTGAACACGTGAAAATCTATATTACTTTTATATAATATATTTAGGAATTAAATTCTAGAAGTACTACAATACCTTAAGTACTTTTTAAAACCCTGAATTCCATTCATCGGCTTTTATGTTTTACAGAATCAATTTCTTTTACAGGAACGAAATAACACAAAAACCAACGATGGTCAAAATATCAGGAATTTCATTAAAATACAGAGGGGTGACAAAAATAAATAGACACCACAATGATTGTCTTCAAGAACAAACGGCAAAGCTCATTAATGAAATGCCAGAACGTGTGGCATCAATGGAATGCCAGAACGTTTTAAATGAATATATTTAAAACACGGTTTTAAATATATTCATTCAATAAATCTCTTATTATTTATTGATTTTTATTATCAAATAAAAAAAAAAACCATGGACAAACTGAAAGTGTCTATTTATTTTTGTCAACCCTCTGTACATAACCAAAAGTGGTAATTTTTCGGAATAAATAATAATAATTAACTTAATTATCAGTGATTAAACACGTATCATTCAGCTGTCCGAAAAAAAATAGTTACTGAAACTGGAAGTCTACGTCATGGCCACGTCGCAACACCCCTTCCCGTTAGATCAGCGAGGTTAAGAGACGTTGGATCTGATCAGTAGTTGGATGGATTGCCGTTCTCTATGTTCAGAATACGTAGCCACCCGTGGTTTGGGTTCTCACGTAAAGCTTTAGGTCCTCTCCGTCACGACCTTTTCCATTGCGAAGGTTAAATAACCGCAAACGCTGTTAAAAACTTAAAATCAGTTGCATGGAAAACTCACCTTTGTATTTGGATGTACATTCGAGCTGAGACACTCTGACTTTCCACATTCTTTGAGCCATCGACGCTGCTGTTCTGTCGACTGTGAGACGGACAGCTCCTCCCTCTGGATCTACATCAACATACACTGAGAGAACGAATATTATCAGCGAACGAATCTACGTATAACTGCGTGTAATCATACCTCATTATACAAACTGAAATATTAAACTCTCTTTTTTTGCGGATGACACGAAGCTGGGTGGTAGGGCGATTAATGACGAAGATAGAGGTAAAATTCAGGAAGATCTGAATAAAATCGTTGATTGGTCAGTCACATGGCAAATGAGATTTAACGTGGATAAGTGCAAAATTATGCATATAGGTTCGCGTAACGGTAATTTTGCGTATAGTAAGTATGTCAGGGAAAGATTTAACAAGCGTAGAGCAGGAAAAAGATTTAGGAGTTATAGTCACTGGTGATTTAAAAGTAGCGAAACAAAGTACAGCGGCGGTCAATAAGGCGAACAAAGTGTTAGGTTTTATAGCTCGAAATTTTGAGTACAAATCGCGCGATATTATAGTTCCTTTTATAAATCATTAGTTAGACCCCATTTGGAGTACGCGGTCCAATTTTGGAATCCGCATATGCGCAAAGATATAGACAAAATCGAAAGAGTTCAAAGACGAGCAACTAAGATGATTCCGTCTCTTAGGTCAAAGTCGTACGAGGATAGGCTTAAAGAGTTAAAATTGACTACACTCGAGACTAGGAGATTAAGGGGTGATCTAATCCAGGTTTTCAAAATTATGAATGGGTTTGATAACGTAGATAGAGATAGCTTTTTCGAAATATCTCAATATAATAGGACTAGAAATAACGGGTGTAAGTTGACAAGTAGAAGGTTCGAGACAGCAGTTGCGAAAAACTTTTTTACGCATAAAATAGTAAATAGCTGGAATAGTTTGCCGGTAGAAGTAATTAGTAGCACGTCTATAAACATGTTTAAGAATCGATTGGACGCGCATGTTGATAGAAAGGGTATAGTTTAAGGTAGTAAAATTAAGGCTTTGTGGGGATAGATCCCACAGCTCAACACAAGTGTTGTGGGATATAGGGAGGCAGCGTCTTGGGTTAGGGGATACTCTCTGTCCTTACACACCCCATTTAAAGAGATTCCTCTGCCGAGCGGTGCCCCCCATAGTACTGTGAGGTATTGAAAAACTCATGATCTTCACTTGCCCCACAAACACCTTTAAATGGGAGACCCATAATGGGTGCACACACATTTCTACATTACTGTACAGTCTTTACAGCCACACCTACACTTTTCCTCGTAAGTGTATATAATGTAATGTATATGGTTGTAAATTTGACTTGGTCCGCAATCGATATGAACCGTGACTTGATGGATACCGTAATGAAATTGACTGGATTCTTTGGATCTGATATATTTGCATGTCCGTTATATAATAGATATAGAGTGTAACATATTTGTGGATAGTAGTCTATTATGACTTGATGCTCTGGATCGAGAGATTCTATCTTTAGTTTTAAATCGATAATTAATTATTTTTAAATTGATAATGTATATGGTTGTAAATTTTGACTTGGTCCGCAATCGATATGGACCGTGACTTGATGAATACCGTAATGAAATTGACTGGATTCTTTGGATCTGATATATTTGCATGTCCGTTATAAATAGATATAGAATGTAACATATTTGTGGATAGTAGTCTATTATGACTTGCTCCTCTGGACCGAGAGATTCTATATTTAGTTTTAAACCGATAATTAATTATTTTTAAATTGATAATTATTTAGTTTCGTAAAAATTGGTCGTTGCCAATTTACCGGCAGTTTTTAAATAAGTTTCTTATGTTCTTGTGGTTCGGAACCCACGTAAAATTGTAGGTCCCCTCCGCCACCACGGAGGACATACACAATACACGATTACGAACACAGTTAGGTAGACCAGCCATGAGTGGATCCTAGGGTCTTTGTTGGTCTGAAACATTATAACATTATAACATATATATATATATATATATATATATATATATATATATATATATATATATATATATATATATATATATATACATAATAATAATAATAATAATAATATAAAGGAAGCTTCCAAAAGTTCTCGGAATAGTCTCATCTGTGTAAAATTAAAACAACAGTTAATTTAATATGAACACTTAATACTTGTAGTGACTAGTGGGAATGGTATCTTAGGATCAGATGATTACTACACCATGTGGCTGTGTAAGTTTTGGTATTGCGTTATGCTGTCTTGACGAGTTGTCGCAGTCCTCAATTTGTGTGTGTTTCTCTCGTCAAGGCGTTAAGTGAACAGCGTACGAACATCAAATTTTGTGTTCTCCTGGGTAAAACCCCTAGTGAAACATTAAACATTTTTCAGTAAGTGCATGGTGATAAATCGCAAAAAACAGAGCCAAGTGTACGAATGTCATAAACGTTTCAAAGAAGGCCCGTGAATCTGCGGATGATGATCAAAGAAGTGGACGTCTGTCAATTTCTCGTACAGGAGGTCACTTTAATCTTGTGAGAGAAACTGTTTGCTCGGACTGACGTCTGAGTGTTGAATCCATTACCCAGAAAAGTGGGACTCTCCGTCGTAAGTTGTTATGCCATTCTTACTGCAACTTTGAAAATGTATCGTATGTGCCTGCCAGCACATCGTCCCTCACAACTTGACAGCTGACCAGAGGGAACAGCAACAGAATTTGTGGTAACCTCATTGACTGTGCCTTTCCTGATTTTTTTTTTAAGAAAACTGTAACTGGTGAGGAGACGCAATATTTTCTGTATGATCTTCAAACGAAGGAACCAATTACCACAATGGAACCTGAAGGGGAAACCGAGGTCGAAAGAATTTCGTGTTGACAAATCCATAGGAAGACCATGCTTGAATTAGTTTCTGTTCTACCCCCCCTCTCGAGATGTTCATTTAAGTTTATTGGAGAAGAGCAAACGGTGAACGAGGAACTGTATCGAGATGTGCTTCGTCGGCTGAGAAATACAGTCAGAAGAAAAAGACCTGACCTTTGGATTTCAAACAACTGTAAGCTGTTACATGACACTGCCCCTGCGCACATATCCTTCATGGTTCAAGAATACCTCGCAAGACACAGTGTTATGAGTATGACACTAAGTCATTCCCCCTACACACTAGACTTAGCACCACACGATTTCACCTCTTTCACCGATTCAAAGTTCTATTAAAAAGGAAGCACTTTACAAGCGCTGACAATGCGAAAAAGGCTATACGACGAAGACAGTGAAGATAGTTTACAAAAGGAGGCTTGCAAGGTTGTTTTGATCAGCTATATCGTTACTAGCAAAAGTGAGTAGTTGCGCAATGGGACTATACTGTACTCCGCTTTGATATATGAAAAAAGGTTATTTCCAGGAACATTTTGAAATTACCTCAAATAGTTAATCACTTGACCACTTGTCAGAGTTCAGTTCACGTCTCACGGTCAAGTGAAGACGAATATACTGTCGTTTGTATAGAGCCTATTTTTTTTTATTTTCTGATAACAACTAGTTTGAAATCATATTCTAAATTAAAAATTATATTATTATTAAATTGATTCAGAAAGTACAACATCACTCCGCCTTTTAAAAGCAACTCTTTCGCTTAACCCTCCATCACCCATCTTCGTTTTACTGAAAAACTTACTCAACATTATTAATAATAATAATAATAATAATAATAATAATGATAATAATAATAATGATAATAACTTGCTTAATTATGACAAACTACCAAAAAATCAAGGGTATCTATGACCCATATGGGTAATCTAGGGTTAAAAGACGTTGTGAGAAAACTGTTGATAATAGTGCAAAGGAGTAAAGCTTCAGTATTGGGTAGTAAACATCAATAAAGAGTAAAACCTCAGTGTTGGGTACATGAACGTCAATAAGAAGTAAAGCCTGAGTGTTGGGTACGTCAATAAAATTAGGTTGGAAAAGGATGAGCGAAGAGCTAATTTAATATGGCTTAAAATTCACGAGACATAATTTGTGAAAAAAATCATAAAATTTATTAATTTAACATTTCAGCTAATCATTTTAATTGTAAAGGATTCGCGATTAATGTTTCACTTTGAGTATTCAGTAGTAGTTTGCTCATAATAAATGCATAACTTGTAATGTTTCTGTAATACGATACATATACTTAGAAACGCCAAAACTTACTGTGTTAATTTGTACTTACTGTGTTGTATAGTATTTGTCCCACAAATAATTGGAGAAGCGGATGTTCCTCCAGTCACTGTAAGAAAATCAGTGACGCAGTTTCCATTCGCGTCTGGTTGCGAAAGCTCGAGGGTAACAAACTCGAATTTCATTTGGCAAATATTGTTGTTGAACCGATTGATCGTAAGAGTACACGCACCGGTGCCAGAATCAGGAGACGGGTACCCTTGGTTCACGAAGACTGTATTGTTTTGAAATGTAGACTGCGAACAGCTTTTCTCCACTGAAAATACCAAATAGTTTAATTTACAATTTTCATCGTGCGAAAATGAAAGCCTATTTTTTTTATAGTAAAATATGGTGTAAATTGCTGCAACATTCATAGTGTTAATTTTTAAAAGAAATATACCCTATATACGTATAAGTGTGTCTACAAAGATAAAAACTTCTTAAATTTCATTTTGTTCATGATTTTCATTTGTTTACAAACTCTCTCTCTCTCTCTCTCTCTCTCTCTCTCTCTCTCTCTCTCTCTCTCTGTTTCATTACAGTTGTTAAAATAAATCTAAAGTCAGTTTCACTTACTCTGCCAGATAAAAATTATGTTGTTTAATATTATACTGCTGAACTCGAAACTCAGTCTTGTTGTAAAGAGGTTTTACTGCAGAAAATTCGTCTCATTTAACTAAGCTTTATGAAGGTGCAGTTTTGCGTATAATGTTTATTGCTCTCAAATTTTGTGTATGTATGTGTGAGTTTACGAACAAAATTCATAATTGCTTGTTGACCTTACCGCATAAGTTGGTACATAGACGGGCCATCCAGGGACATGGTTGTTAGAGATTTCATTTTTTTTTTTTTGCTATAAAATTTAGTGACTGGGTGCATAAAAATAAAGCCCCCGAGTTGGCCCCCAATTTTGGTTTTTACTTTTTATTTAAATTTCTTAGATTGCACTTTATTAAAAAGTTGGACCGTAAAGTAGGTGTGGTCCAGTATACTCCAACTTTTGTAACCGGCTGTACCTAACACAAATGGTGATATATACAAGAATGATAATAATTGTGTATATCACCATTTGTGTTAGGTACAAATGGTGATATACACAAGAATGATAATTGTTTCCCTTGTATTAAAGATAGAGAATTGCGAAGTCGTAACACACTTACTGAGGCAGCAGACGAACCCTCTCGGTCCACACCTTCCGGCCATAGTACCACTATTCCTGGTGCAGCCTCGTTTTCCAATACATATTCCTCTAGTTTCATTATTCGTTCTGGAAGCACAACTGCGACGTTGTTTGCGGAATTTGGCTATTTTTTGTTTTGGAATATAGAAGGAGAATAATGTTAAGCAACTTTATGGTTTTAATGTAATAACATTAAGACTGTAAACGAGTCTAAACTGAACTAAAATACTGTACGTAAGACTGTAAACGAGTTTAAACTGAACTAAAATACTGTACGTAAGTCTATAAAATAATATATTCATTCCTCTCTGAGAATATCGTTAGCGTATCTCAGTAATATTTCCTTAACAATACAGCATTTTTGAACAACCCTAAACGTAAATACATAATTACCTCGTCTTCCTTCCCTCGTGTCTCCAATTGCTTTTATATCTTCTCTTCTTCTTCTTTTTCTTCTTCTTCTTCTTCCTCTTCCTCTTCCTCTCCTCCAAATTCTTCGTCTTCATCTAATTCATTGTAATAAAGTTCTTCTTCGTCTTCGTAATAAAAATCTTGAGACACACCTTTGTCAAGGAGAGATTCATCACCAATGAAATAATCTTCTTCTATAGGTATATTCAAGGCGACAGCTGCGATGCTCAATATTCCCAGTAACGAGAAGATCACAAAGTGGAATAACTGAAAAGATTAAAATACAATAACAACAAAAACAACAACAATAACAACAACCTAGTGAGAGAGGGATCATTATGGGCGTTTAACCAGACAGACAGCAGAACATCTGTTCGACAGAGTTCCTGTGTAAGTTGGATTATTATAGGGAAGGTTAAATTAAAACCGGTGAGATTAAGTTAAGTTACGGACAGTTTGTTGTTAATGCAGATGTCGCTAAATTCTTCTGCTGGCAGCTTGCACATATTTTACAGCACTTTTGATGATCTACGAATAAGGTCGCTGCTAAATTACTGACACTGCATTTCTTTGAGAAAATGTAACTGTTTTCATCGTAATAAATTATAATTAATTTTAAAAAGAAAATCTTTTTCAAGTATATAAATTTGAATGAAAATGTAGATAACTATTTTTCAACATGTATATTAAGTTGTACCTTTTCAGAGCATAGAAATCATGAATATGATGTACAATTTACATCACATAATGGGAGTCCCTGTACCACAAGCCTTTTTTCTTTTGGTTGGTGTCCAGTTTTATAGCACACATACACACACACACACACAGCTATCCTACAAAGCCGCGACATTTTCACACATTTCCACACCTTCAATTCTGTATCGCGACATTTACCCACACTAAAAAACTTAATAAATTTAATCAAAACTAATCAAACCTAACCTAACCAAACTAATCTTAATTATAACCCATTTTTCATGATAAAAGATAGCATTTACAAAGGTAAAAAACCTCGACACTGCTAATGTCACTATACGCACGTTCGTGTCGCGATGGGCTCTGTGTGTATTCTGAAGATTGTCGCGTGTACGTATAGAAAACAAGAACAATACACATACATATACATATATATATCGCTCACCCAAGATTCGAAACTGGGCCCTCTGACTCGGAGATACGGGAGTTGACCATTCGGCTACGACAGGATAAAATTAATAGCAATCTGGAGACATTTCATCCCTCGAGGGAAACACGCTACGTTTCTTGCGTCCGGAGGTATTTGTACGTTATCAACCCCCGGACTCGAACCAATGAACAACATTTAATTCAAATCTATCTGGCAAACGCTAAGGTACTATTAGATAGAAATATAAACGCATGTTGTCCATTGGCTCGAGTACAGGGAATTGATAACGTGAAAAATAGTGAAATGGTTAATGGACAACTGATCAAATAAAGTATAAATTTTGCGTATGCAAACATGGCGCGGTTATGCTTTTATATATATATATATATATATATATATATATATATATATATATATATATACCTTTCAGACCCACTGGAATGAGAAATGTTTTTGAAAAATCAATATCTGAATTTTGTTTAGTGTCCCATGAAATATTTTGGCTTTATTTTTTTATTTTATTTTTTTTACTGAAAATTTCGAGAATAAAAACTGTATTTCCTCGTTTCCAAAGGAAATTGCATGTCCAATTATCATGTCAATTAGCAAACTTTCTAATCTAATATAACCAATCAGGTCTAAGAAATTAGCACGATTGACTTTGTTGTGGGCGTGGCTTTAATGGTAACAAATGATGCTGTCAAGTGCGAAAGGAATATATATATATAATTATTTAGCGAAATTAATGCTGTACGTACGGCAACAATCCAAAATCAAAATCGATTAGGGAATCAATCCAAAAATCCGTAAAAAAGAAAGGAAAACTGTCAGATATTAAAAAATTTCTCGCCAAAAATGGTCCGCAACAAAATGAAGGTATTTCAAATTTGTGCACAGTCATTATATATATATATATATATATATATATATATATATATATATATCCATTTCATGTCGTGCTCATTATCACCAACGGCTTTCCCACTTTGGTCCAGGTTAGATTAGGCTAAGTTAAGTTAAGTTCAATCAGGGGCTAAGGTTAACATTCTCATTTGGCGCCTTGACTGCGAACGCGAATGAGAGTGATATTCTTAGTCAAATCAAGGAACTTTCTTTCTCAAATGCGAATTTCTCATTCAAACAGTCTGGTGGGAATGAGAATAACATTGAAAGGATAGTAACCGCTTCCAGTCTAGAGATTAATATCGTCATCAGTTACGTAAGTTTTAAAAATATTTGGGATTCATTTACACGAAAAATTAAATCTCAGAAGTCACGTACGACATATCAAACTTTTCAGCGAATTCATTCAGAATCGATTTCATAAATTCCTGAGGGAAGTCACTGACGAGGAATGTGCGGTAGGTTATAAGGACAGAATATGAGACATGAGTAGAAAGCAAGTTTCTCCTTTATCGGATCCCGTAAATGAAGTGGGTGCTGCAAAAGGGTCTTACGTATGCCCATTCAGTTTCCCCATAAATAAATTAAATAATTCTCTCTCTCTCTCTCTCTCTCTCTCTCTCTCTCTCTCTCTCTCTCTCTCTCTCTCTCTCATAAATATGTATTAATAAAATATAAGCGTAACTCGCGTATCTTTTAGAATCTTCTCACCATATCTTATACAGAAGGTTGACAAAAATAAATAGACACCTTCGGGTTTTTCTCCATAGTTTTTGATTTGATAATAAATGTTAATAAATAATAAGAGATTTATTGAATGAATATATTTAGAATCGTGTTGCTTTCGCCTTTCCGTTATGTTAAGCTGACACGACACGTTCTGGCATTCCATTGATCCATTGATGAGCTTCGCTATTTGTTCTCGAGAACTATCATCGTGGCGTCTACTTACTTTTGTCAATCCTCTGTAGAGTAAGACGTTGGAAGCGAATCGTAAGTAGGCTAGTCACCCTGATTAGACTATCCTACTATATCGTGACTGCATGACAACAAAGCGACAGCTGTTTCTGAAGGAATTTAAAAAAATCATGATGATATTTTTTTAATCATTTCCTTTTGCTGAATCACTTTAGTAAAATCAAATAAATATAGTGTTTGATTATTACACTATAACGGTTGGTTTATAAAACGAAAGAAAACTTTCCACTCGTTCTCGTCACTAATTTTAGTACTTTTAACTTGGAAATTTCTGACGATGGTACTTTATTTTAAATGCAAAAGATACCTCACTTTTCATACCCTTTGATGAGTGTTTGTTATATAGGGGCCTATATGTCATTTGAGTCTATTTCAGTGTATTTCGGCGGGGGCAGTACGCCATACGTTTTGGTAAAGTTTACTCCACATTTAGGTCATAATTTAGAGTTAAGAGTATTATACAAAATTAGTTTGAAAGTGGTTAAAAGATAGTTAGTAAAGAGACTATTTAAATAATAAAATAAGGCCTAGAAAGTAGGCTATAACACATATTCATTATAAAAGTTGTTTGTGTCTGATTCTCATGTCGGAATTTGGCAAAACTATAATTAATATTCAATATTTAGTTAAACAATTATTGTATATATATATATATATATATATATATATATATATATATATATATATGGGATGAATTTCCCAATTAAACACGTGAAATGAATGAATGATGCAGACCCACAAGGAAAAAGAAAAATGTATTAATTCCCTGACGAAGTGTACTTCTGAATGCACGAAAGGCCTTGGAATAATTTTTTCTTTCCTTGTGGATTTGCATTATATATATATATATATATATATATATATATATATATATATATATATATATATATTTAAGAGGAGGGGCGACAAGCTTGACCTTCGCGAAATGAGGAATCATCGCGCGGAACCTTTGTAAGGTTGTAAGGTAAGGTGTATAATGATAACAATAATGTTTATCGGCAATAATCGGCAATAATGTTTTATCGGCAATAAAGAGCTTGAAAATGCTATTATAATTGTAATAATTGTGTATTTAAACCAAAATATTGGGTACAAAATACGACCTTCAAATCGTGCTCAGAATTCCTGCAAATATTTGGCCATCGCATTAATAAAATCGGTTTAAAATTAGATGAATGTAAAAGCAGGATTACCAAAATGAAATATAGCAAATGCAATACACGGTAGAATTATCTTTTAACACTTTGTTGAAAATGCAGTCATTATTATAACTAACGAAATAAAAAAGTAAATAATATATATATATAAATATATATAATTATATATATATATACAGTATATATATATATATATATATATATGATTTAAATTCTGAAGAACAAATATTTGTAAATTACATTCAGAAGGAAATAACTGATAAATAATTTATTTTAATTTTAATTTCAAAGAGAGAATCTCTCTCTCTCTCTCTCTCCTATACCATATATATATATATATATATATATATATATGTGTGTGTGTGTGTGTGTGTGTGTGTGTGTGTGTTATGGGACGGGTGTGGTTTCAAGTGAAATAAATTACGTTAAAATTTTTTAAGTTTTTAAATGTTTTAATTGTTATAAAATAAACGAATTATGGGTCAAATTAAAGGCTTCAGACAACACATATGTTAGTGACATTTATGAACTTTGCTCGTATATTTTTAAGTTTAAATAATAGCTTGTCACTTTGTAGAAAATAGCTTTAAAATTGTGGTTTTCATCAACGTGTTTCAATTAATTTGATGAAAAAAATAACTTAATTCTTCTTTAACGAAAATGTAAATTTTTAAATTAAGAAAATCAATTATTTTTTTATTTTTTCTATTTTTTACGCTTCAGTTTTTTTCTTTATCGAAATTGAATATATAAAACCCGTTCTTTGTTAAATTTGACATTACGGGTTTTTGTGTACATACATTCAAAATAGAACCTTCTTTTAAATTTAGAACCTATAACTTCTTTTTGAAGGTGCATTCTATAGGGGAAGTTTTTTTCCTTCTTTTGGATATGAAAGCTTCTTGTCAGATGATATAATAGCTTTCTTTAATGATATACGTAACTCAGGTAGGCTTGTTCAAAAATCAACTTTTTCTTATTTTCATAGGTTTCTGTACATTTTCCCATGTTTTTTGACCTGAAAAAGCCGAAAATCACAACTATTTTGACCTAGGATGTTGGGAAGCATTGCCGCATGGAGCTTTAAATTTTCTGCCTTGAAATCGGCCAAAGCGCCAATTCCGGGGTCCCTTGAATTAGGTTTTGCACTTTAACTTTTGATCTAAACAAGATAGAGCAACAAATTAGGTATCAAATGAAAGAGCATAAAATTAATAAATAATAATAATAATAATAATAATAATAATAATAATAAATAAATAATAATTAATAATAATAATAATAATAATAATAATTATCTATCATTTTTCAGAAAACAACAGAAACTCAATCAGAATCTAGAAAACCATCTACAAGTTACAACTTCACAATGGCATTAAGCAAGGAGCTGAGGGAGCTCCGTGGGCGCAAAGTTGATATCTCAGAACCTCCACGTACTGTCCACAGGCAGGTGTCAACTGGGCCATCTACCAGATCTCTCACTGAAACTTTCCTGGTTGGATACCCTTCAGCTTTTATCAGTGGTTCCCAGCTTCCCACCAACAGACAGGCGTTCCAGTATTTCCTTAATCTTCAGAATTTACCGGAAAATGCAGGGAGGCCCATGGTTCAAGACCTTGCATATGAAACAGTTGAATCTATCATCCCATTCTGGCAGATGGCTAGGATCAAGACAATGACCAAGTACAACGCAATGAAGCTCTTCATGAAACTACATGAGAAACATCGTGCTCTGGTGAAAAGCAAAAGAAGAGCAAGTAACCCTGGAGGAAAAAGAGGAGCATTTGTGCTGGAATTAGACAGCCTGTTCGATATAGGAGCTCCAGATGCAATCCAGGAAATACAGAACAACAGACTGTTATCCAGAGAGAAGAAAGATGAGGATATCAGGTTCTACGAAGACCAAACGACTGAGAGGAAAGGTCATATGTCTGGTCATGACAAGATTTTTGAGACAAGATCCCTGCAGCAAGCAGCGAGGAATGAAAGACTGCAGCATAGACAAGAACAAGGTAAAACTAATTACTTTGAACGTCACAAAAAGTTTTAAGTTTTACTCCATTGCGATATTTAGCATGTACTTAACAATTACTGTCTTAACATGTTGTACTATTTTACAGCTGCAGCAGAACAAGAGGCAGTTGTTCATGTGGATGACATTACCTGGGGTGACTCAACTGACAACGACGCTAACACAGAGGACATGGATTACCATCAGCCTCGTCCTGGATGTTCTCACCATCAAGACACTGTGACTAGTGTGACTTTGACATTTCCAAGGAAGGTCATGGAATGTGATGTCATCTGCAATACAGCTGATCGTCTTGGTTTATCAGACAATCAAGTTACTGCCATGGTTTCTGCCACCTTGAAAGCTGGAGGGGCTGATCTGGATAACTTCGTCATCTCAACCTCAACAACACGTCGCAACAGAATGCTGTCCAGGTATAATATCAGCCAGAGTCACATGTCCAAGTTTTGTGAAAACCCCCCACAGTACGCTGCCTTACACTGGGATGGAAAGTTGCTCAAAGATGTCTTGGGCAGTGAACCTGGAAGTACCTCAGAGACTTTAGCTGTGCTAGTGTCTGGTCCACCTTCATACACTGAAGGAAAGTTATTGGGAGTACCTGTCATCGACAATTCTTCTGGCACAGCTCAGGCTGAGGCTTCAATGGATTTACTGGAGACATGGGAACTTACGGATAATGTTACTGCCCTTGTTTTTGACACTACATCCAGTAACAGTGGAGTTCACAGAGGAGCTGCCAAACTGCTAGAGAAAATGCTGAACAAAAAGGTGTTTTATCTGGCCTGTCGACATCACATCCTGGAAATCCTAGTAGGAGCAGTTTGGGAGAAGCTGTTTGGGAAGGTGAAGGGGCCAGATAATCCCTGGTTTGAGCATCTGAAGGATGTTTGGACGGACTTGTCCAAGGAAAACCCAAAGATGCTGCCTATCAACAGCAAATGGCTGAAGGAAAAGAAGAAGAACAGTGAAGAAATACTCCAAGACATTCTAACAGCAGAAAGGCTTCCAAGAGCCGACTACAGGGAAATGGCTGAACTGACAGTCATTGTTCTTGGAGGAACGCCTCCTCGAGGTATTCACTGGAGTCGACCAGGCGCCATTCATCAGGCCAGATGGATGTCCAGAAACCTGTACTCCATGAAAATGCTGATGTTTGCAGATCAACTTGAGTACGACGAAGACACTGTATCAAAGCTGGAAAGACTCAACACCTTCCTTGCGCTGTTCTACACTCCTGTATGGATGATGTCAATGTCTGCTGCAGATGCTCCCGTGAATGATCTAAGTCTAATCCAGGACATGTTGAAGTACAAGAAAACTGACCCAGAGCTTGCTGATGCAGTACTTAATAAGATGGAAAACCACAAATGGTACCTGACGCAGGAAGTCGTGCCATTTGCCCTGTTCAGCAGTAGATTGAGTGACACATTGAAGCACGACATTGCTGCCCAGTTACATGCCACTGAGAAGCCAGACAGCTTCAGAACAGGGAAGCCTATATTCCAGGGAGTCACAGCTAAGACCACCCTGGTTGATCTCATTGGCCCAGAATCACATTTCCTGCTGGACACACTGAACATTGGATTCGAGTGGCTTCTGGAACCTGTCACGTCTTGGCCACAGAATGAGGACTACAGAAAAGCGTTGGACTATGTTAAGAATCTGAAAGCGGTGAATGACATTGCTGAACGTGGTGTCAAGATGATGAGCGACTTTGCAAATGTCATAACAACAGATGCCAAGCAAAGGGACTATCTCCTTCAAGCTGTGGAGTTCAACAGACGCCGCTTTGACAGCTTCAAGAAACAAACTCTCAACAACTGACTGTGTAAATGTCATTATGAAATTAATCATCATGTAATGCTTTCACTTCTTGATCGATTAGACTTGTGACAAAATGTTAATCTCAAATTTGTGTCATGAATAAGGCGCCTTGTCTGCCTGTGAGAGAAAACGAATTTTGTGATATTTCTGAAATCTTTGTATGTACCAATGTGCCATTTCTTGTTCCAAGACTATCATAATTGTATAAGTTAGAAAGAGGATTAAAAACACTTTAATTTGGTGCCTATTTTGTTGCTCTATCTTGTATAGATAAAAAGTTATAGTGCAAAACATGATTCAAGGGACCCCGGAACTGGTGCTTTTGGCCGATTTCAAGGCAGAAAACTTAAAGCTCCATGCGGCAATGCTTCCCAACAACCTAGGTCAAAATGATTGTGATTTTCGGCCTTCTCAGGTCAAAAAGCATGGGAAAAAGTACAGAAACCTATGAAAATAAGAAAAAGTTGATTTTTGAACAGGGCTAACGTAACTGCTTTAGAAAGAAGGAATGGTCTTTAAAACTTTCTTTTTTTTTGAGTGCTTTCTGGCAAAAGAAGATAAAATTTCTTTGTATAGAAGGTTGAGGGGAAATCTTTGGTTCCTATGTATTTGTTTTTATATTACGATTTCGTATTAAGTAATTTAATTTTGGGGTGTAAATTTATTGATTTTAATTTACTGTTATCGTTATCTTATACTCTAATTTATGAGGTACGAGAGCATGAGAATCGTTAAGAAACGACAAAAATCTTATGCAAGTATTTTATTATCCTCTGCTAGCAGTTTCGCCATTAAGGCATAGGATTAAATTTATTATTATTAAAAAATTAAATTAATTTAATAGTTCTCCTTCGACAATTCCAATCAACTTTTTCCTTTTTTTTTAACTTTCTCTTTTCACTGTTTTGTATCGATATTCACCTTAAAGCCAAATTTCGAGTCCAGTGGATGTCCACTCCACGTAACTAACCGTAGCTAAAATCACCATTTCAGTTTCAGCCATTGATTTTCTTTCGCTTTCTCTAGACAAAACAAAAAAAAAAACGTTTTAACTTCTTCCCCATCAGCCCCTCTCAATCCGCTCCACCCCCCCTGGCTCAAAAGGTGATAAAAAAAAAATCACAGCTCATTTGTTTAAAACCCGACAGTTGTTTCTGGCAATAATTTACCGGTCGCTGTTCGAAGAATCTGGGTCTTCCAAATGGTGACGTTGCACCTTCTTCGGTCTGACCCCAAAAGTCTCCATCCAGCAGTGAAAATAAAGGTTTCTCGTTATGGGGGATGAGTTTGCAAAATTTGAAGTCGGAAACGGCAGATTAATCTTAGGTCTATATTTGTGAAATTCACGCTTTGAGTCTCGTCGAAGTTAGGGCCTTGCGTATATGTACTTACTACATTATGAGGGTTTGAACGACAGTTCAGGATCGACGTGGGGTCGACCATTCTGCAGCATTTGTGGGATTTGGTGGAGGAGGGAATTGTTTCGATCTCCTACTGCCCTCGTAGCCAGCCACGCATGGCTGTTCAGGAACTTTGCACAGAAACCTGTCTAGCTGGTTCTTAAAATTATTGAGTTTGGTGTGCTGAAGGTTCCCCAGTTCTTATATATATATACAGTATCGAATTAACCTTTATGGGGCTCAGAGGCTAAAGCAAGCTTGGGGCCTTTTGCCCCTTAATTAAAAAAACATGAACTTTCGTATAATTTTTTTTATTCTTTTTCCCAATTAGATAACAAAATCAAAATTCACATAACTAAAGCATGTTTGGCACAGACAAAGAAAAACCGTCACAGCAAAGAAAAAGTGGCGTCACAGAAATACTTGTACCAAGAAATAACTTAAATAAGACGAATTTCAATGTCACATAAGGGGGGTCTACATTTTTGGCAGTTTTGGCAATAATGAATCTATAAAAAAAAATGCTATAAAAATTTTCTATTCTGTTTTTAGGGGGTTCCTCTTTATTGCGTGGTTCCTGGGCTGTAATCCCGTTTTTTCTGGCCCTGTATAGATATATATACAGTATATATATAAAATTTTCTTCATTTTAAAAAATAAACCTTGTTGAAAAGGTATTTATCATCAGTCCTTAGAGCAAATTAACTCACAATCGTTACAGTTAGAACAGAACACTAAGAAAGTGTGTTTTAAAGCAAAAGTGTGTTAAAAATACCGTATCAAGCAAATATCTATTGTTTGCTTATGTAAATCCTCCGTATTCAGTTCAAGGCGAAAGAAATTACTGAACACAATGGAAATATGAGAAACGAGAGTATGTTTAATAACCCATCTTTCTGAGTGAACAGATTTAATATTTAACTAGCAGAAGAAGCCCGTGGTAAAAATACCCCTCTTAAACAATCAACAGGGGTAATTTTATTTTTTTAATAATATTTCCCGGAATAAGCACATACACAAACAAACATTATCCGACTTCAGCTTTATATATATAAATAGATTATAATTTTCGCATAGGTTTCGAGTAATTTTAGGTAACTATTACCTAAAATTTTTTCTTTCGAGGAGCCGTTTCCATGTTTTAGGGTGGGACAGACAGACAGTATTAGCCTATTATATATATATATATATATATATATATATACAGGGTGGGCGGAAAGTAGCTCCCTATTTTGGATTGGTAAAAAAATACGTATATTATCCATTTATTTCAGAAGAAATAATATGAAAAGGTAGGCATACATGGTAGGTTTTCTCTAAAATTCAATGTGGGCTCCAACTCTTTCCACCAGCTTCTGGAGCCGCCCAGGAATGGCGTCCACTGACTTTAGCAGGAACTCCGGCGGGATGGAGGACATGACTTCCCGAATTCGGTCCTCCAGTTCTTCCAATGTCCTCGGTTTGGTGCGGTAGACTTCTTCCTTTACCCACCCCCAAAGAAAGAAGTCGCACGGTTACCGCTGAAAAACGGCAGAATCGGTTCAGTGTAATGGTGTGGTGTGGTATGACCTCAGATCAGGTTGTGGGCCCGTTCCTTCTGCGCAACACCATGAATGCTGAGCGGTACCTTGCTATGTTGCGAAACGAGGTCTGGCCGGTTGTCAGCACATGGGAGAACATCGACGATCTGATATTTATGCAAGATGGCGCCCCTCCGCACTTCGCTCTTGTTGTCCGTGAGTGGCTGGATGCCCACTTCCCTGGGCGTTGGATGGGTCGTCGTGGTCCACATCAATGGCCAGCCAGGAGCCCCGACTTGACACCGTGCGACTTCTTTCTTTGGGGGTGGGTAAAGGAAGAAGTCTACCGCACCAAACCGAGGACATTGGAAGAACTGGAGGACCGAATTCGGGAAGTCATGTCCTCCATCCCGCCGGAGTTCCTGCTAAAGTCAGTGGACGCCATTCCTGGGTGGCTCCAGAAGCTGGTGGAAAGAGTTGGAGCCCACATTGAATTTTAGAGAAAACCTACCATGTATGCCTACCTTTTCATATTATTTCTTCTGAAATAAATGGATAATATACGTATTTTTTTACCAATCCAAAATAGGGAGCTACTTTCCGCCCACCCTGTACAGTATATATATATATATATATATATATATATATATCTGGTAATTTCGTGTTACTTTTCTACCTTATAACTATGAACTCAAACAATGTTCCACCAATAACAAAACTATACATTCATATAATGTATATGAAAGTATAAATTTTTGTTTGCAGAAAAATTGCTTTCAAACTATCTGGTTGATTTTTTAAACATCTGACACTTTAAAATGTTTGTGTTATTTTTATTAACTGAAAGAAAAGCATGAAAGTATTACTGTACCTTCGCTATACATATGGGAAAAGTAATCCTTTAATGCAAAACATGCTCTATGCTATATCTTCTTAGCTCACGGTACTTACACGATACTTTCGACAGAAGAATCCTGTCTAGCAAATTTCCTGCAATTTATGATAAAGGAATATCATGGCCACCAACTTTACCAGATCTAAACTTCTGTGTGACTTTTGTCTATGGAGTTATTCAAAAGATAGAGTATTTAAACATAATCCACACACGCAATAGAAAAATGGAAAGCATCACAACTGAACAAGAAATTTCTCAGATTTCAACAGATTCTTATCCAGAGTACGGCAAAATTGTTGCTCGTGTGCGAAGAGTTAATGAGCTGAAAGAACATCACATAGAGCATGTTTTGCACTAGGGTACTAATTCCCCATGTGTAGAGAAAGTACAGTAAAAATTTCATGCTTTTATTTCGCTTAATAAAACTAACACAAACCTTTTAAATTGTCAGATGTTTAAAACAATCACCCGATATATATATATATATATATATATATATATATATAATAATTAATAATAATAAAAACCCAAACAAAAAATAGGACTAAAAATAAAAATAAAGTAATAAAAGTAACATTATCAATGTTAAGTGGAGCTACAGACAATATATATATATATATATATATATATATATATATATATATATATATATATATATAATTTAATAACAAGTAAGATTGACTAAATAAACAACACTAGGGAGGGATCAAACTTTACGTGTTGTTACTCTATCTTCAGTTAAAATTGTGGTGTTAAGAGTTGTAACGTAATCTGATGTTGTAAAATCGAGCTTTAAAGTGTGCCTCAAATTTAAATAGTGTAAGTTACATATTTGAAATCGCCTTTTGCCTAATTTATTTACTATCGCTTTGTTTACCTCTTGAAATTGGATTAAATCGGATAGTAAACAAAATGTTCTCGCATCGGTGATTGTCCGACATTCATTTTATGCATTTCCTATTTTTGCATTCTATACTACTTTGCATGGAAACGATATTTTGAAATTTTCCTGAATAAGTAATCTGTAACCGTTTTAAAGGTTTATATACTATTAAAACAATAATATTATAATGTACTCACTGAACTTTACTTATTTCAAATAAATGTGAAACAGAAAAAAATAGCGCGTTAGGTATGACACGAACGCTAGAAATTTCAAGTCGAACAAAATTATTTGGAGGAGAACCAAAATACGTTACTGGCATCAGATTTTCGTACCAGTTTATTTGGAAAAGATGTATTGTTAATTTTATATTTAATAAAATAACGTTACACGATATATACTTATATTTAACCCTTTAAGGCCGGAATATTTTGTAGGGTTAAGTTATGAATGCATGTATTTGAAACGCTACCAATTTGTACCGGTCGTCCTTTTGAAAGGGTTAAATCGTGTTAATTATTATTACATGATAATCAACATTCAGGAGGGCCAGAAACTAACCCAGCCGCTGATACCAATTAATGCGGTCCATTAAGCTAATTCTCGTATTATTATTACCAACACCATAGGGATTCGGACCCCCGACCTCAGTGCCTTCACTTCGCTTATAGGGAAATGGTGTTAACCACTGAGCTACAGACGTTAGTAATACTTTAACATAATCAGTTCTATCCGTCCCGTGACATCATTGAAAAAGGAATGAATTTTGTAACGTAAGAATTTTGTTATGAATGTGAATCCTTCAACTCTCATTATCTAATAAAAACGTTTAATAAAGTTTTAAAAATGTTAATCACAAGACAGTAAAGTTCAATGTTTCATGAATTCACAATATTTTTCTGTTACTTTGTTGAAGAAAATGAACGATCTACTATATTCAAAAGTTAACATCAATCAGCGCTACAAAAAGAGGGAACACACAGCTGTGTGTGTATATTATATTATATATATATATATATATATATGTGTGTGTGTGTGTGTTTGTGTGAAAGAAAGAAAGAGAGGGAAAATGAAATAATCTATAATAGGTTCAGCTATTATTATTATTATTATTATTATTATTATTATATTAAATAATCGCTTAATATTTTACTTAAGCTTATATGAAGGATTTATTAAGTACTTTTTTAATCTCACACACACACACACACACACACACATACACACACACACACACACACACACAATCTTTAGTAAAGTTTCTTCAAACGTTACAAAATTTTACAAAACTGAAAAGAGTTATAAAGGTTCCCCTTAAATTAAAATTTACTCTTGTGATTTTGAAATAAGAAAAAATTACAACTTATTTTGGTGTTTCCAGCCAAAGAAATATTCATTAAATTTAAAAGCTTAATTGTAAATTATATTAAATTGCGAATAAAATACGTAAATTTATTATTAATTTAAAATAATTATTATTACTAACAATAAAACTAAAATTAACTAATAAATTAAGAGTTATATTTCAGTGATTCCTTTCTATTATTTTTATTACGATTTTCTTGATTTACGAATATGTTTCAAGTAAATTATGTTAAATTTTCTTTTACTGTTAATATTAACACTCTTATTGTAACTTTTGTTATACCGTAACTTACTGTTAGTATTAGCACTGTTAGTGTAACTAGTGTACAAATGTAGATTAATTAACAATAAAAAATGTTAAATTCACCAAACGTAAATTCCAGAAATGTAATCAGTCGACAGCTTATGATGAGAAACAGACTTACCTTCATCCTGCGCAAGCGTCCTAACTTGCTGACACTCAATCAACCTCAGGGAAACTGAAGATGGAAATTAGGTCGTTGGCGTTTTATAGCGGTGGGGGCTTCCGCGTTTCGCCCCGTCAAGAGCTAAAACAGAGGAAGAAAAGAGGCGCTACATTTGTGTCGCCCAAAAGAGAAACCTCTCCGATATTTCCGTAAACAACGACCACAACAACACCAAAAACGACAACAAAATACCTCGAATGCATTGATGATCGCCATGATGAATTAGGAAAGCCTGAAACCCCGCTCGAGTGAGCAATTTTCTCTTCTTTAAAACTCCTCCGTCAACGTCAGAAAACGGACGAAATTCATTGGTACGTTTTTATACGTGAGCGGAACCAAATCCAGATTCAAATTTGTTTGATTTGAGACCCATTATCGCTCTTGCCTAAATAGAAAGTTAAAAATGTTTTAAATAGAAAAAAATTAAATTAAAATACTCGTAAATATTTCAGTACACTTTCGTTTTTTTTCGTAAAAGGGGACCCCCCCACCCCCCACCCCACGCCTCTATCATTCGAATGCCATTAATGTTTATAACTAAATTAAATTGTCCCTATACTATTAATTAAAATTAACTAACGTGACTATGATAGAAAGCTGAAATTTACACGTAAAATAGTTTCAGATGTGTGTTCTCTCTCTCTCTCTCTCTCTCTCTTTTAGCCTTTTTCATTTACAGATTTTTATGAAAATTTCATTATAAACAATAAAAAAGTGATGAAACCAACATATATATATATTTGTTATGTTTCATCACATAGAGGGATACATACGGATATGACGTGCGAATTTTCCTTTGAAAAAAAGATAATTCTACCCAGCACGTTTTGCCTATTACTGCATGAATTCGTGAAACAGACCAGTTTCTGCTCTACAGATTCTTTTCATATCAAAAATAATTTAACTTAAAGGTAAAGAGATGAATAAAAAATCAGCATACATTATTTTACAATTTAACTATTAACAATATATATAATATATATATATATATATATATATATATATAGGGGTCGCTCCCCCTTGCTTGAAACGATAAATATTAATTTAACAGATAAAAAATATATTAATTTTAAGATATTCAACAATTATTTTTATATTTTATTAAAATATTTTTGTAATACAAATTTATGGCTTCTTTTGACATATAAGTACCGTACGGAAGCACCATGTGATTGTTTATGTACTACAATTCGAAAAATTATAAATTTTATGAAATCGCACCCCCATACATTTATACCACGAGTCGCCACTGAGCCTTTAAGGCCTCTGAAGTATTATAAAAACAAATTAACTTCCTATAAAAAATATTTATGTCACGATTCCTCAGTGAGGTTTCTCTGAAGACCATTTATGATAATGTAGGACATTTGAAACAGAAATAATAACTCTTATACACTTCCTGTTTCATTTCATTTATGTTAATTCCCATGAATATAAATCACATTTGCAGTATCTATAAATGTGGGTTAAGAACATTGAAAACGTTCAATATTTGTATTAGAACGATGAAAGTGGCATCTGAGTCAATATTCATTTACGAAAGGAGTTAATGCCGAAATTGTACGCTTGAACAAAACTAATATGTAAGATACAAATATTGTTTTAAAACCAGTATACGGTGCATATGTAAATTATTTATATGTGTATCGTATGTACGTATGTCTTTACTGTATCTCACACTACAAAGTTCCTAGAAAGGAGTTAGATTATATTATCCAAGGATAGGAAAGTACGTAGCCCTTAGTTTCCTAATCTACATAATAAGTGAGATTACAGGTTGGTCGCAGTAGCGTATAACCAAGAGAAACCTTTACTTCTTCGATGTTATGGAGTGGATGTCGAGTCTGATCCTGAATAAACTATTTTGAATCGAATTGAATAACGTTTATTATCTATAGAATAAATACAGTACTCTTACAATTTACAATGGCATAAATAAATGTGAAGCTGGACCACTTATTTTATTTAATTTGGCCCTTAAGCTTTAGACTTTAGAGTTTAGTGGGCTCTTAATTTCCAAAGTATCTCGTGGTTGATACGAAATCATTTCGGGCAATCCTTTGCTACGAACGTTGAAAATACTATCTACGTTTAACATTCCAGAATACTTACAACCTCCACACATTTACGAGTGTGATAACAGAGATGAATGGACTTTTTCTAGCCTGTACGTGTACTTTAGTAAGTCATCAAACATCACTAGCAAGAATTAAGAAATAACACACATTAACTTGTCCGCATAACGATTTAAAAATTTAGAATTATTGTACAGTATATCGAAGTTACTATACTAACTAACAACTACACCAATGAAAAAACCCTTTGGCTAT
The DNA here is from genome assembly GCA_023014485.1 of Bathynomus jamesi. Classification (NCBI taxonomy): domain Eukaryota; kingdom Metazoa; phylum Arthropoda; class Malacostraca; order Isopoda; family Cirolanidae; genus Bathynomus; species Bathynomus jamesi. The sequence goes on from JAJOZX010000423.1 coordinate 1,022,368, forward strand.
ATTAAAAGCGATTATATTGATAGCGTTTATCAATGAAACGTACATTCTCGAATGCTTGTGCAGTGTTGAGAGTATATGATTGCTTTATATATGACCAAAATCCGCTAAAACCTTTCGTTTTTCGCTTGTGGACATACAATTATTTCAACTTGTCGCAGTTCTGCCATTTTAAGAACTGCGCTATTTACATAAAATTTCCAGATTTTTTCTGGACCAAAATCGTAAATTGAAATATAATAATATGACCAAGTACGACTGGTTTTTTTTTTTTTTTTAGTCGATAAAGAAAGAAATATCTTGGGGGGGAAATGGACTCGAAAGCTTCTTTCTTAAACAAATAAATTCAATTTAATTTAATTTATCTGTTTTTACTAGGTCAGAGACAGTTCCTTTTAGAAGTAATTCGTTCCAGCTTTCATAATTGTCTTTCACGATAGAATTTATTTTCTTTACTACTATTAATTAATTAAAGAAGGTATTACATCATTGAGTCTTGTAAGTGGAAAGTCAAAATACTGAATTTACCTTTTAAATATTTACGTTTGCTTACTTAACAAATCATCACTAGATAAGTGAAGAATATTTAAACTGTACGTAGAATATCCGTTAAACGACAGGGTGATCCAAAATGTATTAAAAAATAGTGTGATATATATATATATATATATATACAAAGGTGGGCAGGACCGAGTTCCAAAAGGACCGAACTCCAGGAACTCGGTCCTTTTTAAGGACCGTGAGCGGGAAAGTCGGTCCTTTTCTCAGTGAGGACCGAAATGAGGAGCGACGGTCCATTTTTAAGCAATTCCGGACGGTCTTTTTTTAGTGATTTTAGTGTGTTTAGTGATTATTTGAAGTTCTAAAGAAGATGGATCGTTTCCTCCAGAAGACTCAGAAAGAGACTGAGACTGAACTGAAACTTGTTTCAACACCTGGAGGAGACGAAGAATCTACTGATGTTAGTGCTTCAACTTCAAGTCAAGCAACTGGAGCTCCTAGCGGAAGAACTGAACCCGGCAATTTTTCATTTTAATCAAATTTTTCACTTATATTATATATAAGGACCGAGGACCGAGTCGTTCCTAGGTCCTATCTTCAGAAAGGACCGTGACCGGGACCGTCGGTCCAGTTTGAGGCAAGGACCGGGACCGGGACCGTCGGTCCTTTTTGAGGCCCGGGTGCCCACCTTTGTATATATAACCTTTGGTTAGCTTCCGCCCGAATTCTTCATTCTGACGAAGGTGAAGCTTTTCACTCCACCTTAGACCTACAATTTAACGTGGAATCTGAACCACGCCCCATCAGCAGCCCAGCGGCTTAACCACTAGACCATCCAGGGTACCCAGTTATCTACCAACCACTTTCTTTATCGTGTGGAAGGATGAACAGCTGGGTTTTGCTGCGCGCCAGTTGCCATCACCGGGTCTCGAACCCGGGGCTAATGGATTCGTAGTTAGCGACGCTAACCACTACACCACCGAGGCGTATATATATATATTAGAACACCTTCTTTTGGATCACTCCTAAAAACTAAATATATTTTCATTTTGCACTAAATAATTTATTTATTTTGAATATATAATTTATTTATAATATATTTGAGAGGAAGGGCGACAAGCTTGATCTTCGCGAAATGAGGAATCATCGCGCGGAACCTTTGTAAGGTATATAATTTATTATTTGTTGAAAATGTATTTAAAACAACAAATTGTAAGTAGAAACTACTTCGATAATATATTTACGATATGACAAAACAAATTATGGATCAATCCCAGAATAGGCACCTGAAATCATTTTTAGGTGCTTAATCTGGGATTGAGGAGAAAAAATATAAACAGTTTTTAGAGATATAATTTCATTGTTTTTATCAATATTTGAAAAAATCAACTCTAACCTAACCAAACCTAACCTAACCTAATCTTTTGCTATATCTTCTGCTTTTTTGGTTAGTTTTGCTATTCGGGTTCATATTGCAGGAATTTATAATATCTAAAATTTTTCTTTATTCATTAAACCACTTTAAACCTTTTATAACTTTGCCTTTATTACATTTGTAATAAACTTTGTATAAACAATAAATTTTGTAATCATCAGGTTTTTTTATTTAATTCCTTGCAAGGTGCCTATTCTGGGATTGAGGTTGAACGCAGGTGCTTCATCTGGGATTGAGGTACATCAGGTGCCTATTCTGGGATTGACCCCAAATTATTTCAAACGTCGCATGTTAAGACACGTTAAAGACATGTTAAGACAAAAAAAAAATTAAGCCAACTAACCAATATCATTACCCCAACGAAATTTTATTTACTAAACCCTTTTTCTCGTCGACAAACAGTGTGGATGAAATGAAATTTTAAAACTTTTGTTAAAGTGAGAAATATATTGTAGTATATTTGCGTGTAATTTGATATCTTTTTTGACGAATACATTTTCAAAATAACCTTTTCGTGACCAAAAGAATAATTTAAAGAAAATATTTTTTTTGGTTACCATTTTTAATATCGGTATTGCTGAGGTCTTGTATTTTGTGTAGATAATAATAATAATTATCATTATTATTATTATTATTTAAAATGTAATACAGAAATATATAATACAATATATAAAAAAAAAAATATATATAACCAAACAAGAATATCACTGAAACTCATAGCGCCTTCAGCGGCCTCATTTGGTACAAAAATAATCATAAATTCTGAAATGCTACCGTACTCAGTAAGCTTAAATAACGAAGATGGGGAAGCTGCTAGATAATGTGGTGAACTAGCATATGTCCGTTCATCTGTTTTCTCATTGTATCAGTTGCTCGGAGACACTAGCACCGGATAGCATATTTGCAGCGTAAAGTTACACTGTATATAATATTCACTATATATATGTATATATATATATATAAAATTTTCCCCTTCATAAGTCATAGGAGGAGAGGCAGGGTTGAGCAAGGAGGAAAATACATTTTACGCTTTGTGGAACGGGCTATCTCCAGAAGAAATAGTTTATTCAATAACTAGTCAAAACAAGCGAAAGCTGTTTTCCGACCAATTAAAATTATTTGCAAGGTTTTGAAATTTTCATTGCATTTTCCATAGACTTTTTCATCCGCTGTACAGTAGGGTGGCCCACTTTTCAATTTTTTTTTAAAAGTATAGGTGATCGTGGTTTTTCCCATTATTTGGCACTATACTAGCACATTGGTACCATTTTTACAAAAATTGATCAATATTTAGGGGTCTCGCATCGACCTTGAAATTACTAGTATTTTTTTTTAAATGCGTACTTTTTAACTTTTTACTGAATCAAGATAAATCATTAAGTAGGGATGTTTTCTGAATCCTCTTAATGAGAGAAGTCGTTTGGTGTGCCTGCCAATGTCATACGACTAACGGTTTAAAGGTTGTGCCTGTATACAGGTAATACCAATGTGCTAGTATAGTGCCAAATAATGGGAAAAACCACGATCACCTATACTTTTCAAAAAAATGAGTCATCATACCCGGGCGGAATGTATAATATATATAGGTAATTAGAAAATGCACTATGCCTGTGCCAGGTACCTAACCTATTTCTTTTTTGCAGATCATAACATTTTGAAATTCTGTCTGAGTTCCTCATCCTTTGTCATGGCCAAATCGATGGCAACCATAACTGGAAGAACTCTTGAAGCTACAAATAGAGAGTCATCAAAAGGAAAGGCGAAAATAACATCGCTACCTTCTCTAAGATCGGCCTCGGAAATTTTTTTAGTTGGCCAACCGTCGTCCTCCATCAGTGGTAGCAAATTGCCAACAACATGGCAGGTTTTGCAATACTTCTTCAGTGTTATCCAGTACACTGCTAACAGGAAAGACGCATTCAAAGAAACCGTAAACAACGTTTTAAAGTTTTGGAACATGGCCCGCATTAAAACAATCACAACGCTCAACTGCGAACGGAAGCTAGAGGCATTGTTGAAAGAGTGGCACTTACTCCAAAAGAGCAGAAAACGAGAAACTGACGCCGGAGGAAAACGGCAGAAGTTTTCGGACAGTGTGGACAAGCTGTGGGATATCGGAGCATCTGACGCTGTCGAAGATATAAAGAAGAATCGACTGCTGTCCGACAAGGACAAGAAAGAAGACATTGACTTCTACCTCGATCAACGTGGTCCTCGGGTGGCAACGATGAGCGGGAACGATAAAGTTTTCGCTGTAAAAAGAAAGCTACAGGAAGGAAGAAAACGTCCTCGCCAGGAGCAGCAAACCTCAAAGTGTGCATACGAAACCGGAGATGAGGCCATGGAGAGTGATGATACTGGCATGTCAGGAGAGTCGGAGACAGAACTAGCGTTCCTCCTGCCGAAAGAGCCAAGTGTGTCTGTCAATCTTCCTCGCCGCATCCTTAATGTACCTGCTGTCATGGAAGTGGCTGATCGTTTCCGCATGTCCAATAATCAGGTGCGTATTGTGTATAGTATTCATCGATGGCGTCAGTTTTAAAGTGTCCCGTAACCCACATGTATTCTTGACAGTTTCCTTTCCACTTTCCATTCTCTACATAGGTAGTAAGCATTGTGGCTGCTATCACACGTTCGGCGGATCCACCAGCAGACCTCAATCAGTTCAGCATCTCGAAAGAAACGGCTCGCCGGGGAAGAGTGTCACATCGCCGTGAAGTGGCGACGGCTGTGAAGGACTCCTTCACGCCACCGAGGCACACTGTTGTCCACTGGGATGGCAAAATGGTCAAGGTCAGTTGATTAAGTTTTCATAGCTATCAATTTAGTAATGAGATTCATGAAGCATAATGTCAATTAAAAAGAGAACTGAATGTGAACAAAAATAGGTTACTTTACAACCATGAAATTGAAATATATGGCATGTGTTTCAGAACTTCCTTGGAACGGCGGAGCACCGCCAAGCAATTCTCATCTCCGGGGCTCCTCATTGCACAGAAGGAAAGTTGCATTTTCTAATTACCTATATACATTATACATTCCGCCCAGGTATGGTGACTCATTTTTTTGAAAAGTATAGGTGATCGTAGTTTTTCCCATTATTTGGCACTATACTAGCACATTGGTATTACCTGTATACAGGCACAACTTTTAAACCGTTAGTCGTATGACATTGGAAGGCACACCAAACGACTTCTCTCATCAAGAGGATTCAGAAAACATCCCTACTTAATGATTTATCTTGATTCAGTAAAAAGTTAAAAAGTACGCATTTAAAAAAAAAACCTCGTAATTTCAAGGTCGATGCGAGACCCCTAAATATTGATCAATTTTTGTAAAAATGGTACCAATGTGCTAGTATAGTGCCAAATAATGGGAAAAACTACGATAACCTATACTTTTAAAAAAAAATTGAAAAGTGGGCCACCCTACTGTACAGTTGTGGAAAGAAGTTCACCGAATTTTTTTTTTTTAAACTTTAAAAATTTTAAATTTTTAATACAGTGTTCAGCATACAAAATAAAAACTTAAAATATACTAATTGCAAATTTTTTAATGTTACTTTTTTCGTGTGAACGTCTTTGCGGGGCTGTTTTTCTAAATTTGAAATGAGGAAGACTTAGCAAAGAAATTACCCATTAAATATCCACTAAACGTAATAATTTTGAATATAATATCTATCGAATCATTCTGTGATGGAATATAAACTAAAAATGCTGTTTATTGAAAGTTTAAATTTAAATTATAACCCGGAAACAACTTGCAACTACTACTACTACTTTCATAATGAAAGTCACTTAATAATACATAACTTAAAACATAGAAAGTTGTATACAATGCTCTTCATTCGTTTTAAATACGTGAAGAGTTACTAAAATATTTTAACTTTTTCCGGTACATCGACACAATACAGTCATGTGTCATGTGTTTTATTATTGATTTAATTAAAGATTATATGGATTTTTATGCAATATTTACTCCACTGGCGAGTCTCTATTAATAGGTTAAAAGAACATATACTTCGGAACATGTGTACAAATGATTTAAGTGTTGAATGCACAGTTAACAACACCAGATGGCGTTTGTTTCGAATTAAAATACCCGTTATGAATGCTTAAATATCTTTTTCATTTTTATTTTTATTTCTTCTTTTCTTTTTCTTCTGTCATACGATTTGAAAGTAGGTTATGCTTGCAATCTCAAAATCATATTGAAATATTATTTTTTTTAACAATTGGTTTTATATTATATATATATATATATTATATATATATTATAGTGTGTGTGTGAATACTTAATCTTTTAATGCATAGTGGTCTTTTCTACAGTAAGAGTAAATAAACTCTCCTGGCGTTAACTAAAACAAAATTGTAAAAAATCTGTCTGGATATTAAAAGGTGAATGAAATGACCAACTATATTTGTTACATTTGTTGTGGCAGATTCAGGAATTAAAATTTTACAGTATGTTTATATACTGTAATATTCATAAATCAAAAGATAATTTAGAAGTATCTGAATTGGTGAATAATATTTTGCGTTTATAAGCTTTTTAACGTGTAACAAATTTAGCGAAATATCTCCCGCTGCAAAAATATTAAAATTGATAATATTAAACCAACGTAACCGAACCCAACCTATATACTACAGTGTGGCTGCATTCTCCTTGTATTGAAGTTATTAATAATATCTCTCTTCAGTACACGTATGGTATCAAAGAACAAATAACAGTAAGGGAAGGAAATCTTTATTTCAGGACCTGGTTGCGATACTCTTTACATTATCCAATGCCTTAACCCCTTTGTAAGAATGGAATCTACAAGATTCGATTCCACGTTGTGCCATTCTCTCCACGAGTGGTTCCTTCAACTGCTTTACGTTGAAGGAACAAAGACGTTATTTATGTCCTCAGCTCAGAAACAGTTTTAAGCCGATATATTGAATGCAAGGCATCCAAGCCTATAGACTGAAAGCGCCTCCCAAATTTTATTTTAAAGAAATATTTTATTAAAGTTTTTCTTTTTTCTGAGTTTGGGGGCTCGCCGGCTGTCGCCTTGCAGAAAATTTCCTACAGTTAATTAACTAATTAGTATTATTAATACGAGTATATAAAAATAATAATTAAATAAACTAAAACGTAAATAAATACTTTAAAAGGGCAAATAAATAAATAGATAAAAATATAAATAACAATAAAAGAATGAAAGTTAGAAGCGAATCTTCATAAAGTTAAAAACTTATCGTACAGTTCTCTGGCAGAAATCTGTCATTAGATATCATCCTAGAATTATGTACATTATGTACTGTATATTGGTTAAAATTCACATCCAGAAAATTTTAAAAAGAGAGATCGGAGATGGTTTCGTTTGGAAGTTTGGAAGGAAAAAAGTCAGTCGCCAAAAAAAAAAGGATTGCATTATCTTAACTGCGCTCTGGTTTACATGGTTTTAAGAAGTGTTATGAATTAGAAGCGTTATCAGCGTAAATTAAGTATAAATCTAATAATAATGATTATTCATCTATAATACTGCAAATTTTAAAATTTTATATTACTTTATATTGAAATATCGTCCAAAAATAAAGTCTGAGAAGGCTGAATCTCTTTCAATAATTTTTAAACAAATTTTGAATATTTGGCCATAAACAGCTGTATTTTATTGTTTTCTACAATATAATGTCAAATTAAATATAAAATCCTCAAATAATTTTACAAAAAATGCAATTTTAATAATGTATAGTTTTGCATTTAAGGAAAACGACATTCACAATTTTAAATTTTCAGAAAGATGCTTTTCTCTATATTTTAATCCGAATTTTCGACATAATCTTCTTAAATGTACCCTTAAAATATTGTAAAAATGATAAGAATTTACGTTTTAATTTATATCATAATTCATTGGTATTGAAACTTTCTTTAAAAAATCCATTCATTTCGACTATTTTTACACGAAGTACTGTATTATATTACACATACACATACATATCTGCTTTATAATTATAACATACCATTACACGAAAGGCGAAGATTATATACCCCCGAGAGTAATGAAGGTGTACGGTGCACCACTGGGGTCTTAGAGTTTGAGAGTCTGGCATAATGTTGCTAAGATTACCACGATAGCTTTTCAAAAGAGATATGAAACTAGACTGAGATGATGTTATTTGATTAAAGTAGGAAGGTTCTTCCGTAGTGAGGAGGCGACATGTGACACTGCCATTCTACTGCCATCTTACGCTTGTTTGCAGGTCCTAATTTTTTCTGAGAATGCTGTCAGGATCTACAAATCTACAGAAGCTAAGGCTAACAAAGACCCTAAGATCCACTCTAAGGTTAGCCCGAGAGAAAGGAAAGAGTAGGGGGTTAAGAGAAGAGAGAAATAAGGGGTTAAGTAAGGAGGAACACCTATCACTCGTGGGTTAACATTCATTCAGAAAAAGAGACAAGACTCACCATCATCATCCGCCGGCCACTGCCGACAAGTCAGAAAAATAGTCGGAGAGAATAGGAGAGGGGTGAAAGATGAAAAGAAGTAAAATAAGAACACTTACAAACCATGCAAACACAGTCTTAACTCACAGTCATCAACGTAGGATGACGTTGATGGTATGAAGGAAACTGTAACACTCAGTAAGATTGTTACGCATAACCTTGTGCGTAAATGTGCATATTTCAAATTGCACTTTCAAGTTTGTATTTAACTATTCAACTTTTCTCTAAATGAAGTTGCATCATCGTTTTTCTTTTCATATTCGCAAGTCAGTTTGGCTGCAAAATTTTGCATCTTTTAAACCCCTTTCAGTAAAGCTAAAGAACATCTACTCTAAATGAGAGGACCGTAGGTATATAACTCATCACCAGACTGTTTACAGTGTGTTCTTCTCTCTGTATTTAAACTGCTTCAGTATTTGATAATAAATTAAGATGCCCTTTGTTTTTCGACACATTACATTTATATGCTCTTCAAATATATATATTTATCTAAGAAGATACCTAGAATATTACTCAAGTTTTGTTCGAGTTTCTTCATTTATGTTGTTTCGTTTCGATCTTATGAATATGCATTGCATTTTATTTGGATTTATTTTCAAACCTATATCGTCATACTGCCATTTTAAATTAGATAAGTGTTTCTGTTCTTATTCTTATATTAATGTTATTATTTTATTAACTTCTTTTAGGCTACCTGGGCGAAAAATCTAACCGTCATTGACATATATAACACTTAATATAATCCACTCATAAACTTGGTAATATCATTATGAAAAAAAAAAGAAAAGGATAGGACCCAAAACTGAACTTTGTGGAACGCCGTACTTCACTGATTTGCTGCTGGAAATAGAATTTTTTATTTTGACGGATTGGACATCTTTCTGTAAGATAGTCTTCGAACCAAGATGTATCCACATCAGACATGGGCACTAAATACTTTAGATGTATTTAAATAATGAGTACATTACTTGAAAATAAAAGTAATTAAATACTAAATAAAATTCAGGTTTTCAGAAAGTATTTAAATACTAAATACATTACTCCTAAAATGTATTTAAATACATTTCAAATACAATTTATATACTTTTAAAAAAGCACATAAAATCACTAACATCAGCTTAGAATCAAATAAAATCGAGAAGTCGCAGTAGATGCTGCAATTGTTTTGTGGCACAGAAGATAAAGTCTTCACTTTACTACCATCTTTGGAAGTTATTCGGAAATATTTTCCATCAAAAAGTGGGTGCAGGTGTGATTAACTATTTTTATTTTCACTTCCATCAACTTCTATTTTACCACCTTCTTTTCCACCACTTCCACTTGCTGCAGCCATGTTACAAATGTTGTCCTCGTCTAATATGATCAATAGGCTAAGGCTAATTGTACAGTTAGCGCTGAACTTTACACAACCACATATGACGATGCCTCAGGATAGACTGCCGGCTGCCGCACTGCTTCTGTGAGTCTGTGACAATCGCCACTAGAGCAGGTTAGAAGTTCCATTTTTCAAGGTGCTTCCAGAAAGTTCCAGCCTGCTGAGCCTAGAACTTTCTGGAAGCACAAGCACCTTGAAAAATGTTTTACTGTGTCTCGTGGTAGCAGTTAAATACTGGGTGGTTAGTACTGTACATCCTCGTAAAATTGAACAGTTCACAAAAAAGTATTTTAAAAATGTATTTAAAAACAGGTATTTACAAATACTAAATACTTTTCGAAAGTATTTAAATATGTAATTAAATATACTCTCCAAAAAGTATTTATAAATACATGTATTTAAGTATTTTCAAATACATTACTGCCCATGTCTGATCCACATTAAATGTATTTAGTTTTTAAGGTAATTTATCATGACTCAAGCCGTTTTCTACTGATCGGAAATTTATCTTAACTTGGACTCTCGGTACGGGGCAGCAGGATCCTAACTCCAGGCTTCTATCATGAATAAGATTGAATAAGGACTAGCTATGGCCCGGGTCTCAGATCGCCCCAACTGATTTGTTACAGCTTTCTATAAAATTTGAGAATCTGTTGCAAAAAAAAAAACCAACTTGAGACCTGGCAGCTCATCTTTTATATTTTTATGTATGTATGTAATGTTACAATCCGATGTTACTACTGTTTAAGAGATACACCGGTAACTATCAAAGTACTGACAGTGGTTAATAGATATAGAGAAATTACTATTAGAGAATCCTTTAAATGATGCAAGATGATATTGCCTGATGGGGTTGTTTAAGCTCCTTTGCAACATTTAAGATCATATGACAGAGAGCTTTACGTAGGATCCGAACCACGGGTCACTACATAATTTGGACGCATCCAACTAATATCCAGACCCAATGTTGATTAACTTCGCTGATCGGCGGGCAGCGGTGTTACGACAATGACCACGACGAAGGCCGAGTAATGTAGGTAAATTTTGCTGAAATAGACAACGATGATCCGAAATTAAAAATTGCTGAAAATGAAATTCTGTGAAAGGACGAAATATGTAAGAAAAAATTAGGGTAAAAAAGCCAGTGCAAGAAATGTCAGATAGTAGATGAGATTATGCATTCGCGCGGATGAGGTTGTGAAAAGTGTACGAAATTTTAAGAGAGGTGGTGGTATCAAAAATTCCCAGAGAGGTGGAATATCCTTTTAGGAAATTATGCTTGGTTATATGGATATCAGTATATCTAAATAAGTTCCCTTGAGAGAAGCTGAATCAAGTTTTTTAAGAGGGGTTGTGACTGGACATATTTTGCTTTTGAAGTATAAGTATATCAGTTAACTAGGTATGAAGTGCAAATTAGGGGATAACATTCTGCTTGACTCCGTATTGCCTTCCTTATCGTCACGCACTGATACACATACAATTGAATAAATTCAGAGGGATTATCAAAATTAACCACTTCTCAAAGTGTTTTAATTGAGAGTGAGGTCTTTAAACCCGTACAGACGTCAGACATTCTGTAACCTTTATTTGTACGTAAAATTCTCGATAGCGATTTTAATACGAGACCAAAATATTGAGAATCGATTTGCGTTTTTGCGTGCAACATAAAGAAACACGGCGCAATCATAATAACACTTCAATGAAATAGTTGTACCTTGTACAGTACTTGTAATTTCGGCAAACTATTTCAAAATCAGAAATTACACCAAGGAAAAGGAATTGTACCATATCGTATTGGACGAAATTACAAGTTTTGAAAAATCATTATAAAGATTAAATTCAATTAAGACTAACAACGTTAAAATTTATTAAGTTGTTCTGGTAAATAAAAGTAGTTTTCTTATGAATATTTAAGAAAACGAGTACAGTGTATATATACAGTATACTTTCTTAAATATACATAAGAAAACTACCTTTTTCACCGGCCCAACAAAACCACAATCCCGAGGACAACCAAATGAAACAGAAATCATATTGTCCTTAAAATGAGAGGTAGTTTATTTAAATTGGATGAGTTGTCCTTCCACAAATTCAACTTGAACAATAGTTGTTAAAAAATAAAGTTGCAGTAAGTGTTCAATGTGTTTTCCATTATTATCAGCGAACTACTGTAGAAATGGTGTCCTGATTTCGCTCATTCCATGCTGTTAAAATACACTCTCAAAGTTGATTGACATCCTGTAAACTTTGTCAACTAAACGTCCCAGTGACACACAAGTCTACACTTGACCAGTGACAATAATGGAACACACATTGAACACTTGTAGCGTTAATGTTTTATTCAATTTGTTTTTGTTCATTGTAAATTTCTTTAATGTTCAGCTTTATTTTTTAATAGTAACTATTGTTCAAGTTGAATTTGTAAAAAGACCTCTCATCCGATTTAAATAAACTACCTCTCATTTTAAGGCCAATATAAAGGGTTTAATATAACTTCTATTTCATTTAGTTATCCTTGGAATTGTGGTTTTGTTGGGACGGCGTAAAAGGTGGCCACTTTTTAGTGAAACAACACACATATATATATATATATATAAATAATAAAGTTCTATATTTTATATAATTTTTCTTAAAGACCAATCAATAAAAATCTTCATATTGAATTTTGTTTATCTTTGTAAATTTATAAATGACTTACCTATACAATAATATATATATACAGTATAGCTATATCCATTACTCGAATACTTTATATACATAAATAATCAACTCGCAACTGGCTTCGAGTTAGTTTGAATGCCCTTGTAGTACATTTCAGTCAAATGTATAAACGGATTAGTGAGGATCAATAATCCACACATTTGTTATTAACATCTTGAATTCATTCGTAAATTCCACAGTATCATATAGTTTAGTTAATATTTAGTCAAACAGTGCAGAGAGAATCTGCAAACTTAGCAGCTCATTAGAGAAAGTGAGCAAAGTTTCACACTATGAACAAATGAACAGTTGGATTTCTTATCAACTGTTTATTCACACAAATAAAATAGCGAAAACACTTCCATAAATGAACTTTTGAAGCATTTTCTCACAATGAGAAATGCAAAACAATGAGGCAATTAGTAAGGTAACCTGTTTTTATGTTAATGTGGCTTGTTTGGTTTTTTAGCTATAAGCAAATAACTGGCAAGAGTATAATGCACTTTTTATTTAGTTCATAAGCAATAAAACTGTTCTTGAGAATGACGAGTAAATTTTTGTCTTTTACAACAATGTTTTTTTCCATTATGGAGTAAAATACTGTATGTAGAGTTTGAACAGCGTTAACGTTATGTTAGGAAATGTTCAATAATTCTTTGTCACTCACACTAAACACCAATTTTGCCGCATGTTTTTTGAGTGGTAACTACTGCTTCACAACAAATCTTGGGAATAAAACATGAAAACGTAAAACTGTTTTGCTGTTTTCAATGCAAAAAATTATGAGCCAGCGAAATCGGCCAACTTTTTCACTGTGTCAAGGTCGTTCAGAATAAGCTTAACGAGAGCCCTCGCTTGCAACGTGACTGCGTCTCTCTCTTCACCTTCGTCAGACGCCAGAAGTTCTTCTTCTTCCCGCGAGATCTCCGATGTAAGACCCATTTCAGCTTCCAAAGCTGGAATGGTTCGAAGAATAAGCCTTGAATCATATGGAAATAAATCCTAATTGCCCACACCTTTGATAAATAACTTAACCAAAGTTAACAGAATTAACATGATCTATCTTAACTTTAACTAAGCTAAATAACTTAAAATAACCCACAAGTGACACTTTATTTCTGAGTGAAGATCCAAATTTTCAAAACAAAGGATTAACTATACATATGAATATTTCTGCTTCAGCTTTGAGATTGCAATGGAACAGACGTCAATAAAATCTTATTCACAGTTAAAAACAAGTAAAAATAAATGAACTTTACATTTTTAACTTGGAATTTAGCAAAGTGCAACTACTGTACAATGTACCTGTCAATGACAGCCACAAAAGTATGATCACTCTCAAAGAATCTGACTGAACGACCATTGATTTTCTAATCACAGTTTTCATTAGAAAACAAATAGGTCTACAGTCATGACATTTGGTCTACCAATTTCTACGATTCCTGGAGGAAATGTGCATCAATTTACCTTTTAATTGTTCTTCGATGCAATCAAATCGCTTAAAGACTTTGTTTTGTATAACCTCGACATGTTGCAAAAGATTTAATTTGCAATTCACTGGTTCAATTCTTTCATTCTTCGGTATGATGGGAGCTAGAAAGAAAATCCGGGATTTTGACTAACAGAAAATATAAGGTTACTTCAGATACTACCACCTAAAGTTCCTACTCCGTTACCAACCATTTCCAGGATTAATGTAACAAGGCGTTTCCGCCAGAACAATTTACAAACTTAATGTTACAGTAATGAGCATATTTAACTAGAAATTAATGAAAAAAGTAATTACTCATACAGTAGCATTTTTTGACGTCTCATGTCTTTTAAACAAATACAGTAATAATAATAATAATAATAATAATAATAATAATAATAATAATAATAATAATAATAATAATAATAATAATAGCTTTGGAAGGATGATGAATGAGGAATATGTGTAGAGGCAAAAGTTAATCTGGAAAGAAGTGAAATGCAAAGGTTAGCTTGGTGGAATGAATGATAACATGAAAAGACAAGAAAAGATAAGAAAGGCAATGTGTTAGTGCAAGATGAGCAAGTATGAGGGACATTTAAAGAATATTTTAGTAAGATAAGTGAGCTGGTTGAATAGGAAGCAAATGTGAGTGCAGTTGGTTTTGGTGACGTATGTAAAAGCGTATGTCAAGAAGTGGAAGATATCAAATAGGGGAAGTTGAACGAGCAGTATGCAAATGAGGAAAGTCGACATAAATTAGAGATATAGTGAAATGATTAAATATCGAGGTAGAATGGTGACTGAATGGCTGTGGAAGATATGTCAAAAAGAGTGGGAAAGTAGGTGCGTTACATGCGGTCAGACGAAAGCTATAATTGCGCGACTGTATAAAAATAAAGGTGGAAGAAGTGTACATTAAAATTATTGGAATACGAGTATTTTAAGTATAGCTGGAAAGTATACGGAAACGTGTTGATGGCCAAAATAAAAACTATTACGGATGTTTTGTCTGGAGATGAGCAAGGCGGCAGAAAGATAGCTAAATGTGAAACTGAGTGATAGGAAAAAAAAATATGCGTATATGGCATTTATGGATTTGGAGAAAGCGTATAATAGAATGAATACCTTTGCTTTGTGGCAAGTACTTAGAATGTATGGTATCGATGGTAGGTTATGAAATGAAGAAAGAAGTTTTTATGGTGGTAGTAATGCTCGTGAAAGAGTTATATTAAGAGTGAGTTGAGTGTATGGTTCAGGAATGTGTGATGTCGCTATGACTATTTGATGTGCATCTGGTAATTGAAAGTGCATGTAAATAAAAGTAAATTTCTTGTTGTTGAGAGGAAATAAGAGTTCAGCATTTAATATTGTGGTGATGGAGAAAATTTAGAGACCTGAGAGAAATGAATTATTTTAGGTATTTGAGTGACAAAAGAGGTACAAGTATGGTGAAAACTGAAAGTACAGTGAAACGGACAAACAAGTCATGAGCGCAATAAAAGCCCTGGAAAGAAGAAAGACGCAGCATGAAGTTTGCATGAGGGTGTATTGGTGCCTACACTGATGTATAGATGTTAGTTCACCGTCAAGAGTGAGAGCAGTTGAGAAGAATAATTTAAGAAGCATGAATGATGTAAAATGGACTGACCGTAGGAGAATTGAGGACATCCGGTTAAAATGTAAGAAAAAAAATAGTCACTGGAGAGATGAGAATTAAAAATATAGTATGCACGTTGATATGGTCATGTGGAAAGAATGAATAATGATAGAATCGTGAAAAAGGTGTGTAATAGTGAGTAGAGGAAGACTGGGGTAAGAGTAATTAGTAGATGTATGAATAAACGTGAAGTTGATATAAATGTAGGACAAGAGTTAACGAGAAACGGAGAGGAATTGAAGCGTTTTGTGAGGTGTAAATGGAGACGTTGTTTTCGCCTGATGTTCTCTAGAAGTATACCCCCAATCTTGTCGAAAAGTAACAATGGATCCCAATGGTTGAAGTGGTACCTTATTTCCAATGGTGATCCTCAGTTCTAAAATGAAGCATCGTGCTCACCCCACTGAGTGGGAAATGGGTTATTTGATAATAATAATAATAATAATAATAATAATAATAATAATAATAATAATAATAATTACTTGGTCATTAGGAACATAAGAGGAGTTGTACCTGGAGCCACTGCCACTGGATTTGGGACAAGAGGTGTTAATTCCGATCCTGCTGCATCCACCAATTGTTCGAGTACAGCATGCGAGGACAGAAGGTCGACTAAACCCACATTGATGCTCGTTTCTCCGCCAGCCCCAAGAGCCCCCAAAGCAAGATCGAGGTCTTCAGTATCCTCTAAAGAGTCCTGCGAACCACCTTCTACCACCTTCATCGTGTCTTCAGTCTTGTCCACTTTCTGTTCTACTTCGGCTACTTCTTCATCTTTAATTATGGGTCCCTCTTCATTTTTATCTTCCTTCGGTACGGACATAGATTCCTTATCCAGATTTACGGTTGAAGGTTCCAAGGTTTCTGTTTTGTCTTTAATCGGTGAAGAATCTTTCTTCAGTTTATCTTCAGTGTCGAGGTCTTGAGAAGTTGAATCAGTACTTGCCTCAATCTTACTCAGTTCTTTCTTATTTTCATCTTTGATTTCTTTTCCTGTCGAATCATCAGTGATCATCTTTTCTGTCTGCGAAGAACTTGGTTCAATCTTAACTTGCAATTCTTCAAGCTTTGTCTCTATTTTATGCTTAGTTTCTTCTTTACTGGTTTCTAAATTAAAGGGTTCTTCATCCTTTACTTGTTCCAGCTTAATTTTGGAAGATTCCATGTTCTGCTTAAGTTTTGTATCTGCTGTTTCTTCCTCAGAAGGCGCTGATGTTGATGACTGAGTTATAGCTGTTTCACTTAAGGTAGGTTCTGAAGAATTTGGTTGAAGCAAATTTGACTCTCTTAAAAGTGTCGTTTCAGGCAAAGTTTCTTCTTTTAAAGGAACTTCACCTTCTACATTAGGAGAAGCTTTCTTATTCGTTGTATCTATATTATTAATATCAAGCAGTTCGGGTACAGGAGCACCTTCACCGGTATTTAAAGGCGCCGTATGTGACGGCTGAACACTATAAGAAGCTAAACTGCTTTTTAGTTCAGTGTTATAATCAACTTGAGGTTCTATCTGAGGAACGGGTTGACTGAAAGAGGTGATCAAATCATGAATAGGAGGTAATTGGTTTTCGGTTATATTCTGATCCGTTCTTTGATCTACAGATTTACTTTCTTTGTTATTAGAATCATCAAGTGGCTCCTCCCATTTTTTGTGCCACATTACAAACTTTGGATGATCTGCTTCCCTGGAATAAGAGTAATTATCAATTTATACTCTTTTCTTTAAAAAATATATTTGCAAACATAAAATTAAGGCGAACCATATTAAGAGTAGGTCTTACTTTGAAATGTTGAGCTTCAATCGAAGGGAATAAATGAGTTGAGAAAGCTGCAACACATTCGCTGATAGTTCATGGCCCCTTCTAATGCAAGATTCCAGTTTTAAATCAGGTTCCGATGTCGAAAATGAAAACCTGAAATGTTTAATGTTTCACACTGCAAAAGCAAATTTTTAGGCAAATATGTTCTATAATAATAATATTTAATTTCAACAAATATATGTTCAAACGATATTTACTGCACTAAAATTAATAATAAGCAAAATGACTGTACATAACTTCAGCTTAGACTAAAGCCATGAGTTTAACTTTACAAATAAGCGAGTTGCTTTGTGCTGTAACACTAATACTCTGAATATACTGTAGAAATTGTTAATGTAAATAGAGTAGAGCAGGGATAATTTGTATTTAAATTTAAAATATTACATCTTTCTTCAAAATTTCATTATAACTCTTAATGAAAAGCGGCAAAAGATTATTTTTATGGATAAATTCTCCTCTACATACAAACTAAGTGATGAGGAAGAAGTTTCGAACGACACACACACACACACACACACACACACACACACACACACACACACACACACACACACACACACACACACACACACACACACACACGGGTATACATAGTGGTTAACCCCAACCTCATTTCATTATTATTATTATTACACACACACACAAAATAATTATGCAGGGAAAATGTAATAATAAAGTATATAAAGTAAAGTGAACTGTCTCCAATTGTCTGTCTGCAGAGAGAAGAAAAATATTCAAATAAAAGCCAGGAAAAGAATAATCCCATTTGCGCAAAGACTTTAGAATATATTTTATTTCGTCTTATCTCGTATACGCAGTTTCTCATAAGGGAGCCAGCCTCCCATCTCCCATCCCCCCTACCTGCAAAAATTTAAGAAACCACTAATAAGCACAATGGCTCAAAAATTTTGTAGGTAAATATAGTTAATGAAAAATGTAGTCGAAATAATCCTCCGAATAGTATGAAAAGATGTCCAAGGTAGACAAGGACAACATTGATAAAAACAAAAGGAGAGCATTATATGATCTGGTAAGAAAGTGTATGTTTTGTGCTCTGCACCAAATTACATGTATGAAGACATGACTCTCCATTAATTTTCTTCCTTTTACCTCGGGAGCTTCCCTTCCTTCAACCACTCCTGATGGTGTCGGAAACGCATAGACGATCGCTGCCCTTTCGGGTTTTCACACAGAAAGCAAATGTACTTTTCTGGAACCTGGTCTTCGCTTTCAATATTGTAGCAATTTCCGTGTTGCCAAGTTAGGCAAACGTCACACTGAAATTTTGTACAATTATTAAATGTAGCACAAATACGCATAATAAGAAAAAAAAATTAGGTAATCAGAATGGGGACTACTAATGAATAAAATCCATTTCATTTCCATGGGATTATTCTTTTTTCAATTATTAAAATACTCTTTCATTTTCTTCTAAGATACAGTTTCGGAAAAGTTCGCCTGAAGCAAAACTTCAAAAAAGCATAAAAAATTACTAATTGGTAATATTCTCTTTTTCTTTGGATATTGTTTTGGAGTGACTAAGCTAAAAAAAAAATAGAAATCTTGTGTTTCTACGCGGATTTTTCCTTCGAAATTGTAAACTACAGATTCTTTGAATTTATTAGTGGTATACAGTGATATCCATAAATCTTATGGTATTTAGCGAACTGTCATTTATCAAAAGTAGGCATTTACCTGCAGCATAAGACCATCCTCTTCCTGCGAATTACAACCGCAGTGGATGATTGCATCTTGGTAGTCGGATCGTGGCTCGTTCCAAGTCTCAGCATTTTCTTCTTCTGGATCAATTGGCTCCGACTGGCCATCTGGAATAGCAAGACCCATTTTAAATACAAAGTTCGTGCGTATTTCTTCTTTAACTGGTGTGGATTTTTAAGTTAACACGTTAATCCATACACTGTACATGCATTAACACGATTTTCAAACAAAAATTCCATTCTCAACTCAAGTAAGAATGAACTACACTTACGGCTTTTTTGTTTTTAAAGAATGAAAATGTAACAGAAATTAATCCATTTTCGCACTTAGTTTTAAGCATTCTAATTTACTCGAAGTTTACCTAACTTTTTCGAGTTCTGATTACAGTCCTTATTTGACTTCCTAATATTTCATATTTCCTACAACAATATCAATGGAGCCACATAACAAAGAAAACTAAGTTAGAATACATTACTTTAATCTAATAATTCATCGTGTATAAATTCATACATCCAATTCGCCGGAGGATAGACAGCCCCGTACCTGAAGGAGAAGGAACATGGATTTTGAGTCCTGAGGATGACTTACGCTTTGCTCTTCGAATTTTGGTTGTTTTCTTTTCCAGAGGATCGTCTTCGCTCATGCTTTCTTCAGGATGGAGAAAGTGTGATTTGATTTTAGACTTTAATTGCGATTTCACTTAAAATTATCTTTAAACTATCGAATCCGTAATTACAAATTCTCCGCTATTTCTTCTTTGTGGGTCTATCTAATCCACAAGAAGATATAAACCAAACTCAAGCCATACTTTAATTGTTGATTATATTCACATTCACTGATGAATTACCTAACATTTTTCCTGATTAAATAAAGAATGAAAAAGAACTTTATATTAACGTTCCCAAAGAATGTTTCTTATTTACGAAAGCAATAAAATGTCTTTAGCTATTCTTTCGATGAAATTCAAATCATTTTTTGCTTTCGATTTTTTTCATATATCATATTATCATATGATTTTATTCTTATTTATCTTTTTTATCTTGCTTCAAATGCGAACTTATCACTCACGTACTCCCAATCTCACGATCTTTTCTTCTTCTCTAATTTTTATTATACAAGAGAATCCGTTCTTTAGAAACCAAACATTATTCATTACGTCTGGTTTCCGAAGTAAAGACACTGTTATTTTCACTTTCAGCGACTTTCTTACTTCACATTTTTCATTTGCTCAAATTGTTCACGCCAGTCATATTTTTCAAAACTTCCTTTGAACAGTACAAATCTCTTTCGGCAAATAAGAGGATTTAGAAAAAATAGGCCACAGAAGTCTTTTGAAATGCATAACTTTGCCTTTGTTTCTTCTTTAACTCAAATTTTCATTACACATCAAATACACTTTCTTTATTTTACACAGCTTTTTCTAGATTCTCTATTTCCACTCAATATATCCTTATATTTACGAACACACAAAACAACACAATTCTCGTTTTACAATTCTCCATTTTTAACTATAATCTTTGATTTGCAAATACTAAAATCATCACAGTTTTCATTATGTCATTCATTTCTTCTCGCATATCTTTCTATTTACAAACCCATACAAAAAACAGTGACGTTATACATCTCAGCGGTATTCTAAAATTTAAAACTAAAGATCTCAAGACAGCTTCACCGATCCTCCGCAACCCTTTCAAAATGTGCATTCCAAACAATTTACTGTGTTATTCTGACAAAGTTTCATGAATACGAAGTGTCTAACCTGCATATGTTCAAATGTGTTTTGAAATAATAAAAATGTATAACATATTTAAGAATCAAAATATGTAATTAATATATAGCATACAAATCAATGAAGTGTGTCATAAAGATTGTAAAGACCGTGGTGTATTATGAATTATTCCACCATTTCAAAATTTATAGGTCGTTAACGCTGACGACGATGCCAAAATTACGCCATGACCCGCGTAGTTTACCTTCAGCTAGGTTCATTGAAGTAATAAACCTCTGCTTATTCAGCAACACCTTATTACTGACTTTCCGTATAATTTCATACATTTTCAGAACGTACCACACGGTCCTTCGCTTTGTGTTACCTTCGGTTTTACTGAACTAGACAAACTACATACATTTTTTCTTTCTTATTTAACCTTGTGTTTTTAGTTTCGAAATAATACACTTTCCTACCTGATTTTCTACTCCTTCGTTTGGTCGTTTCTGATCGGCTGACCGTTCGTTCTCTGTGGAACTTTTTGGAGGGTTTTGTCTTTGGGGTATAATCAGGGTCTACTTTGTATACTTCAGTTTTACCCGAATTAACACTTTCCCCCTCTTCCTTCAAATCGTTGGCGTATTCGTCTAATTCATTTCCGTCATCAGAATCCGAAATTTCACTTGGGAAACTCTGACGACAATAAAGAAGTGATAATAATATCTGATGTTTCTTTTACACGACTGTTAATTACTTTATGTTCAACAAAAGTAGAGAGTTAACATTTGATTATTTAATTACTTTATCTTTTTTGTTTTCTTTAGAACTCCTCCCTTGAGCCTTCTTTTCCGCAACCTTTTTTCCCTCGCATAGTTTCGTCTTACGCAAGTTTTCCCCTTTCTTCTCAGGGATCATGAAATCAATCGGAGGAAAAGAGAGGGAAGAGGGGCTCTGGGATGCCACGTCTAAATGGTCGCCCACGGTGCGGGCGTAGGCGAGATCAGCGACATTAGGTGCCTGTAGGCTTCTTCTCTTCAAAAGTTCCGGATGATAATGTTTCATGTGCATCTAATTAATGTTCAAGAATGAATTATTCATAAATTAAGTAAAAATAAAAGATTAAAAACTTTAAAATATTTTTGTTCAAAATCTTAAGTGAGAAAGTAATGGACCGCAGAAACAAGAGTCTTTACATTTTTAATATTTTGAATTTTTTTTTATTAATAAGTTGCATGGTATGGTTAGCACATCTTAGACCGGGGGTCGGCATCCTGCGGCTCTTCAAGGACTTTTGCGCGGCTCCCGACACTAACTTCAATTGCAAAACAAAAACCTCCCGATTATTTTAGATAAACAATGAACATCTAAAAACCCAACAATGAACGATTCATATCTAAATAACAAACGAGATGTGGTTTTAATAACATTTGATAATTCCCCCTCTCGATATGTATACTGTATTGTGGGATACGGATACTGCATCCGTACTTTGAAATGATCGTGATGCTAATGGAGTCTTTTGATTTTGAACAGGAAACGGAAGCTTGCGACATTCGTCAATAAAGCTGTGAAGGTGAACATGAATTTTAAGAAAGAAATCAAAATTGGAATTAAATGTGAAATAAAATTGGCATAATTAAAGTGAGGTTGGGATGGCTTCGAAAAAGAGGAAAATCGAAGAGGAAAATCGAAGATGAAAATCAAGAATTTCTAAATGAATGGACCGAATCCTTCGCATTCATATCGAGTTCGGCTGGGCTCCTTTTATGCAAAGAGAAACTCGCCAACAACAAAAAATCCAATCTCGAGAGGCATTTTCTCAAAAACACACACTACCTTTGCCGAAAAATATTCAATTGGAGATGGCAGAAAGGAAGCCGTGGAGGAGCTGCAGCGCAAAGCAAATCACAGTAAGAACACGTCCGCTAAATGGGTGAAATCACCAAGTAGCACAACTGCCGCTAGTTTTGTGGCAACTCAAGAGATCGTGAAACAAGGAAAGCCGTTTAGACTGAGAAGAACCAAGTGAGGTGTGCCTAACTGACCAAATCTTCAAACAAATTGACCTCTAATATATATTTGCTTAACATCTTAACAAAAGTTTTCTTTGTTTTCGAGCCAGTTCATCAATAACATTCTTGGGGCCTAATTCAACAGTTCGATGGATATTCAGAAGACTAATGAATCGATTATCTTGAACAAATAAAACATCAATTGAAAAAAGTTCAGACCCCACCAGAATTTTTTTCTGGCCACGCTAGTGTATATAATATATATATATATATATTATATTATATATATATATATAATATATATATATATATATATATATATATATATATATATATATATATATATATATATATATATATATATATATATATATATATATATATATATATATATATATTATATATATAATATATATATATTGCGGCTCTTGAAATTTTTTTTTTTACCGAATTTGAATAAATAGCTCTTCTCGTTATTTTGGTTGCCGACCTCTGTCTTAGACATAGAGTTTAGTAATGGAGTAATTATAATACATTTTATCATAAATATTTCTATTGAAGATTACATTACTATAAAACCTACAGTACTATTACAAAAACGAAAATATAATAAACTTTATTAAAAGTACACTTAAAAACGTATTTATATCTTTGTTTAATGATTAGCTGAAGGTTTGTGCCAACGTATAGGTGAAGTATGTAAAATCAATTAAAATTTACTGAACCGTAAGAGGCAGTTTAGAATTATCGATGCATTTAATTAAATTTCCAATTAATTATGAAATGAAGAATACTTGTAATTTAAAATGTAAGGGAGGATAACATTACCTGAAGAAGATTTTCTTTCCTGAAACTCTTCTCACAGGTTTTGCTCGGACATTTATGACTGTGTTCCGATTTAGCAACCGACTCGCCTGTAACGACTGACCAGAGAAGAGAAAATTCATTAATTTGTACAATCTACACCAAAGCAAAAGCGTCATCAGGGAAGGCAAATCATACCATAATTCATCGCATGTCCGTCCGTCTGTCTGTCTGTCTCCTTTTCAAGTCCAAACGGCTGGACCGATTTTCATGAAACTTGGTGACGACACCCTGTGGGATCCCTGAAGTGTTTTTAGCGACATTTTTTTAAGATCGGCTGTCCCCAAAAAAATTTATCCCAATTTATCCCCCCAAAATTGTGCTAAAACACGGAGCACTTAAATTTCAAAATTTTGAATTTCTAAAATTTTCTTAAAATAAACCAAGTCCGAACACATCTCTACATAGTTTCACGCACTTTCGTGGAATGAATAAAATCAAGTTGATCAATAAATTTTAAAAAATGTAGCCATCGAAATTTTTAGCTATGCGTCGAAAGCCATAATAGGTAAACATAAAAAGTGACAAGTTAAACTCTAACTCGCTTAAAGAATACCCGCCCGTAGGACGGGTATTTTGGCTAGTAAGGATAATTCACTGCCATCACTACGCAGTGAGTGATGGCAATTCCGGGGGCAATTCCGGGGTCCCTTGAATTATGTTTTGCACTTTAACTTTTGATCTAAACAAGATAGAGCAACAAATTAGGTATCAAATGAAAGAGCATAAAATTAATAAATAATAATAATAATAATAATAATAATAATAATAATAATAATAATAAATAAATAATAATTAATAATAATAATAATAATAATAATAATAATAATAATAATAATTATCTATCATTTTTCAGGAAACAACAGAAACTCAATCAGAATCTAGAAAACCATCTACAAGTTACAACTTCACAATGGCATTAAGCAAGGAGCTGAGGGAGCTCCGTGGGCGCACAGTTGATATCTCAGAACCTCCACGTACTGTCCACAGGCAGGTGTCAACTGGGCCATCTACCAGATCTCTCACTGAAACTTTCCTGGTTGGATACCCTTCAGCTTTTATCAGTGGTTTCCAGCTTCCCACCAACAGACAGGCGTTCCAGTATTTCCTTAATCTTCAGAATTTACCGGAAAATGCAGGGAGGCCCATGGTTCAAGACCTTGCATATGAAACAGTTGAATCTATCATCCCATTCTGGCAGATGGCTAGGATCAAGACAATGACCAAGTACAACGCAATGAAGCTCTTCATGAAACTACATGAGAAACATCGTGCTCTGGTGAAAAGCAAAGGAAGAGCAAGTAACCCTGGAGGTAAAAGAGGAGCATTTGTGCTGGAATTAGACAGCCTGTTCGATATAGGAGCTCCAGATGCAATCCAGGAAATACAGAACAACAGACTGTTATCCAGAGAGAAGAAAGATGAGGATATCAGGTTCTACGAAGACCAAAAGACTGAGAGGAAAGGTCATATGTCTGGTCATGACAAGATTTTTGAGACAAGATCCCTGCAGCAAGCAGCGAGGAATGAAAGACTGCAGCATAGACAAGAACAAGGTAAAACTAATTACTTTGAACGTCACAAAAAGTTTTAAGTTTTACTCCATTGCGATATTTAGCATGTACTTAACAATTACTGTCTTAACATGTTGTACTATTTTACAGCTGCAGCAGAACAAGAGGCAGTTGTTCATGTGGATGACATTACCTGGGGTGACTCAACTGACAACGACGCTAACACAGAGGACATGGATTACCATCAGCCTCGTCCTGGATGTTCTCACCATCAAGACACTGTGACTAGTGTGACTTTGACGTTTCCAAGGAAGGTCATGGAATGTGATGTCATCTGCAATACAGCTGATCGTCTTGGTTTATCAGACAATCAAGTTACTGCCATGGTTTCTGCCACCTTGAAAGCTGGAGGGGCTGATCTGGATAACTTCGTCATCTCAACCTCAACAACACGTCGCAACAGAATATATCAGCCAGAGTCACATGTCCAAGTTTTGTGAAAAAAAACCACAGTACGCTGCCTTACACTGGGATGGAAAGTTGCTCAAAGATGTCTTGGGCAGTGAACCTGGAAGTACCTCAGAGACTTTAGCTGTGCTAGTGTCTGGTCCACCTTCATACACTGAAGGAAAGTTATTGGGAGTACCTGTCATCGACAATTCTTCTGGCACAGCTCAGGCTGAGGCTTCAATGGATTTACTGGAGACATGGGAACTTACGGATAATGTTACTGCCCTTGTTTTTGACACTACATCCAGTAACAGTGGAGTTCACAGAGGAGCTGCCAAACTGCTAGAGAAAATGCTGAACAAAAAGGTGTTTTATCTGGCCTGTCGACATCACATCCTGGAAATCCTAGTAGGAGCAGTTTGGGAGAAGCTGTTTGGGAAGGTGAAGGGGCCAGATAATCCCTGGTTTGAGCATCAGAAGGATGTTTGGACGGACTTGTCCAAGGAAAACCCAAAGATGCTGGCTATCAACAGCAAATGGCTGAAGGAAAAGAAGAAGAACAGTGAAGAAATACTCCAAGACATTCTAACAGCAGAAAGGCTTCCAAAAGCCGACTACAGGGAAATGGCTGAACTGACAGTCATTGTTCTTGGAGGAACGCCTCCTCGAGGTATTCACTGGAGTCGACCAGGCGCCATTCATCAGGCCAGATGGATGGCCAGAAACCTGTACTCCATGAAAATGCTGATGTTTGCAGATCAACTTGAGTACGACGAAGACACTGTATCAAAGCTGGAAAGACTCAACACCTTTCTTGCGCTGTTCTACACTCCTGTATGGATGATGTCAATGTCTGCTGCAGATGCTCCCGTGAATGATCTAAGTCTAATCCAGGACATGTTGAAGTACAAGAAAACTGACCCAGAGCTTGCTGATGCAGTACTTAAGATGGAAAACCACAAATGGTACCTGACGCAGGAAGTCGTGCCATTTGCCCTGTTCAGCAGTAGATTGAGTGACACATTGAAGCACGACATTGCTGCCCAGTTACATGCCACTGAGAAGCCAGACAGCTTCAGAACAGGAAAGCCTCTATTCCAGAGAGTCACAGCTAAGACCACCCTGGTTGATCTCATTGGCCCAGAATCACATTTCCTGCTGGACACACTGAACATTGGATCCGAGTGGCTTCTTGAACCTGTCACGTCTTGGCCACAGAATGAGGACTACAGAAAAGCGTTGGACTATGTTAAGAATCTGAAAGCGGTGAATGACATTGCTGAACGTGGTGTCAAGATGATGAGCGACTTTGCAAATGTCATAACAACAGATGCCAAGCAAAGGGACTATCTCCTTCAAGCTGTGGAGTTCAACAGACGCCGCTTTGACAGCTTCAAGAAACAAACTCTCAACAACTGACTGTGTAAATGTCATTATGAAATTAATCATCATGTAATGCTTTCACTTCTTGATCGATTAGACTTGTGACAAAATGTTAATCTCAAATTTGTGTCATGAATAAGGCGCCTTGTCTGCCTTGAGTGTGAGAAAACGAATTTTGTGATATTTCTGAAATCTTTGTATGTACCAATGTGCCATTTCTTGTTCCAAGACTATCATAATTGTATAAGTTAGAAAGAGGATTAAAAACACTTTAATTTGGTGCCTATTTTGTTGCTCTATCTTGTTTAGATAAAAAGTTATAGTGCAAAACATGATTCAAGGGACCCCGGAACTGGTGCTTTTGGCCGATTTCAAGGCAGAAAACTTAAAGCTCCATGCGGCAATGCTTCCCAACAACCTAGGTCAAAATGGTTGTGATTTTCGGCCTTTTCAGGTCAAAAAGCATGGAAAAAAGTACAGAAACCTATGAAAATAAGAAAAAGTTGATTTTTGAACAGGGCTAAATTGAGAGTCCAGTAGAGCCAAAACCTTTAGGACCAAATTGTTGTAAAATAAATATCAATACTCGTAAATCTGTTATGTTACATGTTAAAATTAGTCTAAAATTCATTTTAGAAATAAAGAATTGCTTTTCTTCCTTTCTTGTTTCATAGGGGTTTAACTGACTGATTGTTATATGAAATTTAAGGATATATTTTCAATGGCTAAAGGTCATCATAGTTTTTACCACTTCTTACAAATTTACTGTCAAAGCCAGGTTTTGATTTTCTTCCCAATTCCACTGATCACAAAGTTTTCACATTAAGACTGGTCCAGAGACTATACAGATAGGTCGTAGGCTAAGAAAGGCAAAGAAGGTAGGAGGAGACGGATGCCGAGAAGGTGGATGGAGATGGTGATCTACGTGACACACGAGAAATGGCTGCAAGTAGGTTGGAATGGAGATTTGTTAGAAGTATGTGAGTTCGGAACTCTGTCTCTTTTAATTCTAACAAAGCCTGGAAGCACCACCACACATGGCGTATGAAACGCCGCAGGTGTGGAATTTAGTCGTGTGTTGAATGAAGGGGCGTTGAGCCGGTGTGAATGAATGTTTATGCTTTAGTTTCTACTTTTTCTCTTCTTCGTTCTCTATTTTACAACCGAGCATGTCTGCCTTCTTACCCCAACTCATTTGAGAAAGGAGATTTATATATATATATATATATATATATATATATATATATATATATATATATATATATATATATATGAAAATTGTTTCACGAAAGTAACACGTGAAAAATACTTATGATGAATAAAACCACGAAGGAAAGGAAACACAGAGTGGTGCTCAAGCGCTTTCGTCTAATGACATCCTCATTAGACGAAAGCGCTTGAACACCACTCTGTGTTTCCTTTCCTTCATGGTTTTATTCGTTATATATATATATATATATATATATATATATATATATATATATATATATACTGCACATTCACCTTCTTTGTCCGTCTGTCTTTAAAATTCCTGTAAATAATTCAGTTCTTTGCATTACCTAACAAGATTTGGCACATAACTCTGTCCTGCCAATAAAGTATATAAGTTGTTTGTAAATGGCAGATCTATACTACTACTACTACTACTACTGATAATAATAATAATAATAATAGTTAATATTATGGAAGAGTATGACCTAAATTAGTGTATGAAAATATTTCAAATCGAATCAATAGAGATGAGTTAAAACCCAATTCGTGACAACGAATTTTCTTTATTTTCATCGATTTGTTTGGCACCCCCTTTTAAAACCCAGGTGACGGCACAGTTGGTTTTGTGGTAAAGATTTTCCTGAAGGGATTTTAATGGAGAAGAGAAAATATGGATTCCTTTATAATTAGGTAAAAAAAAAAAAAAAAAAAA
Organism: Bathynomus jamesi; assembly: GCA_023014485.1. Lineage (NCBI taxonomy): Eukaryota > Metazoa > Arthropoda > Malacostraca > Isopoda > Cirolanidae > Bathynomus > Bathynomus jamesi. The sequence continues at coordinate 1,051,390 of JAJOZX010000423.1, forward strand.
AAAAAAAAACTTACGAACGGGTTCCTTCTTCAGAGTTTTGGGCCGTGGGGTGACGACCGTTTTTACCTCGGACGGAGGCGTGGGCGAAACAACTTCCTTAACAGATGCGACGGAAGTCTTCTTCCCCTGCGAACCTTCCTTTTTCAGCGTCTCCGTCAGTAGCTGACTCAGTTTGACGCTTGAAACATTCTGTTTCTCAGGAGAACTCTCTGTCTCAGATTCTGACGAGGAGATTTGACGTTTCTTCACCGCGTCCTTCAACGAGATCTTCCTTTCACTTTCCACGCTCTCGTCGTCACTTTCGTCCTCGGACGAATCTGCAACGTCATCCACATAATCATCGTCATCGTCGTCATCGTCTTCATAATCTCCCTTCAACGTGGGGCTTCTGATCGTGCTCGTTCTTGGGTCGGCGGCCTAACAAGATGATATTATTATTATTATTATTATTATTATTATTATTATTATTATTCCTTACATTCAATTATGATACTTACCTTCGATTCATCATCACTTTGGACTTCTTGTTTTATTTGTATTTGTTCTTGTTTCTCTCTCTGATTCATGGCGTCGTATTTTTCTGCGGATTAAAATTTAGTGTAAAACATTTTTCGTTCCTAAAGAGACAATAATGTCTTACGAAGAGAAAAGGCTAAGAAAAGTAAAGAACGGGAGCACGCACGCACTAACTAACTAACTAACTCAACTTACAAGAGTATTGCTCATGACAGACAGTCTTGTGATAACCCGTGTGTGTGTGTGTGGTGTGTGTGTGTGTGTGTGTGTGTGTGTGTGTGCAGCATTTTATGATCATCCATATGTTTATGAAGCTTCACTAATTTATGTTTAGTGCTTGAAAAGTTACGGCATGGGCTTCCATTTGACCTTTGATCTCTATTTGTGACTTTGATCTTTGATACAGGGACCTTAGTCCGGCTCATGACACACAGTCTTGTGGTGATCCATACGTGTGTAACGTTTCACTAATTTATGTACAGCAGTTCAAAAGTTATAACCCGGATACGAAAAAGCTCCAGTTGACCTTTGACCTCTATTTTTACTTTGACCTTTGATGCAGGAACCTGATTCTTGCTCATGACACTTCGTCTTGTGATGACCCATACATGTGTATTTAGTCTCATCAATTTATGTTGAGTGGTTCAAAAGTTGCAAGTTTTGGTTACAGCAAGGCCGACCGCACACAGGATCGTCTTGCGACTCACGACTCACGACTTGGGTCGCGACGCCTCAAGTCGTCAGTTATGAGTCGCAAGCCGATCCTGTGTGCGGCCGGCTTAATAGTTAAAAGAAATCATTACTGATTAGTAGGTAGTTAGTAATTTTTAGATGCTTTTTAGAAATTTTGTTTCTAGGCGAACTTTTTTCCGTTTGTCCCATATTATAATTACTTTAAAAATACGTAATTATTGTTACATTAGAATTACTGCTTTCGGTCTCAAAACAATAGGCAAATAGTTTAGGTTACTTACGCTTCGCAGATCTGACGGAGAAATCGAGGTTGCTTGGTTTCAGGGGGCTCGGATGTTCTTCGCAGTACTTAATAAGCTCTTGACGGGTTCTTAACTTTTTACCGTCTGGTCTGTCGTTCCGATGCGAAATATAATCCTCACATTAATGGAATCAAATGCATAGACAGAATGTTATTTTTAAGTAATCATCATCCTTTTTAATAATTTTATTTTTACTTACGTAATGAAGAAGACATCCCACTTTCCCATCCAAATGCCATGCGTGCGTCGGTTGCAAACTTTCTTCCATCCATAACCGACATCAATTTCAAAATAGTAGCAACCTGATTTATAGATATTTAAGTGAATAAATGAATCAAGAAAGGGTTCAAATACCGCAGATGATTTAATAATATTAGGCATATAAATATCTTTAAACTTTTGGCTACAGCTTAGAGGTAAACTGTTTATCATTTATATAAAACACCTTCACCAAATGGGTTAAATTAATAGTGACAAAATGATAACAATTCCAGCCATATTTCTTGATTTCTTTAACATTCAATGCTTATATTATTGAATAAACACACAAATGATACTCTTCATTTATTAATAAAATGCACTTTCAAGAAATGAGAGATCCCCTTAATATTAAATTATGAACTTTGTAGTGTTTTTACTTCCTTATTTCAGTAAAAGCTGTTCCTAACTTATTCAGTTTGAAAAAAGTAAAAAGGTGATAAATTTTAAGACTAAATAGAAACGAATTTACTTTTTGATGGCATTCCTTCGCTGGTTGGAAAGGAGGGCGCGTCGGAAGACTTTGGCCTGTATGTCGCACGTTCTTCGCCAAAGTTCTCTCTCTTCATTTTGGATTTTTGTGATAGATATTTGGTTTGATAAATCCTGCTGTCTGCCTCACTCATTTCCTTAAAAATAAAAACACTAAAACTAGAGAACTTAAATATAACTACCCCAGATTCAAATCCTAACAAAACTAATCACTTTTAGCATATCACTACAATGTCTTCTACCGTTTAGTTTCACAAAAATATTGACTACTGTTCTTTCATTTCATAACACAAACTCCTCTTCCATAATTTTCACCTCTCGTCTCTCAACGAATCCCCATTTCTTCCACAGTACAAGGGTTCTCAAACTTTTACTCGTGAAGGGACATTTCAAAGGGCGCAGCCCTGGGGATCGAGTCCTCTACCTACAATTTCTCACAATTTTGCATTTGAATTTAGGTAATAAAAGAAAACACGCAAAAAAATTATTTATTTAAGGAAAAATCTAAAAATTTATTCACGCTATTTATACAAATTACGCTGGATTTCATATTTTCTACAAATTAAGGCCTCTTCTGACCAATCCTTTTATTGTAAATAAGATATAATTTCACTCTGATTTTGTATAAGTTCTATTGGACCGCGGGACACTTGGAGTCAGCTCGAGAGAGACATTTGATCCGCGAGACACACTTTGGGAATCCCTAGTTTAGATCATAATTAGATCTATTTACAAAATTAATTTTTACTAATGGGCTATTTTTACTTTTTTGATAACTGCCTCAACGTCACTCAAAGTTCTCTTTACAGCTTTACTACAAGAACTTCTTGATGTGCAGAAGAATGCAAGAAATATTTCATTTTCACAGAAAACTAGGTCACTACGTACACTGTTTCTCTCACTTTGCGTAGCTGTGGCCTCATTAGTAGTTACACTACAGAGATTTTTTTAAAGATATACGCAAATCATTTTAGCGGGATTTCATAGGTATAACAACATAAAAAAAATCGAAAATTTTTAATACCTTACCTTTTCCTCGTTTTGTAGTTACGATTTCAATTTTGTAAACTGACTCCGAGTTGCATAATTATTATATTTAATAATCTTTTCTGAAGTTGTTTACCCGCAGCAACGGTTAGAAACTGGTGTCCGCACTTGAGAACCACTGACTAGCATTCAAGCATTTACTCAAAGACCACCTCATACAAATAATGAATGCTAGAATGATGCGCTGACAATCGTATTTTCATGTTACCAAAAAAACAGTATTTAAAAATTAATTCAACCTCTTTTCCTTCCATTCCATGAGTTTAATTTAATGGCACATTTACTTTCAATTTACAAATCCCTTTTATAACTTAGAATGACGGATTTTAATTTTTATCGTAACATATCACCTAAAATACAAACAAAATTAATAAAAAATATAAAAATCCTGAAAATAATACCTCAAATCTTCGTTTCTTTTTAGGTCTAATCGATTTAAAAAGTTCCTCTACATCTGGCTTCCTTTTTGTCTTGCGTTTCTCCTCCAAAATTTCAACATTAAAAATATTCCTCTTTGTGTTTGAAGTTTCGGACAACTCTCCTTCAGCAGGGCTCTCTTCTTCTTCCTTTATTCCTATGAATATTAAAAAAAAAAACATGATTAGAATACAATTTTTTCTTTCATTGTGGTCATACTACTTGATAAGTGTTTGTGAATGACTAAAGTTTCGTAGGTGATTTAGGGACAAATCCTCATGAAAGTAAATATTTTCCTTGTTCACTAAAAAGAACCACGGAAGGAACGGTGAAAATATCCTTAAAACGAAGAATAAATACATACAGAGCTTAATTAAAAAATGCAAATTAAGTTAATATTTTTATATTTTCATTAACATAGTGTACATATGGATGTATAATTTTTTTTAATGTTTTTAATGAAAAAAAAAAATCAAAATGTAACTCTGTCCACAAACATACAATCATCTTTTCCTAAGAAATACTGCGAGAAAGGCAGCTTTTTTTTTTTTTGCTTTTTTTCCCAAATATACAAGAGCACTTGGACTAAATGCCCACTACCCGATTTCAAACCTAAAAACTTCCTACCACCATATAGCCAAGATATTAACATTAACGTGAGTGTAACTAATATTATTTTAGTGAACTATTTTTTAAATGAATTAAAAAAGTTATTTTCAACATTACTTTCATTAAAGTTAAAAATCCATCTTACCAGATGTCGTTGGACTGGGAGGAGGCGACTCAAAGGGAACAGCTGACGAAGATCGTCTTCTCATCTTCGGTGGTTCTTCCGCGACAGCAGTGGTGTCTGCGGGAGCCGGAACAATCACAGACCCAGCGGACAATGGGAGGTCCTTCAGGTTCTTCGGAGACGTTTTTATATCAATATCGTTGTATTGCTGCAGCAAATTAAGCGCGCGTTATATACATTCCGTAAACTGATGCGAACTTCAAAAGGGGCCTACGCTAAAAGGTGTATTACATATTTAATTTTTATTGGTTATAAATAAATAAATGATTTGAATATCGCAATCAATTTAATCATAATATCCAGCATCTCAGCATTTTTAAACTCTTAAACTTTTGCCTAAAGCTTTGGGGAGTTTAATCATTGAGAATGGACAGCACGAGCTTTATACTGGGAACAACTACACTGAAAATAAAAAAAAGTAATAAAACTCGAGATAAAAAACGTACAACCGAAATTAACCTTTGGATTAGTAATTTTCTTCAGTTGACTCGTCCTTAAACGTTTTGTATATCCGTCATAAAAAAGAACCTCAAAATAATCTGAAAACAAAAGAAAATCAAACAATTTTCTCTTAAAAGGTATTTTTTCTTCGTATAAATAATATTAAAAACCGATATTTAAATCACGAGTTAATACGAAGACATTTTAACGTAATTAAAACTAGGAAAATAAAATTTTAAAGTAGGTACGATTAACTTCAGATTTTAATACACTTAAAATATTCCTATATTTGTATTAAAAACTGTATTTTTAATCAAAATACGCTTCAAATATTCGTACATTTGTATCTTAATTGCATTTATAATTAAAACATGAAACATTAAAAGATACGAAAACAAAGTACTGATTTTCAAAATGTCACTTATGTCTTACATCATTTATCATTATCTGAATTTCAAATTTTGCTTAATTAACCCAAGCGATATTATATTTTATTAACGATTAAACAAAAGGAATACATTGGAAGTAATAATGAATACAGTAAAATTCTATAAAATTTCCTAAACTGAACGTTTCTTTGTAAATATGGAGTTTATATTGTGGATTTTTTTTTGTTTTTAATAATGCAAATATATATGTATTGAACGGGCAAAATCTGAGTTGCGTTTCGACGAATCATCGTATTAATAATGAAACTTAAATGTATTTGTTTTTCTAAAAAAAACAAAATTCTTAATTAATTTAACTTCATTTAGAAATTTTGCTGTTAAATAATAAAATTTAAATTTGGAGAAAATGATTATTAAAACAGAGAACTAAAAAGGCCGTCAAAGACATTCACCGACCCAACGTATTCCTATAATAATTACAGAGTATTTTAATAATGCTTTCAGAATACGCGATAAATAACTTGGTTCCTAACCTTAAACTTATAAATTGAGGGAAAAATGCATTATAATAATAAATTTGGTTAAACTGTTAAAAAAAAGGCCTGTCGTCAATGTTAAAAAAAAACCTACACTGACTACAAATTGCAAAAGCTTGACAAATACACATTAATTATAATGGCAACCTTCCAATTTAATGAACTCGTACTTTACTCCGAAGCATGTATATGCTAAAAGAAATCCAAGTCTATACTTAAGCAACAATTTGCTGGAAAAAAAAAAGGGCAAACTGACTCCAAATTACAAAATATGCAATAACTAGAATGATACCTTTCCAGATGAAGGTATTTTTTAGAAAAGTTTACAAAAATAAAGACGACGACTGTTATTGAGTCGGTGAACAAAAATATGAATAAATAAAACCTTATATTCTGGAAAATGTCAACTTAATAATTATGGTATTCTAATTTCCACACCCACACCCACAGTAAAGTAAATGAAAAGCGACTCTCTTACCTTCAGCAGAATGCTTCGTAATCTGTCCTAGATAGTATTTGGAATCTGGGGCCCAAAATCCTAACACTTTTTCGCCCACCCTGAAAGTAATTTTGTTTTTTTCTTTGCTGAGAAAAGAAAACGAAAATAGAATAAAAAAAAAAAATTTCCATAACATCAAATAATGAAAGAAAGAATAGATTCAAACTGATTCATCAATCAGCTGTTTTTGGTGTCTTGGTAAAATAAATAGTGAAAAAAATCCTCTCATTTCTCATTATATACAGTATATATACTGCATGTACATATATTAGGGATGTTGCAAATATCCACAATTTTTTCACACCCGCATCCACAAATATAAAAGCTGAATATCTGCAACCGCATCCGCGGGTGTCATTTTCTTGACATCCGCAGCATCCCTAATATATACAGTATATATATATATATATATAAAGAAGGAGAAATACCTCAAATCTCAAGCAAAGAAATATAAACCAGTGTCAGTGATATCTCATCTCACCAAATTTTCGAAAGAATAGTTAAAGAAAAAACTTAGTGGGAACCAAACTGGATTCGGATTAGGAAGATCGTGCATATCACATTTAACAGAGCATTATAACAATAACATCAGCACAACTGAAAACAATGAAAATTATCGCCTAATTTACGCAGACTTTGCCAAGACATTCGCGAAGCGTGATCATAGAATAATAACACATGAAATAAAACATATGGGTATAGTAGGCAAAAGAAGAAAATGGATCTATAATTTCCTCAGAGAGGGCCATCAAATGGGTACAGTCCAAAGAACATCATCATCAGAATCGGAGGTATGTAGCTCAGTATCACTTCACCGTAGACAGAGAAGTAACCGATGATAGTATAGAGAACATCCTTTGCTGATGATACTGTATTAAGCAGAAAAATTAGAAACCCGGATTATCTAGAACCTTTACAAACGGACACAAACTAAATATACAGATAGTCAGAAGACAACATGAAATTTAACACTGAAAATTTCTAGCATTCAAGATACGAAAGAAATTAATAACTAAAATCTATGGACTACTGTGCTCCCAAATGGACAGGAAATTCAGAGAAGCACGAAAGCAAAGGATTTAAGTGTTTATAATGACCGACGATGCAAACTTTGACACACAAAACAAGATAGCAATAAACAAAGCAAAATCACTAACTGTAAGGATTCTGAGAGCTTTTAAAAGACAGGACACGAATATAATAATTCCCTAGCTGAGAACAGTGATAATACCTAAACAGGAATATTGCTGTCATAACGTCCCCATAGCAAAAAAGATATTAGCCAGTTAAAGGAAATTCAGACAAATTTCACAGCCAAGGTTAATGGCTGCAAAGAATTAAATTACTAGGAAAGATCACTTACATTAATCTATATTCCTTGGAAAGATGTAGAGAGCTACACCGTAGCTCGTATTAATATGATAATATACACATCAAAAATAATGGAGAAACTAGTAATTAATCTCAAACTGAACTGTATAACCATCCAAACAACAACGGAAAATAAGGAAAGCAGAATGTGCAGTTTTCCTAAACTAACGGCTAGACAAAGGAGCATCCTCAACATTGAAGAAAAACAGCTTTGTCGTCGTCAGAGAAAGACTATTTAACCAGTTACCAAAATTAAGAAGTACAACTGGTGTTTATTCTTCAAAAGAAAAACAGACACCTGGTTTTAAAATAAATAAATAAATAAAATAAATAAATAAATAAATAAAAATATATATTTTTTTTCCGCCTGTCTGTTTGTCCTTTATACAAGCGCAAACCGTTTGACCTAGAGCTACCAAATTTGGCACGGGTACCTCTTATGGGCTGAAGAATGTCAACACAGTGTCGGTCAGTCTGTTAATTTCAAGTTTGTGAAATTTATCCCGGGCAGTAATGGGGGAAGGGTGGGTGGGTGTGGTGTGTGTAAAGAGCAGGTATTAAGAAAGCTAGCAAGTCAATACATTGAGCACAGTGTGTGTGATGTTTTTTTTTTTTTTTTAATACTCTGTAAGGGAAGTTCGATTTGTATGCAGTATATTTCAGTATTATCCATTTCTTAAATTACTACTACTATAATAAACAGCACAGAAGAATAAAAGAAATTTAAAGGATTGAAAACCAGACGTCGTAAGCAACATTCTAATATCGTCAAAATATAATTGGTCACCGATTTGCGCACTTACGATTAAAACGGCAAAATAACCATACCTGAGTAAGTATACGTTCTAAAAAGGATGATTTGAATTTGTTTTCCGAACCATTTGTTTCAAAGTTTATACAGAATATTATACGTGATTTTTCCTCATATGTTTCTGGCTTTCATTCCCCAATTTTTTCTAGTTCTTTCTGCCTTACCTGCGAGAGAGGGGCTTGATACGAGTAGAATCCATTTTAAGCCATTCATCAAATCTAACGGACCATCGTTCGTAATGTACAAGGATGTCCAACTCTCCCCAGTCAACCTCAACCACTTTACACTGGTACCTTTCAATTAATGAAATGTTCACTATATCATTTCACTCTTCTTATTACTTCCTTTATTAATAAATGTTATGAAAAGGTGGTGCTATACAAATTAACGAGTTCATTATATGAACGTTCCGTCAAACTATTTCAAGTCTGTTCTTACATCGAAAACACTTAATGAGAGACTGCAGTAATTTTTCATACTATGATTTTCTCCTTCAATATCCTCTACATGTATAAATGATTCAAGATTACGGCGTATGCATGCAATGCTAAGCTTATTGTATCATTGTCAAAACGGTTATTATTGAACGTTTTATAACTGTTTCTGTTCATTTTCGCAAGATATGAAGGTCATATTTGAACAGCAGACACCAAAATACATTAGAAAAATGTATTTTGGATATTAATTTCAGTGTTGGTGAAACATTCAAAAATTACCTAAAAACTAACCAGTTATTGTCTCTGGAATCCAAAACTTCGAGTTTTGCACCAGGAACAAAATTTATTCCTGGTTTGAAGACGTGCAGTTGTTTCGCCATCGCATTTGCTTGCGCGATATCGACCTCACTTATCTGGTCCCCTTTTACATTTTCCTAAATATAGTATTTATAGTTACTTAATATATCGTATTTCATCCATAGTTTTGGTTCTCTAAGTGGTGTTCATTAAAAACTAACTCCTTTCTTAACCTAACCTTGCCTTGTTCCCTGGAACTCTATGAAGATCGAATAAAATAATTGCATTTACACTAGATTTTCTACCTTTTAATCATGGGCACTAATAAAAGCAACCTACGCGGTTAAGGAGTGAGTTTCTATGGTAACCTAAGTAAGTTATTCTAAATGTATTAAACGAAGTTTTAAAATTGATAAAAATTATAATTTCATGGTGCAATTATCCAAAATAAACTTGTTTTAAACAATCTTCTAAGCATAACAACAGTGTTGCTTCCCTCAAATGACCTCTTCACTTCTTCGTTTTTCAACGAATACCTACCTGCAATTTCACGGGCGAAAACCCAATAAAGTCCGATTCTTCATCGTCGCTTTTCGAGTCTTTAAAAGCAGCTGAAATAATACCATTTTCATTGACATTTACCGCCAAAGACGAAACAATGTAAAGTATTTAATGTGCGTTAATAGAAGTAAGTTTGCAAAAGCATGTGCTTTAACTAATTAAGTATTATGCACATTTTTATATTAATAAAAAATATATCGAGGCTTGAAAAGATTTCACTTATCTTTAATTCAAAGACAAATGAGCCACCTTCGCCATCAAATTCTTTGATTATAAATGACCAAATTATATATTACAGTTAAAAACAAATTAAACAAACTTAACTCAATGTAATCTAGTATTAAACCATCATCCTCCTCCTCCTTACTGGAGGAGACAGTTTTAAAGGCTACAGCATACAAATCGAGCTCAATCTCGTACGTTCTATTTAAGCCCAGCTCCCAAGAGAAATAAAATGCTGAGAAACGTATCACTGACAGAGAAACTGCCTTCAAATTAACAGTTTTTATTATAACTGTTTACATCTTTAAACATTCCAAGCAAAGTTACTAAAATCATAGTACTCGTACGTATTCATATACCCGAGGTTCGAAACTACAAAACATTAGCCCTTTCTAAAAATAAGACCATCTCATAGCAAATTGAGCCAAATTCCTTTTTTTTTTTATTTTGCATTTTAGATATCTTTATGAAGCCGAGGGCAGCGCAGCTAACGCCACACTTTAGGTATAAAAAGACAGCAGTTTAAGGAAAAACAGAAGTGATCAACATTTATAAAATTACTTTTCCTTGAAAGACCTACCAAATAATTTTACATGGGTACGATCTCCTCTAATGTTACGCGATTCGATTTGTAACCCTTTTTAGCTTTCAAATGGATATGGCATTACTAAGCCTATGTTAACATACTCTTCACTTATTGCATGGGGAAATGTATCAATGTTGTAAACAATGATGCCATCTCATTTCTTCATCCAATTACTCTTGCAGTATCGTTCACGTCGTAAATTAAACCGGTTTCATCTCGTGAAATTTTTTTTTTTGAGAGTTCGCCTTTCAAGTTTTTCTTGATCAATGAGACGATTTTCATTCAATTTTCCTTTTCCTGTAGGAACGTTTAATTCCAGAAACTACTCGAATTCTACTTAAATCCTTATGAACAAAATGAATCAAAGTTTTAATTCAAACGGCGTAATTCAGTTCTTAATGCTTCAGTATCCCAATCCATTTGAATAATATAAATTACAATAAATAATTTTTTGGGTTACTTTCATATCTGAAATTTACGCATTCATGATGTAAATCTTTTAATGTTTATTCATTTGTACTACCATAAAATGCGGCCGAAATTCATAAGAAAGTAATAAATGTATCGTAATTTAAAAGAATTCTCAAATAAAAATTATCATAATTTAAAGTTTCTAATGAAACTCAAATTCGTATGTGCAGTAAATGACACGGTAGGTAATCAAGCTACGTCGTATCATCACAAGTGGAGTTCATAAAGATATCTTTATAACTGCCCTCACTTGGAATTTTAATTTGTGGAATACTTCTCTCAAAATTTCTATCAAATCTTGTAACTGAAGACAGTGAAACCTTGTTTTCTCAGCATTTTCAAGTGACATTCAAGAAATAATGAAGAGCAAATGCTACGTTTGTTTGAAGACAGAGAAGAGTTGTGGGTATGACTGAGCTTACGAGGTTTCACCTATCTTTGACCTCCGATCCTGATGGCTGTGGGAATAATAAAACACACAAATTAAAGCTTTGTGGTTGTATTTCTTTAAACAACTTTTGTGAATGAACTTTACACAATTCAGTTTTAGCATTTTTAGAGCCTGCTACCATTGAACCATTTATGACTATAAACACAAACCATGACCCTGAAAGGGAGTGAAACCTTGTTAACTCAGCTCAATAATAATCAGTAAACAGTATAACTCAAACTAGGAAAGAAGATTTACAAAAGAAAAAGAAGAAATATTTACTACAATTGATCAACTATTTAGCTATCTCTTTTTCATTAAATTAGGGCACCTGTACAATTTGAACTATTCAACAGCTACGTATAACTTATATTCATTGTCTTTAATTAAAGTGTATGTAATTTTTAAACCCAGTACTAAAACAGCATAACATCAAAGTCCATTAAATCATTCAAACTGAAACCTAGGTCTGGAATGTCCACACCACCACCGATCGTACTTCCTGTGAACGACTGCTTCCTGGGTCTTCCACGAAACTTCTTTGCGGGAGGCGGAGCGCAAGGGTCCTCCGCGTGGTGGTGGGGGGTTGAAATGGTGGATGATGTGGAAGGAGAGGAGGAAAGTGGTACGGCCGACAGAGAAGGCTCTGAGTCCGAGGGCCGCACCACCACTACAGACTTCGAACCCAATGGCGTCAGGGAGAATTTATCCTCCAAATCCATGCTGCTCACACTCTCCAGGTCTCCGAGCGCCTCCTCCAAGGCTACGTCGAGGTCAATGATTGGCTCAACCAATTCTTCTTCTTCGCTGCTGTAACCTGTTTGGCCGCTGCTCGAGAGGCTGCTAAAGGGAGAGACCGTATCAGTCATTTAAGAGAGTCGCCAAGTAGACGCAGTAGGGTTTTCTTTTTTTTAAAGAATAAAGGCAAATGGGACAAACTGAACACATTTTGATGTAAAGAATAAATGTGAAACATATTAACTACTTTAATATTAAGAATGATGATGTAATGAGGAGGTCCAAACTTTTTCTTCATGCAATTCAACTGGATATTTTCAGTCTACTTCATCATGCTATCGAAATTCCCGTTTATATTAACAAAACTACATTTCCTTCCTACAAATAAACTTAAAACGCTATCCCTCTAGTTTATCCACATCTCGCATACAATATTACCGCATATGTGGGAGTGCATATGATTACATCGACACTTTTATCATAAACCAGAAGAGAATTACTAGAAAAATAAACAAGAATGATTATTATGCTCATCGATCAGAAATCTTCAAGCAACTGTATACCTAGTATACATATATTAAAATTTAAAGACATTTGAATTACAGATGCGTTCCGAATCACTTTTCACCATACCTTACATTTCATTATTCTTTGTACTAAGCGCTTAATAAAAGTACAGTATATATTTCCAGGCTAAGTTTCTTACAGTTTTATATTGGTTTCATTATTCGTTGTACAATATTTAGCTCCTAATACTGTATATGCCCTATTCTGTAAGTTCCCTTTAGTCTCTTCAGTCTATTGTAAAAATCTATAAGAATCTCGCAATCATATCTATTATACAATTATAATTATATCTAATTATATAATAATAATTATTATAATTATCTAATAATAATTAATTAATTAGATTTCGGCCTGTAAAGCGGGCACGCTTGCTAAAGGCAGTTTACAACTGTATACAGAATCTGTATTTAATAATGAAATTATACTCATCTATGAAAACTAAGTAAAATAAGTAAATAAATACTAAAAAAGCGTTTGAGACATTAATTATTAAAAATAATCAGTCACATCAATTACTACAAACTGTACAATGAAATAAAGATAATATAGAAAGTGGTGGATTGAAACTAATTCCTCCTTACCTTGGTGATATGGGTGAAGGTGGAAGATATGAGTATTGATCAGTAGTTGTGATTAAATTTCCCAAATGTTCAAAGCTACTTGATAAATCAGGCGAGCTGAGATGATCGGGGGTATCAACATGATCAGGGGAATCGAGTTGTACAACCTCAAGCTGTTGTTGCCGTATTCGTTGTTGTTGCAAGTGTTGTTCTAATTGAAGTTTAATTTGTTGTTGCTGCTGTTGACTATGAAGTTGTAAATGGTGAAAGGGGGATTGAGCGAGGCGAATTGAAGTAGATGAGTCAGGCTGTGGTACGCGAGTTTTCGGCGAGAGGCAGGTAGCAGTGCTACTTGCGCTGGAAGTTCGCTGCTTATTTACAAGGTAGCGGACAGGTTTGCGAACGCCAGCACGATTGTTTGTTTTATTTTTATACAAACGCCTTGGTTCCTCATGTAATTTCTGTAAAATAAAAATTCAAAACTTAAAATAAGTAGCTCCAGTTAAGGTAATCTTGTGTCAGTTTGAGAGCTTTCTCATTAATGTCATTCAAGAACAAAATGTATAAAAACCACTAAGAGAAATTTATATCCACATACTTTCCCAGGTTCATGATTATGATCATGACATATTTCTTTAACAACTAACGCTTGACCATCATTCGAAGTAGATAAACGAACTTTAAAAGGACATCCACCAGCCGATGTTCTACAAAAAGAGAATATACCATGACAAGAACATACCATTTCAGCAATTACTTGCTTGCTTGCTTGCTTTTTTTTTTTTTTTTAAAGTCATACCTTTATTACAAAGGCAAGGGAGCATTGTCTTAAGAGTTGTATATCTTTTCAAATTAAAATAAATCTTCGGACTGGGGCTCAATTTTTTTTCATTTATAAGTCAATTTCAGTTTTTGGCCGGGGGTAGTTGTGATCTCTCGGTACAAGAATTTCATGATTAAACGTTTCTTTTTTTTATGTTAAGCAAAAATCATCTGAAGTGTGACAATAACTTACTACATATAAAATTTATTGATTCACAACCACGTTACTGCCAAATTAACTACTGAAAGCAGAATAATTAATCACACCACCAAATTATCGTAATGTTTTATCACAGTAAAAAATTTCACGACAATCTCGAAAATCTATTCTTACCAGTAATCTTTAGCAAAAGCTTGGAGAACTAAACATTAAGGATGCGCGGATTAATTGGTATGTGATCGGTAACGGACCTAATACTCCCCTTTATAAACAGCCAAATGTTAACTTCTTAATGCCATTTTAAAGCCAATTTTTCAAAGCTAAATTTCCCTTGATGTGAAGAAGTTTCTTTATGACTGAGAATGCTCCCAAGCATATATACGTAAATCAACAGAGTTTTTATTAAGTCAGACATTTTATGAAGTTAGTATTGGAAAATCAAGATGATTTTTTTTTTAAACAAGTTATTGAGGGTGTAGCAAACTAAGTGTGAAAAATTTTCCTATCTGTAAGAACTATTAAAATGTTTTAATTGATGCACTTTCCTTATTAATATACTGGTAACTAATTGAAAATCATTATTTTAAAATTCTTGAAGGTCATTCTTTTCAATTATTAAAATTACTGAAGGGATTGGGGGGCGAGGCTACAATATTAAATTCAACACTTAAGGGCATTTTATTTTCCCACAATACAAAAGCATTCGTATTGTGGGAAAATAAAATTTATAAGTCAAGCCTTCTTCTTTTACAGTAACTAATCCGTATTTATTTAACCTACAAGAACATTTTTGTACATGGTATGTGAATGGAAATTTTATTTTTTTTAATGTAGATAGGGGCATACTTCAGCCTCACTGAAGAGACTGATGTATAAAAGCCCTCCAGGACTCACTGGGGATAGGGGTTGGTGAATGGATTCTCTCAGGAGGACAAAATACCAAAACATCCCCCTTCTGCCATCCATCTCTTCCTTAAAAATATTCCAAGTTCATTGAAAATCTACACATTTAGGAATGAATTACGTAACTAAGGCTTTAGCACTATAGCTAAAACTTCCATGAAACACTTTTACCTAAATTCTAAAACTAATCATATGATAGTATGGGTATGATCATTTCTTCTAAGCAACAGTAATATATATATCATCAATTATTAAAAACCTTTTCCTTTGAATTTCATAAAATTATATGGTAATCAATAATTTTTTTAAAATTAAATTGGGAAGAAAAAGAAAAAAATGAGTATTATAAACTGCGAGTAAAGAGAAGCTAATGTATTCCAGTATGAAAACAATGCCCCTACTATATTCGTGACCTTGACCTCTGATGCAGGGACCTGATTCTTGCTCAACATACATTGTCTTGTAATGACCTGTATGTGAATGGAAATTTCATCAAATTACATTAAGTAGTTCAAAAATTCTTATAGGATTACTATTTTCCTCCTACTCCTTTACTCGCCCTGACCACCACCACCACCACCTTCACCTCTCCCCTGCAGGAAAACCCTAAATCATTAAAGAGGTCTACAGTCAAAGTTTACAGTTTTATTTCATACTAGCAAATCCTAGGCCTTCAAGGGGCTAGTTTATATGTGGGGTTTTAATGATTTTTTGTAATGAAATTTAAAAAGTGTCCTAGAAAATAATGCATAGAATAGAGAAGCCATGCCTCATACCACTTCAGTCAACAGATATTAAAATCTGGAATTGACAGAGACCTATGAAATGGGAATGTATAGTATTAATTTAAGTGCAGGTGCAAAATATGATGAAATGATTAGCTATAGGTATAAATTATCAATAAATGAATTTTTCAAACCCTATAACTAATTTAATTCCTGAAGTACTAATATTTTTTTAAGTTTGTTTTGAGAGATTACTTACTGATTATGAGTTTTGGTTTGATCTGAAGGTCGACGTCCACCAAATACACAAGAATATGTCAGCTCAGCATACTTCAAAGCAGGATTGAGGGACTTGCGACGAGCCCTCTTAGCAGCAGCTACTACAGTTCTCGAGTCTCTGACCCACAGTTGTACTTGCTCAATTTGTTGAAATTCTTCCAAACGTCTACTTAAATCATCAAATGTATAGAATTTACTTCCAACTTTGAGCATCGCCACAGCCACCACACCCCTAGAAAGGATTCAGAAAATGAATATACAGCTTAATACACTGCGCTGAAAAAGAAACAGAAAAAAGTTCCCACCATCCTCACCATAACAAGCGAGTTTTTAACCCACCCACCAACTAGCCATCAGAGTGCGCTTAATTGATGCCTTATAATAGAAAGGAAAATCTTCCCCGTGGCAGGGAATATCAGGGGTATTTTTGGCAATGTTTTATTTTGCCAATCATAAATTTATGGGTTCATTTTCTGCAGACTTCCTCTCTCTTAAAGGCCAAAACCTACAGTACCAAAAAAGACATCAAATTTTGCAAACTGACACATTTTTTAATTCTTTGGTTAAAAATAACTAGAAACCATTAAAATATAAACAGAGACAGTTGGAACATTACTAAATCTCATGTAGGTCACAAGAAATACTGTAGTTCAATTTTTTTTTATGTTAAAAGTTTTAAAATCATCTGTTTATGCTGAACTACAGTACCTAATTTCGAACCTGCATAGAACTGGTTCATAAAATTTGACACTAAATGAAAGATTAAAAAACAAAAATCACTGATGTTCATTCCACAAACTACTTATAGGTAATATTCACTGCATATGTAAGAAATAAAACTTAAAATTACATATTTATTGAAGCCACTTTCTTTTTGTCCAACTAACAAAGTCAAAAGTAAACTTTATTTGTTCTGATGAACAATATAGAGTTTTGCTGAAGTCAGTTCCAGAGGTGGCTTGAGAAACTAGAGTTACATTTTGGTAAACAAACAAATTGTCATTTGCAGAATGATTCACAAGTCTCAAGAATACAATGCATTATTTAAGCCCATATATATGGAAGAAAATAAATTTTAACAATGTTGAAAGGTTATACTACATTAAAGTTGCATATTTATAAGTAGAGCCCGGATGTTTAGGCACTAATAAAGTCCAAAATAGGCAGGCAAAAAGGCAAAATAAAACGTCAAAATAGGCAGCAAAAAAAGGCATTTATTTTTTAGACATTTGAATATATAGTAAACAAGCAAATAAAACAAATACTGTAATACTTTTCGAGTCTATTCTGCTTCATTGCATCCAATGACCAGCATTTTCTTTAGGTTTTCGAAGGTGAACCCATGTCGTCTGTCAGACAAAAGATGTTTAAACAGTGAGAAGGATCACTCCACTTCCACTGATGTAACAGGAGCGTATTTGAAGCACAAAACATACAGTGGATCCATATCCCTGGTATTAGTATCATTTTCTCCATCAAGAACTTTTCCGATATTTTTAAATTTTTTCCAGGTCTTTGTTTGCAGTAATTACCCGGCAACATTTGTCGCGCACAGCTTTGCCCTTATCACCAGGCCCCTGACAAATGTCCACAACGATCGTTTCAAAAACGTTCAGTGCGTCAACTAATGGCACATTCCTTTCCTCAAGAGCAGTTATGGCCTCTGGCAGCCTTGAATAGTAGGTAGCGATAAATGCAAGATCATTTTGAAGAGAATTCTCCTGTAACAGTTGTTGGACAATGCTAATTGCTGAAGCATCTTCAGCGTTGAAACTTTTTACAACTTCATCAAACTTGTCAAAATTTGATGCATAATATAATGCCGCGGAAATCCATGTTCCCCATCTCGTCAAAATAGGTTGTGGCGGCATTGCGAGTTCCAGCGCCATTTCTTTGAACAACTGACATCGTGATGGGGCCTTAAGAAAAATCTTCTTGCCATTCGAAACTAATTTGTCTACGTTAGGAAATGATGCACGTACTTGCTCTGCTACATGATGAAGTGCATGACCTAAACATGTCAAATGTAGCATTCGCGGGTAAATGACCTTGAGTGCCGTTGCAGCCTTCTTCATGTAAGGCACCGCATCTGTCACGAAGAGTATGACATTTTCATGTTTAATGCCATCTGGCCAAAGTAAAGCCAGTGATGTCGTGAACAGTTGCGCTATTGTTGAACTGTTTGTCTTCTGTAGTTCCTGTTGTTAGTAAATAAATTTTCGGTTTCATGGCAGCTTCCAAGGTACCAATAACCACATTGGCAATATATCTCCCCATTACATCTATTGTTTCGTCTACCAAAATCCAGACTTTCTTATCTTGTACACCCTCCCGAATATTCTGCAACGTCAAAGCATAGTTCTTCTCCACATAATTCTTCCTCAAAGTAGACTCGCCTGGAATCTGTTGTTTTGTGTACTTTTCGAGAAATGATTTCAGAGACTTGTTTTCTAACTTCCACAGTGGTATTCCGGCATCAACAAAGGCTTTACACAAGTCAAGCGAGAAGGAAGACTGACGGCTTGATGATGCAGCAAATGTAGTCAATAGGTTCATTTTCTTGCTTCAACTTCCGAGCAGCGTCTGTGTGTCCACCAGTTTGGACGTGTTGCGACACAAAGTACTTCTTTTCATAATTCACACTTTTTTCACAAATCTTGCAAAACAGTACTGAACCATCGGTAGAAAAGACGTCACTGCCAAATTCACGGACAAAAGTGTTCAACTTTTTTTTAGTGGACACACAAGCCTTCAGCATTTCCACAAAATTCGTTATAGAATTTTCGCAATTTCCTGAAAATAAACAATAAACAATGATTGAAATATTAAAAAATAAACAAGAAAAGACATTTTGCCTGCACATCCAGGCTCTATTTATCACAAAGGTGGAAATCATGCTTCCACTTTATTCTATATTAAATAAAAACAGACATTTTCACAAACTTCATTACTGAATTTTCGCAATCTTTTGAAAATAGGCAAAATAGGCATTACTTTGTAAAATAGGCACAATGACTGAAATATTAAAAAATAGGCAAGAAAAGGCATTTATGGCATTTTGACTGAACATCCGGGCTCTATTTATAAGCCTTAAAATTAAAGAAGTGGCTTTTTATCATTGCAGGTTTGGTCCTACATTGGCCAAAGCTAAGCCTATCTGTAGCTAAGCTAGATGTAGGTCACAGTATAGGCCTAATTCAATCTTATATTGTGAACTGGAATCATGATAGGAGCCTGAAGCTAAGACCCTGTTGCCCTGTACTAAGTGCCCAGATGAATGGCTAAGCCTTCAACCAATGAATTACAAAGTAGCCCTAGCCATGAGTTGGCCTAACTGAGTTTTATTTACATTTAATGTCACAAACTCAAGTTGTCACATTTTTTTTTAGTTCACAAATCTCACTTAAAGCAATGAAAGAATATTACTTTAAGTCAAGTTCTGGATAAAGAGAAAATGGCTATACTTGGCTGAAGCATTAGGGTCAATGTTTAGAAATTGCACCAGGGATGGGGAGTCGGCCAAAAACAACCAACAACCGACTCTTTCCTTATCATGCTGATCTACAACCTTATAAATATTGGGATGTTTGTTTCGTAGATGGCGTTTCAAGTTTGAGGCTCTAGTTGGAGCATTAGCATGTTTCCCAGTGTAAGCACTCATTTTTGCATTACACTCTTTACCATCCTTTTCTACTTGACAAATAAAAATACTTTCATCCTCATTTAGCTTAAAATATTGAAAGACTGCTGATTTTCTACTAGGCCCATGACATTACTAATAGGGGCTAATTAAATTAATAATTAATATATTGCTAATTTTTATATGGTACCTAGTATCCTAAAATAGAAATATGAAATTCATTTGCTAAGATTTACCAGAACAATAAATCAAATGTGGAAATGTGAATCTAGAATTAGTTCAGGAAGATATTTATTTAGGGCATAGTAGTATTCTGGTAAATTGTTGGCATATAGAAATTGAATCAGAGTTGGGAGTCGGTCGTTTTTACCGACTCCCGACTCCGACTCCCCACCTCTGAAGTGCACCCCATAAAATTAGGAAACAGCTGTGTCATATCTATGACTTCCTTTAAAAAAAAAATTACCAATTGAAAAGTTTGCTAAATCTTTTCCTGAGCAGACTTTCTAAAGTATTAACTATACCACACCAGTTTTTACTATACCATAATACAGTAATAGTATAGTAAAATTTCAATATTTGGGAAGATGGTTCAATAGAACTACCAAATATAAACTGCTGGTACTTTTAACCAATAATGCTCAAAATCATATTCTTTTACAGAAATTTTTTGGCTACAACTTCACATTATTTGTGTGTAACAATGTCTAAATGATAAAATTACTGACTTGTACTGAAAGACATATAGGGCCTATCACCTAGGGAGTTACTAGCAAACCCAAGTTATTACTTTCACTTGTATATGTCTCTTCATTCATATACAGGTAAACCTCGATTTATGATGTCCCAATTTACGATATTTCATGTTAACAATGGTGATGAATTAAGACCATCTCCCCCTTTGCAATAAAAAAAATTCACATTAACGATGGCCATCAGTCAGCCAAACTTGCTGACACTCGGAAGAGGGAATGTATCTCTCGCACAACCCTTGACTTCAGCCTCTCCAGAGGCTGTGTGGGAGTCAGTGTGACATCTCCACTCCACCTACAAGAGTCTCCTTAGCCTTGAAGGCAACATGTGATGGCAACCAGGCTTGTTCTTAATGATGTGATGAGAGTTGTTTAATTGTTTTCTATTGATTTTATGAGTAGGAATTTTTTTTTCAGTGATACGTGTGTGTTTGGGACTGGCTGGGAACATATCCCATTGAACCCCATGTTATAATGAACTCTATTTACAATATTTCGATTTGTGATTGGGTTTTCAGGAATGCAACCCTATCATAAATCGAGGTTTACCTGTACTTGTAACTAATTTGGCCTTCTATTGTTAATTCTATGCTACATAAGAGGAAACAAAAATAAAAATGAAATATAACATATTCATATTATAATAATAATAATAAATAGGGATATTGAAAATACCCGCATCCACATAACACCCACATCTGCAATGTCAATTTTTTAAATCTGCATCCAAAGAAACAACACATCTACACAGTCTGCTGTGCAAATGAAGTGTGATCCCCCAACCTGCATGAAGGTTCCATTCCTGAAAAAGTTCATGCAGTGCAAAATTGTACAGGTTGGAACTATCACCCCATAATATAAATCAGGTTAGGGGATAAAAGTTTAAAAAATCCTAAAATAATTTTTACCTGAATAAAATCTTTTAAATCATTGTACAATAAATGTATATAAATAATGCATGTAAAATAATAAGTAAAAACTTAAAAAAAAAAAATTTAATACAAAAACTGTACTGAAAGGACGCATTTCCTGAACACTGATATTGCTTCTATTTTTGCATATTGCTAATAATTTTACTTTTGGAAAGTTTTGAATTTTATATACTTGTGTTTATATTCACATTGTTATAGTTAAGTAATTGAATATTAGTGGTTTTTAGCAATTTAGAAGTTTTCATAACGTGCTGGCTTAATTTAACTTAAACTTGTGACAGTTATAAACTAATTTTAACTGCGCGATGACATTGCAGAAAGCATCGTGTGTTAGGTGTGGGGTAAACCGGTGGTATTCGGATTTTAAAGATTATAATGGCAGTCTTATGGCGATTACAGAGAGATAAGTTTGTTTCTTTTGCAAGTTAAGGGAGGAAATAGTTGACATAAAATGCAGTGTACGTGAGGTAACGGAAAGACTTGCAATGCTTGATGAGGGCAGGGGTAGGGCTACGGTTGATGAGAGCCGAACCAATACTAATGTTGAAGACATTAGTAATTTGAAGGGTGAGGTACGTAACCTAGTTTCTAGTTTAGGTAGCTTATCAGGAAGATTGGATAGAGTTGTGGAAGGAGTTAAGGTTGGCCTGAGATTAGTAGATGGGGAGGGATTTAGAGAAGTTAAGGGTGGAGCTAGGCCACGTACGCTAGATAAGAATCCCCCCACTATCAAGGTTTTGAACCCTTTCACCCATTTGGAAAGGGATGTGAATGAAGGGGAAACTATTTTAATTAGGGGCTCTTTAGTGCACCATATGGACAGAGAGTTCGTTGAACAGCATCCAACCAAGAGGAGGAGGGTCTGTCTCCCAGGGGCCAGGGTTGACAGAGTTAGAGATGAAGTGGATAGGATTGACACTGCCTCCCGTCACTCGATGTTGGTGACAATGGTAGGGGGCAATGACTCGTATAGGCCCAATATGAGAGTGCCTGACCTTTTGGAAAGATATAGGGGGTTAATTAGGTCCCTGAAGGCGAGGTCAGATAGGTCTTAGGTTCTAGGTATTACCCCTAGGCATGGTTTGGGTCTTAGGATTAAGTCTAAAATGATATTTTTTAATACTAAATTAGAAAAGATTTGTGCTGAGGAAAATGTACCCTTCTTAAAGCTGTGGTCCAAATTCAGTGATCCTTGCCTTTTTATAAAAGATGGGGGTGCATTTTAATGAAATAGGTAATGCTAGCCTAAGTAGGTTAATTGACAAAAAGTACGAAAGCTGTATAGGTTGAAGCCTTCTTTAAACGTTGTGGGTCCGGGGAACACAGGCCTGACGTGAAAAATAGTTTAAAACACCAGCCTGTGGTAAAAAATAACTTAAACATCTTTTATTGTAACGCGCATAGTATTAGAAATAAATGAATTTAAGCTGATAATTTATTCCAGCAACTATGATATAGTTGCTATCACTGAAATGTGGTTAAATACCATGACTCAGGACTTGTTGAGGAACTTGATATACCAGGTTTTAAACTCTTTACAAATGATACATTACATAGGATTGGTGGCAGCATTTTGCTATACATTTATAATTCCCTTAGGGCTATCAAGGTTAAGATATATTTTCGGCAGCAATTAATGCAATATGCGTTGAAGTTAAGGCGCGTAGTATTAGTTTTAATTTTTTTGTCGTTTATAGACCTCCCATTCAACCCCTCGATACCGATACTAGATTTTACTCACTTCTTGGTAACTTTATTGACAATCAGAATAGTATAAGAGGTTCCAAAAAAAACCTTAGCCCCCCCCATTTGCAGCTTACATGTTTACTTATATCAAAATAGTTTTTAGTAATTATAAAAATATATAAAATTCTTTATTTATTGCAGGTATTAAAATTACTCTAGCTGATAAAGTGATAATATAATCGCTTCTCAATTAATTGGTGATTCGGAGAGGCAACGTGTGATAGATCGCATACGAGCAATAACATTTCAGGAAGCTCATGATGCTGGAGCCACCTTTTAACACATTCATGGGTTGCCAAAAAGTTGCGAAGAAGTGAGGACTTCATCAAAAGAAATTGGAATAAAACTTTGGATGAATGTGAAATGGATACAACCAAATCTGGGCACCCAAATTTGCCTGCCTCTCTCAGGAAACAAAGGACATCATTGAAAGCTGTATGCATAAGTGGAAAGACAGCTGTGCTAAACTTTCTAGAAAGATTGAAGTGTTGAGAGAGAGGAAAGATCGTTAGTGGTGAGATCATTCAACTGTACCGTCATAGGCAAGGTTTAAAGCCTTGGCATGAACTTCCAAAGCCAAGAAAAACTCAACTTAACATCGATGGCAATGTGGTTTGCCCATTATCTTGAAGATTGGGATGTGGATGATTTCATGCATTTAGCTGTCTCCAATGAATTTTTTGTTTACGTAACATGTCAGCCTAACTACCAAAATGATCAAGTGTGGGCCACAACACCAGATGAAATTGATGACAATGAACATTATCGCGAATTATTAAAAAGTCCAGACTGTGTTGGGTTGTTTGTTTGTTTTGTTCACTGCAAAGAAGCTCATGTGCGTGCTGAAGCCAAATGGTCAAAGTTGGGATGGGCAGTATTTTCATATTATTATTCTATTCCAGCATGTCATTCCTTTTCTAAGAAACCCAAACAATGTTATGGATGTCAATCAGGTCATACTTCTGCACGATAAGGCCCCCTGCTTTAAGGCATTAGCCACTCAACAGTTGTTGCGGAACCATGAGATAGATTTCTTTGGAAATGAAGAATGGCCAGGAAATTCTCCTGACCTGAACGTCTGTGAACACATTGGATCAGTTATAAAGGACAAGGTTGAATGTCTCTCGTTTCAAGAACCTGCAGCAAATTTGCGTAATGATCAAGATCTATTCACGTCACTTTTGGCAAGCTATCCAAAGCAAATTCAGGCTGTCTTGGAAGCCAATGGTGGTAACATCAAGTTTTAATTGTTTCTCATTAAATGCAGGATTAAATTCTCTTTTATAAGGTATGTTTAGTTTTACTGTACCTCTAATGATTTAGGCCATGGGCAGGGGGGCTAAGGTTTATTGGAGCCCCATAATTGTCAGACTTTAACTGGTAATGAGGAGGGTTTGAGATTGAGTGAGTTCATGGAAGATAATTTTTTACAACAGATGGTTACTGAACCAATGCACGGTGACAATATTTTAGATTTGGTGACGACAAACATCAAAAAGTCAAAGGTTTAGAAGTAGGTGAGAGTTTAGGATGTAGTGATCATCAAATTCTTAGGTTTAAGTTATTGATAGAAAACACTAAGGATTGTAACGTAATAGAAGTCCCTGATTTTCATAGGGCCAATTTTGATAGTTTTGCGGATAGGGTGATAGTGGACTGGGATAACTTATTTATGGGTAAGGACACAAATTTGCATTGGGAGGCATTTAAAGAAAGTTTTATGAATATTGAAAGGGAGTTTATTCCTTGTAGGCACAAGTGGTGGACTAGGGAAACAGGAGAGTTCATAAACGAGCGTAACAGAGCGTATAGACAAAATAAGCACAATGGCACAGCAGCTAACTTTAATAGATATATCGAGCTTAGACATCAGGTTAAAAGATCAGTTAGGAATGCTAAGCATAATTTAGAGATACTTATAGCTGCGGATAGTAAACATAATCGAAAAAAGTTTTTTGAATACATCAATAATCATAAGTCGATAAATGGTAACATAGGCCCTCTAGTGGATGTTAATGGCGCTTTGGCTTCTGACACTCAGGCAATGGCGGGTATTTTCTATAACTTTTTTGCGACAGTTTTTACCATAGAAGACATAAATAATGTCCCTGACATGGATGATGATATTCCATTTAGTAGCAAGACTATTTTGGATGAAATAACTGTTTATGAGGGTAAGATTGCGCATTATATTGATAGGTTAAAAGTTAGCAAGGCTCCAGGCCCTGATGCTTTTTGTCCCAGACATTTGAAAGATTTGAAAGTTGTTATTGAAGGCCCCTTTACGAAGATTTTTAATCAGTCACTCGAAATGGGGATTATTCCTGAAGACTTCAAAATAGCTAACGTCACACCCATTTTTAAAAAAGGCAACCACACAGTAGCTAGCAATTATAGGCCCATTAGCTTAACGTCAATTGTCAGTAAACTATTGGAATCCGTCATTAGGGATTGTATCATCGATCACTTAGAAAGTCAAGATTTGATTAATAGTAGTCAGCATGGGTTTCAACGCCATAGATCTTGTTTGACTAATTTGTTAGAATTTTATAACAAAATAGTGCGCGAATACGATAGGCATAGAGCGGCTGTTATTTATTTAGATTTTAAAAAGGCGTTCAATACAGTTCCGCATAGAAGATTAACTGCGAAGGTTAAAGCACATGGTATATGCAGTCAGGTAGCTAACTGGTTAGAAGAATGGCTTTGTGCTAGGAGACAGAGGGTCATTGTTAATGGTAGTGAATCAGGGTGGTTGGATGTAGGTAGCAGTGTCCAACAGGGTTCAGTGTTAGGCCCATTGCTATTCGTAATTTACATTAATGACACAGATGTAGGATTGACTAGTAACGTGTCAAAATTTGTGGATGATACTAAAATAGGCAGTAAGGTTTTTAACGAGGACAATAGAAATAGGCTCCAAGATGATGTAAATAGGATTATGGAGTGGATGGATAAGTGGCAGATGCAATTTAACAGACAAATGTAAAGTTTTGCATATAGGTTCTCATAACAATAATTACACATACACAATGGATGATAGAGAGTTAGCAAGCATTGACGAGGAAGTAGATTTAGGTGTAAGCGTATCTAAGGATTTAAAAGTTAGGAACCAGTGCCTGGAGTCTAGCGCAAAAGCTAATAGGATGTTAGGCTTCATAGCGCGTAATTTCAAATTTAAATCAAAGGATATTAATTGCCCCCATTACAAGTCCCTAGTCAGGCCTCATTTAGAATATGCTGTTCAGTTTTGGTGCCCATATTTGCATGAGGATATTGATAGGTTAGAAAGGGTTCAGTGTCATGCCACGAAACTAATTCAGTCACTGCGCAACAAGCCTTATGAAGATAGGATTAAAGAGTTAGACTTGCATTCACTCAAAACTAACTAGGAGATTAAGGGGGGGGGGGAAGCTTATTGAAGTTTTCAAAATTGTTAATAACATCGTTAACGTAAATTTTGACAAACTATTCACTTTCGATAATAGCAATACTCGTAATGACGGATTTAAGTTACGTGGCAGACGTTTCATTAATATCGCTAAAAACTTCTTTACGTTTAAAGTAATTGATAAATGGAATAATCTTCCCACGCCCATCGTGAACTCTACCAACATTAATGTGTTTAAAAACCATCTAGATAGACATTTTAAAAATATTAATGTCGTTTAAAATAAACAATTAGCAACAGGAGCTCTGGGGGTGGTAATCGGGAATGAGTCTGTTGATGTCTAATGCCAGCTTGTGATATGCCAGGGGAAAAAAAACACGAACTTAGTTGTAGCTTGTTGAGTAAATTAACCCACTTTTTGTTATTCTTTATACTTATTTTTCTTCTCTCTTTATTGCATGTCTGTAGTTTGCATGGTATGATAGTGTTTGAGTTAAGAATGCGTTGTAATGCATTCTTATTTTACTTCTTTTCATCTTTCATGCCTTTCCAGCCTAGTGGGCTGCATCCTCTACCTCCATACGGAGTGGAGGATCAGTCTGCAACAGTTGGAAGAATGTGTTGCATGGTTTGTAAGTGTTCTTATTTTACTTATTTTCATCTTTTTCCAGCAGAGTAGGCTCTACCTCCCTATGGAGTAGAGGACTGTTCTGCAATCTTTCCTATTCTCTCTGACTATTTTTCTGACTTGTCAGCAGTGGCTGGCGGATGATGATGAGTCTTTTTTCTCTTTTTCTGAATGAATGTTAACCCATGAGTGATAGGTGTTGCTACTTACTTAACCCCCTACTCTTTCCTTTCTCTCGGGCTAACCTTAGAGTGGATCTTAAGGTCTTTGTTAGCCTTAGCTTCTGTAGATCTGTAGAGAAAGACAACTTGATATAAACTAGCCAATCATAATAAGGGACATGCTACCAGCTGCAAATGTTAAAGTATCATATGTACTGCACTTATACAGCAAGTTTATTTCAATATTAACTCAATACTTAAAGTTTCCATAGCAGCATTATGTTAATTACAATAATACTTTATTATGTATGTAATATATTTTATGTTAATATTAGAAGTTGTAATTAATACATAATTTACTTGGCAGTAGTGTAACATATGTCACGTATGAGCATGTATAGTATTGTAAGTGCATGTGCACTAAGATCTTTTGTTCTGGGCTTACAATTGCTTCTGAAAAAGTATGAAGTCACTTTTTAGAATTTACTACCATTTTTTTTTAAATTCGTGCTGATCTATCTTTGAATCTTAGCTTGTGTTTCTGAGGGGCAGCCAAACAGAGTTCATATTTCATGAAATGGACAAGTTATGAATGAATTTACTGATAATTTATGTAAACTGTATTGCACTTTCTTAATTTTAATGAAATTCACTTTATAATTTATATGCACAGATTCACTAATACTTATACACTTTCAGGTGTAAACAGAATACCCCCCCACCCCCACCCCGAGTAGATTATTTCCTCCTTATTTGGGTGTTAATACAGACACACAACAACACATCCACTCCCAACAAGGTAATATATATCCTCCACATTATCATCATCGTTGTTCTTGTATTTTCCCACCTTTTTGAGATTTTGGAAGCTCATCACACATCTGGATTACAATAATGGCTTGGCATCTCATGCAATGCCTGACTCACCATCTTCCTCCTTTCTCTGGGCCCCAGATGTTAGTCCTTTGTCAGCTGTTGAATGACTGTCTGCTATGCAACATTAAACAGTGCTTTTCACCCTTTTTCAGTCATTAATTTTCCCTTCAATACTTTTCATCTGTATTGTCAATATGATCAATTATGTAATTCCTTAGAAAGGTGTAATATTGAATTATGCCACCAGTGCAAAAAAGAAGTCATCAACAAGATCCAAAAAGGTGCCTCCATCACATCTTTGTAAGCATGGTACAGCATGGCTAAATATATTCTTTACAATTGGAAGCAAGATGGACTTTTTTGGAAGTTACTGCTAAAAAAGTCTATTCTCATGTAATGAGGAAAAAGTAACTGGCTTTAAGAGCTCAAAAGATCTCATTACAATCACCTTTTGTGCAAATGCTACTGGCTTCCAGTTATGACTGGTATGCATTTTTCAGGTTGGGAAACAAAGGTCATTCAATAATTTAACCATCCATCATCTCCCTGTTTGGTGGCACCATACAAAGAAGCCTTAGATGACTGCAATACTTTTGATGAGTGGTTCAAATGTGAATTCATTTCTGCTGTCAAATTATATTTGGCAGAACAAAATTTGTCTCAGAAAGGTGCGCTGCTCTTTGATGTGTGATTCTGATTTTAAAGTGATCTTTCTGTCACCTAACACCATTTGATCTAACCAATAGATCAGGGCATCATCACTGCTTTTGAGCAAGTTTATACAACCAAAATGCTGAGCAGGATGATCACTTTCATTGATAATTTGCCAGAACCCCTTTCCTCAGCCTCCACTTGGGATGAAACTAATAATCCTACTGAAACTGAAAATCCTAGTGGTGATTCTGAAATGCTATCTGCTACTAGAGCCATATCCAGGCAGAATCAGAATTTGAAATCTTTCTAGAAATATCATACCATTCTGAATTGTATATGACATTGATGCAGCATAGAATGAGGTTAAAGAATCCACCCTCATTATTAACATTTGGGGAAAGCTTTCAGGTTCTTTGCTGCCAGATGACTTTGAAGGATTTGACAATCCTGCAGAGACAGGGGTTCCTATGACTCATCTTATCAAGATGACTAAGAATATCCCTAGCTGTGAGGAGACTGAATCCAATGACAATCAGCAGCAGCTGGCAGAGCATAGGGAGGGTCTCAGTGCTGAGGAGCTCACTATGCTCGTATTAAATGACCCTCATCCAGAAGACTGCAGAAGAGTTTATGTCTAAGACTGATCCTGTTGGCATTGGTAAAGACAGTGTCAAAAAGATCATGACTGGCCTGACAGAAATAATCAACATAGTTGAGAATGAAGCTCATAAAATGAAGTATTTTACTGAAACTATGTGAATGTCGTATAAGCTTCATGCAAAATGTTCCAGGGATTACTACCAAAATCATGATCCAAAGATCATCAATTTCTTCGAGGAGGAGTAAGCTTTGGCAGCACATGCCTTTATACAGTTTCAGGTTTAGGTTAGTCAAGTTTTCCAGAAATTAAATTCATTTAATGTTAAGTTTTAGTATTAAATTTAGATGTTAAGCATTTGATTATGATCTCCATTCTTGGTCATGGCATTCAATGACTAAATCCAGCCTGAAGCTATGTAATGTACCATAACTTTATAAGGAACTATCCTTTCAGTCATAATGATGAGCCAAACCATGTTTTATTAAGCTTGCATTACATACAATCTCATCTACAATTATGTCTCCTTAATTGATATACGGTACATGTCAAATCTTAAGATAAATACACTGTACAGTATTTTATATTATAATGGACCTCCACATCATCACACTTTTCACTTCATCATACACCTTGACTGCCTCATTAGTGCAACAATTCACAAACTGCCTATTATCAATTCCGTCACTCTCCTAACTGGTAAATCAAACCTACTGATCTGAACACAAATTTAGTTGCAAAAAATTAAATAAATAAATACTCATTTACATCAACACTAAAAAAAGTTTCTTGAGGCTAGCTGATGGGTCTTTAGGCTCATTCCTTTACATTACATTTCATTTGGGAAACATGAATCCACTTGGGCCTATATCAAGGTTATCCAACTCATAACCTATATATATATATTATAATAAAATTCTGCAAAATCACAATCTCAAGTGAGCCAATTAACAAAACTATTTACAGAGCTACCAAAGTAGCCCACATAACTGAAGCTAAAAATATACACTATTTACACAATTTCTAAACGCTCTTTCATTCATGAACATGCTTAACTTTTTCTTAAAACTAACTAAGGGAGCACCTATTTATCACATCATATGGCAAGTCATTCCAAAAATCTACTACTCTGACTAAAATAAGATTTTTAGAGCCAGTCTACAGGTCTATTTTCAAATTTTCTTATTATGCTCTCAAGTTCTTCTATCAAACTCTAATTTGAAAAACTTATCTAAATTGTTCAAACCTGAAAACATTTTGAACATCTGTATCATAGCTCCCCTCAAACAGTCTCTCTCAAAACTAAACATACCTAGTTCCTTTAATCTTTCCCTATATGCCAATCTTTTAAAGCTAGGGATAAGCTTGGTTACCCTACATTGCACACCTTTAAGTATATCAATGTCATGTCTATGGGGGGGAGACCTGGCTTGAATGCAGTATTCTAAGTGAGACTAGCATAAGAATTATATAATTTACAGATGACTTTCTTACTCTTGTAAATAACTTTCCTCTTAATATTTTATTTGCCTTATTTCTTGTCTCTATGCACTGCTTAGAAAATTTTAGGTCACTACGAACTATAATGCAAAAATCTTTTTCTTGTTTAACATCCTCTAACCAGTTCCCTTGCATCTCATAACTAGTTTTCATTATTTCTACCAAAATAGACAACTTCATTTTTGAACACTGAATTCCATCTGCCATTTACTAGCCCAGGCAACTAATCTCTCAAGATCTTTTTGAGGCTTATAAGAATTTTCTATATTTGTAAGTGGGGCAACTACTTTTGTATCATCTGCAAATTTAGAAATTTTACTACCTACTGTCTTCTCTAAGTCATTTAGCCTAGATATAAAATAGAGTTATGGACCTAACACTGATTCCTGTGGTACCCCACCCTTCACTTTCACAACCACTTAGAATTATTCTGTGCTCTGTCTTCTAACCAATTTGTATTTAAGTTTTTATAAAGATTTTATTTATACAGCAGTCTCCTGGTCAAATGTCTTGCTAAAATCCAAACAAACAGACTACATTTCCATTATCTACCTAATCAGTTGCAAACTCTAAAAAGTCTAAGAGATTATACAAACAAGACCTTCTTGATCTAAATTCATATTGGCAATTTGAAGTAAGATTAAAATTTTCCAAATGATCTTGAATATTATTCTTTATAATTCTTTTTTGTATCTTTCTTACCAATGATGCTAAACTAACAGGCCTATAATTTCCTACCCTTTTTGGAAATGGGTACTACACTTGCTTTTTTTCCATTCATCTAATACCTCTGCATAATTAAAAGATCTGGCAAACAAAAGAGTGCCTCAGATAAGCTTTCCTCCCCTTCTCTGAGATCTTAGTATATACATATATATTATCAGGTCCAGCAGCTTTATTTGACTTCATTGTTATAATGTTTCAGACCAACAAAGACCCCAGCATCCACTCATGGCTGGTCTACCTAACTGTTTGTAATTGTGTATTTCCTCCATGGTGGTGGAGGGGACCTAAAATTTTAGCTGGGTTCCAAACCACAGAAACCTTAATTTTGCTACCTTAAACTATACCCAATCTATCAACATATGTATCTAATCAATTTTTAAACATTTATAGATGTGGTACTAATTACTTCTACTGGCAAACTATTCCAGCTACTTACTATTCTATGCATAAAAAAGTTTTTGGCAACTACTGTCTCAAACCTACTAGTCAGCTTACACCCATTATTTCTAGTTCTACTATATTGTGTGATTTCAAAAAAGCTCTCACTTTGTTATTGAACCCATTCATAATTTTAAAAACATGGATTAGATCACCCCTTAGCCTCCTAGTCTTGAGTGTAGTCACTTTTAACTCTTTAAGCCCATCCTCGTACGACTTTGAACTCTTTCAATTTTGCCTATATCCTATCCTTATGCATATGGATTCCAAAATTGGATGGTGTACTCCAAATGGGGTCTAACTAATGATTTATAAAGAACAATAATAATATTGTGCAATTTGTACGCAAAATTCCTAGCTATACAACCAAGCACTTTGTTCGCCTTATTGACCACTACTGTACTTTGTTTTGCTACTTTCAAATCACCAGCAACTATAACTCCTAAATCTTTTTCCTGATCTACACTTGCTAACTCTTTCCCTAACATACTACAGGTATCCCTCGTTTAACGATCATTTACTCAATGATCACTTGGCTTTAGCAATCTATTTTTATTAACACCTTTTCTCATACAACGATTGGCCAAAATTCAGTTTAGCAATCAGCAATCACTACAATGGGCAAAGTTTGGTTTCTGGTACTCTACCACAGGCACATCTCCAGCTTCATTTATCTAATCAAAATGGTCACCATGCGCAGAAGTGAATTTATCCTCCTCTGTGTAGATTTCCCAACCTGAGGGCCCCTAAGCAGCCACCCCCTGCACTTCCTTCTCACCCCACCAGTGTTTTGAGTCACTTGTACTTCTGCATCACTCTGCATCATTGTGTAAGATTGTGATCATTGTGTTATTTGCCACCTTTGTGGAGTGCAAACTGTTCAGTG
Organism: Bathynomus jamesi; assembly: GCA_023014485.1. Classification (NCBI taxonomy): domain Eukaryota; kingdom Metazoa; phylum Arthropoda; class Malacostraca; order Isopoda; family Cirolanidae; genus Bathynomus; species Bathynomus jamesi. The sequence goes on from JAJOZX010000423.1 coordinate 1,084,641, forward strand.
CTAATTTGGAGTGTTAAATGACTGTGAACATTGAAAATGGCGAGTAAGCATGTGGCTGCTTCCCCTGTATAATTGGGTAAGGCTAAGCTCTCTTGTAAGTCCTTGACCATGAGAGTGGTGAAGGGGCAAACTCCATCACAAGAGCGCTTGGCCTAGCCCAGTCAACCATCTTGACCATCATCAAGAAAGCTCCCGAGTTGAAGGTCTCAGCAAAAAATGTGACTTCTAACATCACCATGAGGACAACTAGGGCACATGATCCAGTGATGGGGAATATGAAGAAGCTACTCCAGATCTGGATCAAGGATCAAACTCACCACCACATGCCTCTCTCTCTACCACCATCATTATGGCCAAGGCTGAGAGTCTGTGGGAGGACCTGCGGAAAGACTTGGACCCTGAGAGGACTGTTGGGACTGTCGAGAACCAAGGCCAGTGCAGGGTGGTTCGAGCACTTTAAGGGGCAGGCTAATCTCCACAGCCTCCACCTCACAGGTGAGGCAACAAGTGCAGATGAGGCCAGTGCTCATGCCTTCCCTGAACTCATGAAGGTGAGGGTTGTGGAGGGAGGATACAGCCCCAAGCAAGTCATCAACTTTGATGAAATGGGGCTGTTTTGGAAGATGATGCCCTCCATGACCTTCCTTGCCAAGGAGAAGACTACCTCTGGCTTCAAGGCTGCAAAGGACTGTCTCACCCTGATGCAGCAGCGAGCACTGGAGGAGTCTGAGATGGAACCACACAAGCCACCCAAGTCACTCACTCTCTCCCTTCTGCATGACATTATTGCGCAGTTTGATGACTGCTTTACCAAGTTGGTAGAGAATGACTCCAACCCCAACAGGAGTGCTGAGGCTGCATGCATCATGGAGCAGGGCATCTGCTGCTACTGCAAAATGTACTATGCAAAGAAGAAGGCGCGCCAGGCAACCATCACAAGCTTCTTCAAAACCAAGACAGAGTCAATGTCACCAGAACCAACACCTTCCACCACAGGGTTCACCATCTTCAGGGCCAGACCTACAACACTGTCCACCCTGAGAGAGAATGTGAGACCTGCCCCAACAACATTCAGTCCTCCAACCTCGCTGTCCATAAGCACCTGTCAATGAGCACCTGTTTCCTACCTCACAACCACTCTTCTATCCAATTTATTCCTACACCCCTGAGCCTTAGTTTTTTCAACAGGGGTAATTTTACGAGAAATAGACGAATGAAGTACACGGTAACCTCTTCAAAATTCATGAAACTTGGTGTGAGGGTTGGTTTAGGTCCAAATTACAAATTTCTGAATTTTTTTTGAAAATTGGTCAAGTTGGTCAAATTTTATGGCTTGACCAAATTTTGGTCAAATGAAAAAACCAATAATTTTCAAAAGTAAATATCTCGGCTCCTAATTGTGGTAGTGTAAGTCTTAAATGATAAAATATGTAAAATTAACTAATTTCTAAATATGTATCATTTTTTTAGGGTAACAAAGATAAAATTATGATTTTTTGGAAAACATTTTTTTTTTGCAATTTGGCAGCAAAGATATCATTTTTCGAAAAAAAGACCAGGAATAAAAAATGTTTATTTGATGTATGTACACCATAATAAGTAATAAAAAGTCAGCTTATCGACAATTATGAAAAAAAAAAATTAAAAAAAAAAAATCCTCCAAATTTTAAAATTTTTTTGCTTTCTTTCCAGATTTTCAGTATATTCCTAATTTTCTAGTATACATAAATTTACCTAACCCTTAAAATGCCTCAAAACACAAAATTTTGTTGCGATCCTATGAAAAAAAACAAGAATTTTCTGTAACATCAAAAAAGTAAACTCTGCCATGGCAGCTGCAAGCTATGGAAATTTGGAAGAAAATCAATTACTATGTCACAATTAAAAAGAAGCCAATTTTATTAGAACATGTTCAACGTCCATCCAGAGCCAGAACCTGCACCAATATCTGAGCCAGACATACTTAATGAATGTATGGGGCGAAGCAGTAGCGATTCCACGAATCCACCACCATTGGAAGAATTTGTTGTTCAAGACAGGCAATTCAATAAAGATTTGCTCAGCGACAATATTTTATCTTTATTTGATGAAAGCCCAATTAAAATGGGTAATAAAAAAGACCCCATTCAGGACATTTGTTTCTTAATGCCAAATTCATAGTTTTCTGTTTTTAAATATTAGCATTAGCACTTGAATACATATATACAAAATATTTGATATTTGATTATTTCACGCAACCTAAATTTATGAATTTGTTTTACAGCTGGATTGAAGCCGGGACAAAAATAGATAAAGGCTTCTACCAAATTCAGATCGACAACGTAAAAGGTTAAACGAAGTTTTGAAGCTGCTTATGGGGCTCCTATTGACTATTCTGAAGCTGGTCCATCCAAAAAAAGTTGTTTGGAAGATGATTTAGAGAGGCAAGTTTTATCTGTTTACATTTTTATAATCGGACAATGTAATACATATACATATATTTTATGAAAAGTTTAATTAAAAATAGTACTAATTAAACTGAATGTCAAATACACTATTTCAGGTATCAAAAGGTTATGGAAGAATTAAAGGAGAAATTTCCAGCAAGTAACGATCGCAATCTTAGGTTACAAATACTATCATTGTATCCCTATCCCATTAAAAAAACTGCTGACTTCTTTGGAGCAACAAAGTATATTGTGTGAGAGAGCCGCAATCTTCAAAAACAGTTTGGGATTCTTCCTAACATTCCAAACATGACGAAAGGGAAGGTCTCCATAGCTGAAATGAAAAAAATCATTCAGGAATTTTAGGAAAATGATGAATATAGTAGGATGTGCCCGGGAATCAAAGATTATAAGTTTGCAATAAATGAAGAGGGTGAAAAAATAAAAAAGACTGGTATTGTGTAACTTGAAAGAGTTATATGCTGAATATGCAAAAAATGATGAAAATCCCAAAATAGGCTTTAGTACCTTTGCTCATCTTCGACCATCGTGGTGCGTGCTTGCAGGACAAAGCGGAACTCAGTGTCTGCGTATGTACGCATCACCAAAATCCGAAACTACAAATATCAGCGTTAGGCATTAAAGATTTAGACTACAAAAAATTAATGTCTTTAGAGCAGTCGCCAGAGAAAGCTTACGACGGCCTCTCGACCATCAAATTTTAACAGCTGAGGACTTCTACAATTTCTGCTCTCAAGAATTCCTAACCGCTATTGACTTTTTTTATGTCTCTGAGGCAGAAGTTGTAGATGTAGAGCTTTCTTTGCAAAAACGTCTGAGTGAACCTATTACTTCTATCAAAGGTACTCAACAATTACATCGCTTCGTCCCAATTTCCAAGAATTCATTGAAAGTTTATCCACTCTCTCAGAGTGCACAGTCAGTCGAAATAAGAGAGCTCATTAGAGTTTCTGCTTCGGATCAAGAACATAATACTGTCTCTCAACGCGAAATTGAAACAGGCTCTTTTGTGGGTTGTATGTATGAAAATAAACTATGGCTCGGATTAGTCCAGTCCTTTGACTGTGAATATGATGATTTTCTGATAAAATTTCTCCATCCTTCAGGCGTATGTCCCTCATACATTTTTCCTGCACAAGATGATGTTTGTCACGTTCCAACAGAAAATATATTTGGGAGTATTGAAGCAAGTTTACGAGGAGGAACAAGAATACAATACATTTTTCTGCTTCAAGAATTAAATAACTTTTCAAAGATAAAATAAATTCTATTGAATGTATACTATTTAAGATTGTCTATATAATATTTCTAAAATTTTTATCTAAGATTTGTGTATCTACTTAATAGTTATAAAAATCTTTTCAAATTCTTTTTTCTCATTATTATATTATTAATGTCTAAAATTTGGATTCACTGGATGAGAATACTGTCTCTTAATTCATTCTCAAAGACTTGTGTACGTGTAGTATTAGGAAGAGTATTTTATACTCTGATAAGCACTTTATAAATTAAACATTATTATTGTCAATATATTCTGTCCCTAAATATAAGAGGTTATGTATGTACATTAGGAAATTTTTTTTTTTCGATTTTCTCTTGCTCGCGAATGCTGCCCCGATTTCAATAGGCATAGAGGTTCTAAAAATCGAAAAATGATGAGTGACCTCTAAATACTGTTCGATTCCCAAGTTTAACACTTTCTTATAGCTATTTAGGAAAAAAAAGAAATTTCTATCACTCTCTTACTCTCTTTATTTCTGAACAAAAATGAAAATAAACGAAATGCACCTTTCATTAATTGAAATAAGCGCGTATAAATGGATTGTTTTCATCATCAATCTGTCCTACACTACTTGATTTTACTCTTCAAGCTCTCCTTCATCTTGACGGGGATCAACTTCTGGTGAGCCCGAACCACCTTCAGGACAATTTGCTTCTGCTTCTCATCACGCGTGATGGTGGAATTGAATCTTTTCATCAAAGCGATACCACGCTCGTGGCATCATTGACCACCTTCAGGGCTTTCACCCTCTTTTGCACCGTGATCCAATCCTCTGGATCTTTCATGAGGAAGGTGGGAGACTCAGATTCTGGAAGGATCGCGCGGAAGAAGACTTCTTTTGTTCTCCGGGTGATGAAGAGCTCGATGGATTGCTGTGGATTGAAGTTCTTCGGATCGATCCGCTTGAGTCCTTTCTTCGTGGCGGGGGATTGAAGTCGTTGGACCATCTTTAGCTTCGTGTCCTTTGGAATGCGGTCGTCAAAGAAACCAAGCCCCACGAGATCCTCTGAGAGGTACCACAGGTGCCTTTTCAAGGCCATGGATGCCGTGTGGCTGACTTCCTTGTCAGGGTAGGCCTCGAGCAGGCGAAGGAACTCTAGGTCGTTCAGTGGAGCTCGATTCGAGACCATTGCCTCATTCCACTGCTTCACGTACGCGAGGGAGATGAACAAACACAGCCGCCGAAGTCCTCCTCCTTCCCTGGCTGTCAGGTCCAGTTGGTGACGGAACATGAAAATCTTGAGGGCATATATGGCTTTGGCCATCCATCTGGCGTGGTGATAGGCCCCAGGCTGACGAAATCCCCCCTGGACCTGACCGCCAAGGAAGCAGTAGGAAAGGATGAGGAGTTCACGGTAGTCTTCTAGGGGATGTGTGCCGTGGGAAAGCGTCTGCTGCAGGTATTTCTTCATGGAAGACGCTTGATTTGCCCAGTTGTCAGTTGTTGTGGGATTGCTTTCATCACCGATGGACAAGAATGACCCTTTGTCAATGGAGGCCCACCGCTGTTGAAATCTTTTGAAGAGGAGAATGTCAGGGGAAGAGGATGGCCCCTGACATCGCACGAAGACATCCTTGAGTAAGATCTCCAAGACGTGGTGATGGCAAGCCAACCACAACATGGGACGGCCAAACTCCTGCTCAATGCGAACACAAGCACCTTGGATCATCCCAGCGTTCACAGCTGTGGTGTCGAATCCCAGTCATATGATTTGCTCCGAAATGCCAAAAGCCTGGACTTCCTGGAGTACGGCTGCAGCCTGTTCTTTTCCAGTGCCGTCCACCGCAACAGGTACACCAAGAAGCTCCTCAACTCCATCGCCCGTCACCACAACAGCAATCCGGTCAACCTCCTCCTTCTCCTTGGCAATATCTTCCAACAGTTTCCCATCCCAGTGCAAGACTAAAGGACCAGAAGCTTCGAACTTTCATGTCAACTCTTCTCCCATCTCCTTTCGGATCTTGTTCCGTGTTCGATGAACAGTTGCTGGCGAGATTACCAGGTCATCCAGGTCATGACCCAAACTCTGAGCTGCTGCTGCAAAGGATGACGTTGCTTGTCTCACGGACATGTTGTCGCGATCCCAAGCAGCTATGAGATTCGGGTCTGTGAGGGCATTCATTCGCCTTTTCTTTTGAGTCTGGGCCTTGCTGGTGCTGGGCACTTGGTACATCTCATCGTCATCATCCTCGTCTTCCGTGTTCATTTCAGTGCTGCTACCATCCACCTCCAAGATCGCTACCTCCATGAGCTGTGTCACCCCAGCATCCCATTTACTCTTCCTAGCCATGGCTGCAAGATCCCTCTTCCGCTTCACAGCTTTCTTCTTCGCTGTCTTCTGGTCCACCCCCGGAAGACTTGATGACATCCTGTCTTCCCTCTGCGAGGTGAGAAAATCCTTGTCCTCCTGAGGGACCTTGGAGGAGGATAGCGCGGAGGAGTGAGCCACGTCAAACACGTCTTCCAAATCCGACTTGAACATCCCCTCCTTGTACCGGTAACCCTCTTGCGGCTTTGTCCTGTTCTTCTTGAGTGCGTCGTAGGTATCGATCAACTTCGCCAGCTTCTCCCTGCGTACTTCTTGGTGGTAGTTGGTATGTTGGCCTTCTCCCAGATGGGCCAGATGGTTTCCACCACCAGGCAAATGCTCTCCGATTTGGTCTTCCTTCCCTCTTGGTCTTGGTGGTGGTGGAAGTAAAGGAGCAGGCATTGCTCCTTCGATGGAAGTCGTGGACAAACAATCGCTGCAATTGGGGCCTTGTCCAGCAACCACAACTGGTTTCCTGCTCTAGTAACCATCACCTGCGAAAGAGAAGAAAATCTTGTATAAGTGAAACAGAAGTGGCGAACTTGAGTGACCCCTAAAAATCATCCTACAGCTGTCAAATTTTGTGATAACAATCCTTTATAAAGGTGTAATACGGGCAAGCGTCGCCCCGACCTGAAATCCTCCATTCGTATATTTGAGACACCCTAATGTACATTGTACATATATTTTAAAAGATTTTTTCTCCTTTGGTTTATCTACATGTATTTTTTTATATGATTTGAAAATTGTCTTTTTTTGGACCAACAAGTCTGTAATAAATCTTGGTTGTCTGAAAAAAAAATTTTATTACTAATTTCAAACTCAGTTTTGAGCATTATAATAAACTATAAGCTGACTTTTTATTACTTATTATGGTGTACATACATCAAATAAACATTTTTTATTCTTGGTCTTTTTTTCGAAAAATGATATCTTCGCTGCCAAATCACAAAAAAAAAAAAAAAAACTGACATTTTTTCCAAAAAATCATAATTTTATTTTTGTTACCCTAAAAAAGTGATACATATTTAGAAACTACAGTTAATTTTACATATTTTATCATTTGACTTATTACGCTACCACAATTAGCAGCCGAGATATTTACGTTTGAAAATTGTTGGTTTTTTCATTTGACCAAAATTTGGTCAAGCCATAAAATTTGACCAACTTGACCAATTTTCAAAAAAATTCAGATTTTTATAATTTGGACCAAAACCAACCCTCACACCAAGTTTCATGAATTTTGGAGATGGTGGCGTGTGCATTTGGCACTTTCATTTGTCTATTTGTCCTGGAATTACCCACAAGTCTTTTGTGCAGTAGTGTCAACCACTTTTTGAAAACCTAAATACATGACATCTACCACCTGATGACTATTGTAAACTTCAACCACACTGGAAAAATTCTAAAAGATTAGTTAAACAAGATTTGTTTCACCTAAAACCATGCTGCATATTTCTAATCAAGTTACGCAATTCTAAGTGTTTGACTATATGATCCCTAATTATCAATTCCAGTAACTTACCTACAACATTTGTTAAACTGATTAGCCTATAATTTCCTGCCACACCTTTATTGCCTTTCTTAAAAATAGGTGTTACACTTGCTAACTTGAAATTATCTGGTATGCATCCCTCAGAAACAGATGTATTAAAAATCTTTGTTAATGGCACAACAATGCCTTCCTTTAATTCTTTTAGTTGTGTGGGATATATGGAATCCCTTGCCTATCATCATCCTTCCTCATAGGAATCTTCTCAAGAATACCCAAGTTTTGCCTGAGTAATGCATTTTATTACTGTATTTATAAAAACTAAAGAATTTCTTTAGATTTTTATTGCTATTTTTAGCTAGATTTACTTCACTCTGCCTTTTGCAGTTCCTAATCAAACTAGCTATTTAATTTAGTTCTGAACTGCCTATAATAACACTAGGGAACAACATTTTTGTTTCTTGAAAACTATTTGGTGTTTCTTATAGAACCTTTGATGCTGATTCCAAATATGGTTTCAGAATTTTTCTATCACCCATAGTTTTTGAGAAAATAATATTTCCATTTACTCAGAGTTTTCCCAAAATATTAGTTAAAATTAAGTGTACTAATTTAATTTTACTTTTTTTTTCCAGGTTAACTATATTTAATAGTATTTTTTGCATTAAAAAATATAGCTATTTAGACAGATTTTTAATAAAAATTTTTTTTTTCAAGTTTTGCTCAAATTTAAAAAATTTTCATAGTAGAAAAAATTGGTTTTTCATTCCAAAAAGTTTTCTGTGATTTCAATAATTTTCTGCCAGCATGAATCAAAACTGTATTAATCCCAGAGATACATTTTGCTACGTATGTGGAGAACTGACCATAATGGCACAGAGGAAGACGACAACCCCCCCACTTGTGAAGAAGGCTTACAAACTTTATTTTGGATGTAAGGTAGGCGACCAAGACAAATCCTGGGCACCTCATATCTCATGCATTTCCTGTGCCATCACTCTTAGGGGTTGGATTAAAGGTACCCGCAAATCTATGCCATTTGCCGTACCAATGATTTGGAGAGAGCCCAAGGATCACCTAATGGATTGCTATTTTTGTATGACTAACATTTCAGGATTCTCTGCCAAAAATAAACATAAAATTCAATACCCAAATCTTGCATCTGCCATGGGACCAGTACTACATGACGATGATAACCCAATTCCAACTCCCCCAAAGTCATGGACACTGGATGAAGAGAGTAAAGTTGAACCAATGGAAATTGATGACACTAAAGATACAGACTTTCAGCAACCCGAATCAAATAAATCACGTATGATAACGCAGGTTATGCTGAATGATCTCGTGAGAGATTTGGACCTTCCGAAAAAGAAAGCGGAATTATTGGGCTCCAGGTTACATGAATGGAATTTGCTGGCAAAAGATAAGCATATCGGCGTTCCGCACTCGCCAAAAAGATCTGATGCAGTATTTCTCCTCATCAGGTGGTTTATGCTACTGTAATAATGTAAATGGGCTGCTGTTAGCTCTCGGTCATGAGCACAAATCTGAAGATTGGCGTTTATTTATTGACTCTTCGAAGCTAAGCCTCAAGGTTGTACTACTTTACAATGGAAATAAATACCCTTCCATTCCTGTAGGGCACGCTGTCCACATGAAGGAATCTTACGAAAATATGAAACTCATCCTTCAGCAGATTAATTATGACCAGTTTTGTTGGTATATATGTGGGGATTTAAGTCGTCGTGCTTCTTCTGGGAATGCAGCTCGGTTATACGAAGTTCTGCTGCTTCCTTTGTGAATGGGACAGCAGAGCCAGAGATTCGCATTATTTTGTAAAAGATTGGCCACTTCGTCAAAAATGTATCCCAGGACTGAAGAATGTGTCTCATGAACCCTTAGTTGACCCCAAGAAAATATACTTACTGCCACTTCACATCAAACTTGGCATCATGAAAGATTTTGTCAAAGCAATGAACAAGGAAGATGAGGCATTCAAATATTTGAAGAAAAAGTTTTCACGACTTAGCGATGCAAAGATAAAAGAAGGGATCTTTGTTGGTCCCCAAATCAGAGAGCTCATGAAAGATCAAAAGTTTGATGATGCCTTGAGGAAAAGAAAAAGTGGCATGGGAGGCCATGAAGAATGTTGTCACAAATTTTCTAGGGAACATCAAAGCCTCTAACTATGAAAAAATAGTGCAGGACATGATTGAAGCATATAGGTTATTGGGATGTAATATGTCACAAAAATCCATTTCTTGCACTCCCATTTAGATTTCTTCCCTGAAAACCTCGGCGATGTAAGCGATGAGCATGGAGAAAGGTTCCACCAAGATATAGCTACTATGGAGAAATGCTACCAAGGGAGGTGGGATCCGGCAATGTTAGCTGATTACTGCTGGACATTGATGCGAGAAGCTCTTAATGAAAACTACGAGAGAAAATCAGTGACAAAGAAGTTTAAGAATAATATTTTAAATGCCAATCTGCCACTAATATAATTTTTATGAAGTATTTTTACTAACTTCCATACACTTTTTGAATAAATATTAAAATACAAATTTCTCAGTAACCTTGGGTGATAGAGAAATTCTGCGGCTATATTCGGAATCAGCGGAAAAAAATCCTATAAGACCGATCTGTTCATGTCCAAGAAACAAAAAAAAAAGTTAAAATTTGTTCCCCAGTGTAATCAAGTCCACAAGGCTATTACTACTTTAACCCTTTCAGTGCGTGTGGTAAACTATGTTTACCATTAAAAATCTTCTCTCAGGACGCATGGTAAACATTGTTTTCCACGTTTATTAAACAGTCTATGAACCCCCTCGTCCCTATTAGAACAACGTAGTTAGTTCCCTGACTAATATTAGACATCAATATGGTCGTATTTGGCATCTTTTTTTATTTTCTGACTCTCAGCTCACCAGAAGGGGGAGTGAAATAGACTCCCTCAATCAGTTCAGCATGGCATCCACAAGCAGTAATAAGCGTAAAAAATCCTCTCTAGATGAATGATATAAACGTATATCTCTCAATATATTCTGAAAGTGATATAGAATGTGAAAGTGAGGATGACTGGGCGCAAGATAATGTACGGAATATTTTACAAAACACATCAAGTAGTGACGATGATGAAGAAAATGTGGTACTTTTGGAGAGAGATCTGCCTAAAGCAACAAAATCTAGCGAGAATTTTGAATGGCAGGAAATTGGTGAAAATATAGGCTGTACCAGAGGTGGGTGGCAGTTTAATGGTGAAAATAAAGTGCTCTTCAATGGTCAAACTCATACGATGTATGATGTTTTTTGTGAAGTTTTCCCAAAGTAGTAATTGAGCTAATGGTTACAGAAACAAACAAATATGCAACTCAATTTCTGGCTGCTACACCTAATCTGAAATCAACATCTCAGTATAGTGAATGGGTCCCAACTACGTTTACAGAAATGAAGCAATTTATAGGGCTGTTACTTCTCATGGGTATTATACAAAAACCCAAGATAGGTATGTATTGGTCAACAACAGTTTTTATTTACAATATTCTTTCTTTTTTGCATTTTGCTGACAATGCAGATGAGACGTTGAAGGAAAGAGGGGGGAAGATGGTGAAATTGCATGACTTTATTGAGTTGATGACATCTACTCTTGAATCAAAATATTCAACTTCTCAACCTAAGTTTGGATGAATCTTTGTTGCTGTGGAAGGGCAGACTCAGTTTCCAGCAATACATAAAAACAAAAAGATCACGTTTTGGGATAAAAATTTTCAAGCTTGTAGATGAAAATTGTTACTTTGAAATATAAAATATATACCGGGACCATGGAAACTGTTGCTGATTTTTCTAAGACTGAAAGTATTGTAGTAAGTATGATGGAAAAATAAAAAATATTTAGGAAAAGGTCACAACATCTTCACTGATAACTTCTATACATCACCAAAACTATACAAATACCTTAGTGATAATAAAACTGGTGCCGCAGGGACTGTTAGAAGTAATCGTAAGGGCTTATGCCATGCTATGAAAACTATGAATGTGGCAAAAGGAAAAAAACTTGCTTTTGAGACTCCTGAACTGCTTTCCCTTGTGTTTCATGACAAGAGACACGTAGGTCGAGTCGAAAAAACCATTCCAGCTTGCGTACATGAATACAACAAACATATGGGATATGTAGACGAACAGACCAAATACTGCATTATTACTCTGTCCCAAGAAAGTCTCTAAAATGGTATAAGAAGCTGGCAATGCATTTGATTCAGGTTCGAGTACTAGATGCTTGTGGAATTTATAATCTCATAAAAAAGGGAAAAGTTCCCCTTCTAGACTTTTGCCATGAGATTATAAAAGGACTGACATCTGCAGATGAACCTAACTTGAAGAAATCAGTAGTTCCAAGACTAGTTGGAAAACATTTTACCAAGAAAATTACATCAAATTCTGAATGTACCCCAAGACCAACAAAGAGATGCAGGGTATGTTATGCCCATGGGATAGAAAAACGAGTACGTTTTCAATGCGAAACATGCTCCGATACCCCAGGGTTATGCGCCGAACCATGTTTCAAAACTTATCACTCAGCATTTAACTTTTAGTTAACTAAATAAAGATATCTCTATTTTACCTTTATTTTTTTGTTACCCATGAAAAACTGAAAATATTATTGATAGAAAACCTATTTTAAAGGCAAACAAAAGATGAAGCAAAAAAATAATTCAAGTTTATTTTCTGGCGCATTTATACGCACAGCTTTCGTTCTGGGGTATTAGCATGGCACGCACAGGGCGTATCAGAATGGGATGCAGCGAAAGGGTTAAAATTCCCTGAATGCCCTGTCCTTATTTTTAATGATTTGTAGCAATTTCTTATTCTTGTTATTCCTAACAGTTCTGAAAGGAATACATCTACATCATATATCTAATTTAATGGCAAATTAGCAGCTAGATGAAATTGATATTTTGCAAAATTTGATTGTAAAATAAGGCTTCAAATCATTTATGACAAAAATAAGCTCAATTGCTCAAAACTGGCTTCAGGTTTTCCCAATGTAATGTAACTGCATTTGGGATTTTACCCTAGGTTAGGCTAGGTTGTCATTTTAGGTTGATTAGTTTTTTCCCATGTTTTTCCTCTCAAAGTTTTAAACAGACAACAGTCCATGGCATGCCAACCCTGCTTTTTAGCATGCCCCTTATGAAATTTTACCAAAATTACTCAGGCCCATGAACAGGGCAATACTTTCCACACTGAAATTCCCACCTGCAACAAATTTAGTACCAGCTTTAGAGGCTTAGAAATTGAAATAATGATATTTATGCCCCCAAATAGAGAATACTTTTTTTGAAGCACATTAATATAAGACAAATATTATTATTAATAAGGTGTAAAAAAATACGAGTCATGCGAGAATTTGGCAGACTTTGAAGTCTGGGTTTCTATCAGGGCTGTGGAGTCAGTCGTGGAGTTGGAAGTGCATAGTTGGATGGAGTCGGAGTAATTCCTTCAACTATAACCAAAGCAGCCTAGGCCTAGCTCAATTTTATGAATAAAATAGATTTAACCTAATGTTTTAATATATAATATAATATATATATAATATATATATAATATATAAATATAGTTGCTTATAATTAATAAGGATTATAATTAATTAATTAACACAATTAATAATAAGGAAACTTAAAAATTCAGTTTAGGTTAGTACATTTTGTTACGGATGTTTATGATATTACAAAAACATCTTATTAATTTGCTAAACCAATAATAATCTTATTTTGTTTAAGCTTCAGTTTGTATTTTGGGATTTATTGTAATTTTTGAATAGAGAGAAAAAAAGCCATTAAGGCATAGTTACAGCCACTAAATAACCTGATGAGTCATGTGGTGGTGACGAAATGCCTTGTTTATGAATCTCCATTGGCGTAATAAAGCTAATCGTAATCAATTTGGCCTTAACATTCCATCGGTCGGAGTCGTAATTATACAAGTCAGATTTCTGGAGTCAGAGTGTTAAAATTTTTGGAGTCGGAGTTGGAAAATTTTATCACCGACTCCACAGCCCTGGTTTCTATAGGATTTGGAATCACTACAGGATGTAGACACTTCCCTTTTCTTAGAATTTTTCTTTTTTTTTTATTTGAGGAGGAAGGTACAAGGGCAAACACCTGCAAAAATGCACCCCCCCTCCCACCTATATAAGGAGAAAGCCAAAATCAAGGTCTCCAAGGCCCACAATGCCATTTTATTATTTTTTTCAATAAATTTTGAAAAGATTGTGTAGTGTGTAAAATGCATGCATGTGTAGTGAAGAATAGAGAGAGAAGTGTTTGAAGCATGCTGGACTGCTCACAGAGTAGATGAAACATGAAAAAAGATCAGCTAAGGAGGACAATGACAGGAGAAACAGGAGTTCCTGTCCCCTGCCTAATGTCTCCCCAGGAGTAAGGAGGGGACTATCTCCTCCCCTAAATTTGCACATCATCTACAAACTTTTCATACTAGAGCCTAGGGACTATATTTTCACTTTTCATTAGGCCTATATATGAAGTTATAATAGAGTAAAAAGATCAGGCTCAAGAAGCATTGTTACTGGTAGCCTACAATATATAGATTCTTTCACAAATTCCTGTGTCTTGCGGGGTTTTGAGCTTTGAAAATTTTAAGAACTTTAGGACCACTCTTAGTAAGTCAAATTTAGGTTTATGCAGGCACCTTTATTCAATCTAAACCAACTCATCTGACACTCATCTCTTAAACACAAGTTAAAAGACCCTAACATTATAGTTAGTAGTGACCTAAAATTTTCTAAACAGTGCTTAGACTAAGGCTAGAAATAATAAGGCAAATAAAATGTTAGGTATTATTAAGAGAAACATTAGTTACAAGAATAAGGAAGTCATCTGTAAATTATACAATTCTTGTGTTAGTTCTCACTTAGATTACTACATTTAAGCCTGGTCCCCTCATCACAGTCATGATATTGATATGCTTGAAGGTATGTAATGTAGGGTGACCAAGCTTATCCCTAGTTTAAAAATAGTGGAATACAAAGAAAGATTAAAGGAATCAAGTATGTTTAGTTTTGAGACACACTGTTTGAGGGTAGACATGATACAGTGTATCATGTTCAAAATGCTTTCAGGTTTGACAATTTAGATGTAAATTTTGGTACTTTTTATACCCACTGTTTGGGGTAAAAAAAAAAAAAAAAAAACCTGGACAAATTTTATGTTTCTACATCTAATACCATATATATTATTTTAGCAAACGAACATTACGGTACAAAATTGCAATTACAAAACACATACAAGGTTTATTCAAAAATATCCAGACTGATGCATTATACAAAATATGGTACTTACAGGGTTTGGGGCTTAATCTCCCTCAAAGTACACTCTTTCTGAAGCCACACACTTTACCCAACAACCCTGCTACTGTTGAAAACATTTTTCAAAAGCACTTTTCAGAATGGCCAAAAGCTGCTCTGTCAAATTTCTTTTAATGATCTCAACATTATCAAATTTGTGTCCTTTCAGGGTTTGTTTGAGCTTCAGAAAAAAAAAAAAAAAAAAAGTTGCACGAAACCAAATCTGGTGATGGAGGATGCTGTACTTCGGGGTAGTATTTTTGGCCAAAAATTGCCAGACAAGTTACGATGAGTGAGATGGTGCATTATCATGATGAAGCATCCAGACTCCAACTTCTACAGCCATTTCCTTCAAACTGCTTCATGTAGACATCTTAAAACTTCAATGTAAAATTCCTTGTTGACTAATTGTCCCTGTGTAAAAATAGCAGCTGCTCTGTATGTTCAGGAGAGAGCTGATTTCTAGCAGCACTGGCAATGTTTACAAGTGTAAATCCTTTGAGAAATAGGTATAAAGCCTAGAAAACCAAAAAAATATCTTTTAGTCATAGCTCACGATATTAACCCAGCTAAGCTGATTAAAAACACATTTACTAAGCCCAACATAGACCTGCAGTCCAATTGTATAACAAACAAAACTATGATATCTAATGCAGTGTTGTCATCTTCAATGAAAAGGATTATTGCTTTATTGCCAAATTTTCAACACAAAATAAATTATGAATATGTTACAAAAATATGACAAACTAATAAACCCTAGCTGGATATTGGTATTGGTTATCGGCCAATACTGTTTTTAATTATCAGTATTAGTTATTGGCTAAAAATCTATATCAGTACATCCCTAATAAACATGTCCATAATTCCTACTGAACATCACTTTCATACCCTTATGACACTTCTCCACTTTTTTGGAGGAAAAACCATAATGCTTTACCAGATTGTATCTGCCAAATGCCTCACATTCCCCTTTGAAGTAATACCATTGTTTCTCCCTGATATTGGTGTCCAAAATAGGGTCTTCTGGTCCAACAATTAGCATGTCCACATTGACTATTCCTGTGACCTCTTTTGCTGGCCAAGCCCGTCTCACTTGATTGGGGTCACTTGAAATGCAACTCCAACAGAGGAAAGTGATCTGTAATTCATTTTGAGAGAGAGCTTCATCCTTACAAAAGAGCTCCAACCTTTACCCGAGTAGTGGATTTTATCCCAATAAACTGCATAGTGTCCACATCACCATCATCCAACTCACACTCAGAATGTGAGGAAATGCGTGTAAAGTCAGCTTGTGTCATCAGGATTTGACTCCAACTCAGGTTCCACAATAATCTTCCTTGAGGTTCTCATCTTTTTGGGCTACCCCAATCACTTTTTTACCTGGCATGACTATACCATAGTAGATTTTTGGAATGACTTGCCATACGTGGTAAATAGCAACTCTTAGCTCCTTAGTTTTAAGAAAAAGTTGGATGCCTTCATGACTGAACAAGAGTGTTTGTAAATTGTTTCAGGCAAAGAGTATATTCAGATAGATGCATTTTACAGACCTCCAAACCAAACACAGCAAGTTGATGACAGTATGGTTCAAGAAATAAATAAAGGTTGCAGTGGTTACAACATTAATTATGGGAGATTTCAGCCTACCTCATATAGAATGGAGCCTTTTAGAAGGAAATAATAGGGAAGGTAACTTCTTCATTGACTCCCATACCAGTAATGATTGTTTTCTAACACAATTTGTAGACAAACCAACTAGGGATCAAGCAATCTTAGATCTGGTTCTTTCCAATCATCATGAGCTTATCAGGGAACTTGCAGTAGGAGAGTCATTAGGGAACAGTGACCATATGATCATACATTTTAAGATAAAATTAAATAGGGATCTAGTCAATAATGACCATCTAGTTGCTTCCTTCCCAAAGGGTAACTATAGTAAATTTAGGGAGTTCTTAAGGCTCAGTAAAGTGGGATATGAGTTTGCCAATAAAAATGCTATAGAAATATGATCTAGGTTCAAAAATTTTTAGATGTACAATGTAGGTGAATTACTTTCAGAACTGTTAGGAATAACATCAGGAAACTCTGTCTATGAGATTGAGTTTTTATTAGGGGTACACCGGATATGATATCCAGCTGGATATGACAGATATAGGCCAAGACATTAGAAAATTAACACCTGTATGAAAATCTGCCATATGATACCACATTACAAATAATATTTTATATACAAAAAAAATGGAAGGCTCTCCAAGGCCCAACCCTAAACCAGTCCAGCAACACTTTTTATATTAAATCAATACAATACTGATGACAAGAATAAATAAAACATCTGTCCATCCTGAATGATTACAGTTCAATTAATATAATCAGAGCTTTTTATAAAAATGTCTAGACGTTAAATTTTTTAAAGAGTAAAATATTGCTAGACCCCTGCACTTGCTTTCCATTTGTTTTTCTCCTTTTTTTCCTTTATTTTCAAAACAATACAAAACATTACAAGCTTGACAAATGTAAAACAATACATTGAATACAATATAAAATGCCTGGAATGAAATCAATGAATAGAGGGCAGTATTGTGTCAGTCAGATGCTGCCATTCAGCCTGGAGGTCTTTGGAATAAAAAAAACTCAACAACATTCTCTCTGAAAATATAGAGGATGCGGGTATGCAGAGAAGCTTTGAAACAATAGTTTTAAGGAGAGAAAATCAGTCGTCCTGCTTCCAAATTTGAACTGGACAGCATTTCCTATCTACAAGAGGTTCAGATGCATATCGGTCTAACTCCCCTGCAATCAGTAGAACAGGAGGAGTCTTTTTTTCAACCTTTCTTCTCTTGTAACTTCCCCAGATTGCTCTCCTTTTGTGATCTCCATAAAACATGCTTCAAGAATGTCCTCTTCATCTTTCCTCTTTCGCATAGGAGAACTGGAATTTGAGCTTTTTTCGCTTCCACTTTCATTACCTTCACTTTCATTAGAATCATTACCACCTTTGTCATTTTCAATACCTATGACTTCTTCAATCAGCCAGGATTTACCCTGCTCTTTTGATCTTGTTGAAAAAAGATAACTTATACCGCAAATCTCTTGCAGTCAGTCACAGTCACATAAGCCCTGTTTTTCATTATGTTCAAAGACTTCCCATCATTACTCTCTGACAAGAAATGCGCTCGAAGAGAAGTCAGGAGTTCTCTCTGTCATTTGAACACCTTGGCCATCATGGACAATCTTTGAAAGAAATCTTTGTAAAATACAAATGCTTAGGGATTACGGAAGAAAGTTAATTTTTCCAAATTCATTTCCTGAGTTAGTTGGAAGAATGGTTTTAATATTTTAAGGAGACTTTGTATCAGTGTCCACTAGAAGGATGTGATGGTAGGTAATTCACTACAATCAGCCAAATACAGTTGCACTGGAATTTTTAATTTATATAATCTTTCTAGCATCAAATATGCACTGTTCCAACGTGTTGGGACATCTTGAACCAATAGGATAGGCTCAAGATTTTGCTGCACTTGAATGTGTTTGAAATTGTTACAGGCCAAGGGAGAATGATTAGAGTTGCAAGGCGCAACTGTTTGCAAGGACGTCAATTACACTCCTCTGAACCATAATTCGGTCACTAATAACCAGTTGGAGTAAATGAATGCTGCAGTGCATTGAAGGTATTTCAGTTATCCCTTACCAATAAATTCCTCTTATTTGCATCAAGATCCCAACTATCTCACATAGAGCAAAACTTTTCAGATATATATTCTTGCCAGTATGCAACCCTGAGAAATGAGAGGCATGTAGCACAGCATTGTATCTTTCAAAATCTTTACCTATCCAGTGACCCAATAATGATATAAAACTTTCTTGAGAGGTTGTGCATGTCCCAATGTCCATATATCTGAAGAAAAGCTAACATGCTTTATTTCTTCCAGCTTCTGAGCAATTTTAGACGAACTCATTATAAAGATGAGGAATTATAGTAACAGAGAAGTACCTTCTACTCAGTAAGAGATATCTGGGTTGGAGGTAGGCCATTAGATCAATAAAACTATCATCTTCAACTAAAGTAAATGGCTGGTTGTCCAAAGCCATCATGCCAATTTTACGATGAATCATCACAGACCTGGAGTCCTTGATATCCCATATTTTTTTAGATGAAAAGCTTTCTTCTATTGAGATCTGCTTACTCATTTGGTCCATTTTCTTTTCTTTCAGAGTACTACCAGTAGAAGTTGATGGTCTAGCCTGTATTCTATCTATGCCTATTTCCTTTGATTCAGTTGCAGCTATTCTTTTTTGTCTTTTTCATTTTTGGCTTCAGCATACTCTTTTGGGTGATTAATCTTCAAATGATTATGAAGAGGTGTTGTGCTAAAAGACTTTTGGCCACCTTTCTCCATCCCAAGTTTGATAATCTTTTGGCAAATAATACACTTTGCAGTGATATCACTAGGATCATTTATTGTATACAGTGACCACACACAACTTATGATTAATACTTAATAGTTTAATACAACACAAGAACCTGAAAGAGAACAAAACTATTAAACATCTGAATATATTTAAATTATTATTTATCTTATATGGGGGGGGCTTGCCCCAATGCAAAACAAAACATAGCAACATGAGTGTAAAAATAATACAGTACCTAATAATATATATCTGGCATATCCAGTATCCAGCCAGATATGAAAAATTCATATCCAGTGCACCCCTAGTTTTTATTATCATACTTTGTGATGGAATAGGGAAATAGCTAATAGCTAAAAAAAGCACTCAGGGACTTTAAAGTATTTTGGACTTGGATAATTAACTATGGGCAGTTAAGATATAAGCTAAATACTTTGATTAGGATGAGCAAAAGGCATAGTGAAGTAAATCTAGCTAGAAATAGCAATAAAGATCGAAAGAAATTCTTTAGTTTTTATAAATATTATAATAAAAAGCATGATAGGATTGGCCCAATGGAACATGATGATAGGATGTTTGATAAAGATCAGGATATTATTGGTATTTTTAATGATTATTTTAGCTCTGGTTTTACTGAAGAAAATTTGAATAACCTTGATTTTAATTCTTTAGATTTTGTAAATTTAGGCATTCTTGATCACATTTTATATAAATAAGAATGATGTTAGGCAAGTGATTCATTCACTGAAGTTAAACTAAGCTGCTGGACCTGATAATATATGTAAAAATGAACAATGAATAATCAATATTCATTTTTACATGAGGACAAAGTCGCCTTATGTGATTTTGGATAAAAATTTATTTGTTGCTTTCTATTTTGTTTGTGTCTCAACCCTACAATCTACCATTCCTATGGTTTAGGCCTTTAGTCGTATCCATATTTCTATTTTTCATTTGTTATAGAATTATTATAATTAATTATGGTTGTCTTGCATCTCACCCTCGTCCCTAGATTATGCATACACATTGTATATAACAAGATCGGAACCCGTAGTTGTACTTCTTAGTCCTTAATACCCACTCTTTGTCTCTAATTTGTTTCTTTTAAATCCTCCAATAATGACTTATACACTATGACATCATAAAATAACTTCAATTTCCTTCACAGTTTCCATACCTTGAACACTGAATCACGTGTTTAGTATTTGGACATCTTCCATATTTAATGTATGGTAAATTCTTTAATAATAATAATAAAACTTCATTCTCTATACGTCATTATTTATATGTGTGTCCTACTTATTGTCTACTGATGCCTATCAACCTATCAGTCCATGTTTATGCGTGTCTATATTTTACACACAACCTATTGTGTTTGTACATGTAAATATGTCCACATGTATTCTTTTTACTTTTTCTTTTAAGTGCATTCACCTCTCGCAATAAACTAAAAAATGCTTATGCAAGTGTATGCAATTCGATGATCACAGCATAAATTGAACATCTGAAGACATAAAACCTCCTCTCCCTCTGATTTAAAATTTATAACTTATTAGCATGTGTATAAAAATATATACCGTATGTGCCCATGTACTTTGTTGTACTAATAACCTTATATAAATATAAAAATACTAAGAATTATAAGTGACAATGTACTTTAATGAAACTGTAATTAATGATAACTTGTACTTTAATGAAACTTTAATCAAATGATAATAATTTAATATATAACGTAATAATGTACGTACTTTAAATGGAATTGTAATTAAACAATACTAAGTGAATGTGAATTAATCCATAATTATAATCATAATTGTTGTAAACCAAAATTATGATGTACTCAGTGATGTACTTAGATTGTACTCAATGTACTACGAAATTATGTCGCCCTTTAGAAATGCATACTCAGCAAAAAATATTATTATTTTTTATTATTATTTTTCCATTGGATAAATTTTTATGTACTTTCAACTTTGCCAAATAATTGGTGACTTGCTCTTTTTAAAATTTCTTAATCATTTTTAAATTTAGCTTAATGAATCCTGAGAAACTTTTTGCAGTGTTCATATTTTGCATACATTCTCTTTGTTATGAAAAGATGAACATGTCTGCCTAAGCATTTAATTGTAAATCTTAAACCTTTAGTTTTTACTCATGTGCATATTTTAGTGTAAAGATGCATAGTTCAAATTCACTTTTTTGTTAACTTGGCAGATCATGATAACCTCAAGATCTGAAAATACGTGGTTTTAAGATAAAAATATGGCTTCATCTTCAAATATCTTGTTTATTCATTTAAACATTACCACAGCTAAAAGATTTACTTTATTTTTAACTACTATGCAAAAATAATACAGCCGCTTCAACATTTAATAATGATGATGATAGTAGATTTGGGGTATATAAACCCCAATAATTCCTTCCATGTTCATTCTGATACCAACGATGAGGCTGAGCATTACCTGTAACATTGTAGCAATAAATTACAGTAAAGAAAAAGTCTTTATATCTTCTCCTTCAAAGCATGCTCTCTTCAGAAAACTTAGTCATTAAAATCTCCCAATACATTACAAGAAGAATCAGGGAGAAGCCTCAAAGAATTTAATAAGCCTCTCAGAATCCTCCGAGCCACTAACGAAGAACTCGGAGAGTAGTATAGAAGAAACTACTGCAAGTAACAGATCCATTGCTGCCTCCTAACCAGAACCCCAGTCGACTTTGAACCAACCCAGGGCCATAGACAGTCTAGACCATGACTCCAGATTTGAAAAAATTTACTGGAGCACAGCTCTGAATTTACTTTTTTTCCCCTTACACCACTAGATAGGTTAATGATAGTAAACTCTTGAATTGACGACATACCAATTACAAATTGTTTTAGCTAAACATAATAATACAATAATGTACAGTTTATAACTCACCTTAAGTTTATTTATTCATTGCAGCAGCAACAGTGGACGATGTTAGACCTTGCATGTAGGCATTTGTTATGAATTTACCACCATGTATGCTTGGCCACTGATCAATGCTTTCTGTGTGATCATTACAGCAGATCTAGTGCATGGAGCTGGACCCTCCTTCACAATTCTGCACAGCTTAGTCAAATGAGATGGCTTAATGGATCCTGTGTGTTCAACAATGTAACCAAGAATGGAGAATGTCCCTTCAGCTAGTGCTTCACTCCAGGCAGTTGATCCATCTTTATCAAAATGCTTTAATCTCTCTCTGATTCCTTTCCACAGCTGTTCTATATATTCTGTCAGCCAATTTATCACTGAGTCTTTTGTAAAACTACTTTCAGATCTGGTTCTGGATGGTCTAGCAACTTCAGCAACCTGGTAGTAATCAGAACGTTTCTTGATGTATTTGTAAACTTCATTTAGGATGTAATCCTCAGCTGTTAGTTCCTTTTGCTGCCCTGTGGTATTGTGCTTAAATTCAGAAACTACATCATTTGCATTTCCTCTATTAGCTAATTTGGAAATTGTTTCCATCACTCTTAACATAAGTTTTCCCTCCTTCTTTATAAAATATTTTTCTACAAATTCTGCACTAACTGTGGTTTTTTGAGCTACTTGCAACATAATCTTTGTTACATAGGAAATCAATACATAGAACTTGGCACTAATTCTTTCTCTTGTGGATGATCAAAAAAACACAATTTTCCACAAATCTGTCAAATTGATCAAATTCGTATTAACCATGCGAGTATCAGATTTGAGTTTTGGTCTCTTAAAACCAATGATATTGTCAAGAACCATATTGGTATAGTCAAGGCCTGATCTCAGATTTGAAGTGATTCTGAATAAAGTCTAAAAGCTCACTTAGTTTACAAATTTTCTTCAATGCATCAACGTGGGCTCTGTTCACAAAATGCATTAAGTCCCATCAAAATTTGAAATTTTCTCCAAACAACTTTTTCATTTAGTTTTTAAATGGCTCATTGTCCTTACAAAAAGCCCCATCTCCAACCATTCCAGATACCTTGGATTTAATTGCTTCTTCAGATAGTTTCAAGTGATTAGGAGACTTCAACACATCAAAATTTCATTGGCCAAAAAACTCCTGATTTGCTGCGTACTAAATTTATCCCAGCAAGTTTTACAGTTTTCTTCACCATAACTAATACAACTAGCATGCTTAATCCCAAAATTGTTCCAATGTCAGCTGTTATTGTTACTGAAGTTTGTTCTAAGAACCACTTTACAGTTTGTTCTTTAAGTTGATTATCTAATAGCTCACAAATTGTCTCGCAGCATGTGTGCTATGATTCAAATTTCCAACCTCACAACTGACCATGTAATACAGCTAGAAGTACTGGATATAGAGCCCATGCAGTGTTTGTTTTAATTATGTAGTATAAGATGTTGCCACATAAGTCTTCATTGCATTTAGTAGTAGTTTCCAAGAAGATGTTTTCATCACTTCATAAACAGCAGCTCTTTGATGATGCTGAAGTTTAATTAAATGTCTCTTCAGGTGGGTTTTCAGATTTCTAAACCCTCTCTTGATTTTCTCCTTGTTTGCATACATAGGTTAAATCTTTAACATTGAAGTAACCTTTTATGTTAGAATGTTTGTCTGAAGCACATGCTTTGGGGTCTGTGCAAGCTATGCAATATAATGTAAACATTTTATCATCAGAAGCATCATCAATATCATCTTGATTATCATCATCTTCAT
The DNA here is from genome assembly GCA_023014485.1 of Bathynomus jamesi. Classification (NCBI taxonomy): domain Eukaryota; kingdom Metazoa; phylum Arthropoda; class Malacostraca; order Isopoda; family Cirolanidae; genus Bathynomus; species Bathynomus jamesi. The sequence continues at coordinate 1,108,624 of JAJOZX010000423.1, forward strand.
CCTCAACAGCTATATCTACATCAGGCATATTAGTGTCACTATTTGCAATGTTTTCCATTATATCACTTGGTACTGAAAATGAATCATCAGCATGCCCTAGATCCTTCTTTTCCACCAATTTGAATGTAGATTTGATCAAATCATTGTTCAGGATTTCTTGTATTGATTTACACTTGCTTAAATGGGCTATGGAAATGTCAAATTTGTTGCTTTTTGCTTTATTAGATTTGGATGCAACACTTGAACTTGAAGGCATATTTTGGCTCTTCTCTTTATTAACCACAACAGCTTGGTGAGTTTCTTTTGTTAGGCGCAAAATTGCATTCAATGTCTTCTGGATTTGGGAATTTTCAAATTCCTCTAAAGCAGTTTTGTTAGTCTGATGCGCAGATTCCTCACTTACCTTTTGTTTCTTAGGTGAAGGAGAAGCACTTTCTTCAGTCTGTGAAACATCTAGTGAAAAAGTTTCATTTTCTAGATTAGCAGTTGATGAAGTTGGTTCATTTTTCTGAGGTCTAGCACTAGCACATTTTGTGAACAAACTAAATGACTGCTTTGCCGTATCTCTTTGCTGCACTTCATCCTGGTATTTCTTTACTGCAATATCTAAGCTGTGGGCCCAAACTCTGGGACCTCTTGTATTGTAACAAATTTTTTTTTTGGAATTAAAATGTTCCTCCCAGTTTTGCTTCTTTGAATATTTGTTCTTGCATTGACCACAAAAGTAACCCCTTTTAACACCCTCACTTTTCTCTCCAACTTCATCAATATTAGGATCCATTATTGATTATTGACTACCTGAAAAAATACAAAATAAGTAAATATAGTACAATGAAAGTAAGTAAAAGTAAGTGCTTTAAACTTAGTAAAAGTAAGGAAGAGTAAGTAAAAGTAGGTAAGTTAAAGTAAGTAAAAGTAAGTTTAAACTTAACTAAACTTTTCAATTCTAGAGTCATGGTGGATTACTTAAAACCGCACAAGTAATTATCTGGCCAATTTATTAAACCTGGCCGAGATCAATGGAACATAGTCCAATCCTGATAATTTTATATTAAAAAAATATACATTTTAATAAAATTTTAATTATCAAAACATTGAAGCTTAACAAAAAATAAAAATAATTGTTAAATATGGAATTACCAACTAAACTTAAAATAACTAAATTTGTAATTTAAAAAAATTGGTTTGTACAAGAACGTATACGCAAAAAAATTGCATAACGTCCAGCGGATGAACAAAACCCAAACCCAAATTTACTTTTTCTCATGGTCAAATTTACTGGAGCAATGCTCCCAAGATCCCAGGAATCTGGAGTCATGGTCTAGACAGAGGGGTTAACATACTGTATATATGCTTGGATTCTCAGAGAAGGAAAGAAAAGCTTATCCGAGGCACTAACTATTTTGTTTACTAGGTCTATTAATTATGCAGAGGCACCAGATGAATGGAAAAAAGAAAATGTAGTACCCATTTACAAAAGGGGTAGTAAGAAAGAGGTAGGAAATTATAGGCTTGTTAGTTTGACATCATTGGTAGGAAAGATAGTACTAGAAAGAATTATGAAGAATAATATTCAAGATCATTTGGAGAAGTTTAATCTTATTTCAAGTTCACAACATGGATTTAGATCAGGAAGGTCTTGTTTGTCTAATCTCTTAAGACTTTTTAGAATTTGTAACTGATCAAGTAGGCCTACATAATGGAAATGATGTACCATAGCTGTTATTTATTTGGATTTTAGTTAAGTTATTTAACAAGGTTCCACATAAGAAATTTCTATATAAATTAAAAGCTCATGGGATATTGGGGTTATAAATTGAGTAGAAAAATTGTTAGAAGACAGAGAACATGGTGTAGTTCTAAATGACCATGAATCCAGGTGGCAGAAAGTGAAAAGTGTGGTACCACAGGGAACACTCACGGAACAGTATCGGGTCCATTACTCTATTTTATATCTAAATGATTTAGAGAAGGGAGTAAACAGTGAGGTTTCTAAATTTGCAGATGATACAAAAGTAGTTGCCCCAGTTAGAAATATACAACATTTTTATAAAATGCAAAAAGATCTTGATAGATTAGTTGCTTGGGCTAACAAATGGCAGATGGAATTCAAATGTTAAAAAATTTGAAGTCATCCATTTTGGTAGAAATAATAATAACTTTAGTTATGAGATGCAAGGAAACTGGTTAGAGGATGTTAAGACAGGAAAAAGAGCTTGGCATTATAGTTAGTAGTGATCTAAAATTTTCTAAGCAATGATTAGAGGCTCGAAATAAAGCAAATAAAATATTAGGTATTAAGACAAATGTTAGTTACAAGAGTAAGGAATTCATCTGTAAATTATGTAATTCTTGTTAGGCCTCACTTAGAATACTACATTCAAGCTTGGTCCCCTCACCTTAGACATGATATTGATATGCTTGAAGGTGTGCAATGTAGGGCAACCAAGCTTATCCCTAATCTAAGATTGGAATACAGGGAAAGATTAAAGGAACTAGGTATGTTTAGTTTTGAGACACATTGTATGAGCAGAGATATGATACAGATGTTCAAAATATTTTCAGATTTGGACAATTTTGATGTACATAACTTTTTCTCACTAGAGGCTGATGGGATAACTTGTGGCCATAAGACATGAAACCTACTTTTAAACATTAATTTGAAGACTTAGATGGACTTTCAGGGGGGAATACTTTCTGCTGGAATGGGAGGTTCGCATGTGGGCTTCCTGAAGGAGTCCAAAGAAATTTGTCTGGCCTTGTTTCAACTCTCTCTCAAAATCTCCTTATAGCATACAATGTTATTGTGGACTCCATTGGCAACTTTGCTGCTCCTTTCAGTTGGGATCCTCTTTTAAGGACCTCAGTTAAACTCTTTGGTGGAGAGGGTCATTCATATTTGCAGATTTTCAAAAACAAACATTCATAAAGTGGTCATTGGTGTAAATTACAGTGTCATAATTGCAGATTTTCATAAAGCAAATATTTATAAAGTGATCATTGCCTATATATTCTTAGCATGAGTTATGTAGGCTACTTTAGTAGCAATAAATAGCTGTATGTTAATTAACTGACTGAGATTGATGTTTTAAAAGATTTTATTATTATTATAAAATATAGCTCATGACTTCAAGGTCTGGTGCTAGTGTCTCTGACTAACTGATACAATGAGAAAGACAATGGACAAACCTCAATAAGTCCTAGTAGCTTTATACTTTCCAAATAAAATGTAATGTAATGTGCATATTTTCAGCTTATGCAACATGTTCACTGCCCAACTAGAAAAAATAATATCCTAGATTTAGTGTTGACAAATAATGCAACTACAATTTACCACATTGTTATAATACTAACTATATGTACACTCCGACCACAATGTCATGCACATATTCACAAACTTCTCTCCACAAACATAAGCAAGACCATGCCAAACAGAGCCGGATTTAGACGTGTGGAGGCCCTGGGCAGCCTCCATGTGGAGGCCCCCCTACCTTAGGGGAAGACATAATTGAAGTCATCCATAAGATTCATAATATAATTAACATACATACACTTTCAAAACATCGTGCACTCTTGTGTCTGTCCATTCCACTCATTTCTGCAAAAAATGAAAGCCTCGGGTTACTCGGGTATTCCATTATAGTGAGAGTAGGCTAAAAGAGTAATAAAAACAAAATAATAATCAGTACACAACAAATAGTAATTGGTAAAAGTTTATGTACTACAGTGGTATTGGATGCGCGTGTTTTTTTGTTGATCATCTATCGGGTTTTTCTAGTTTTGGGTTTTTTCTATTTTGATAATGGCTTGTCAATATGTGGAGGCCCATGGGCAGCTGCCCACTTTGCCCACTCCTAAATCCGGCCCTGATGCCAAATGGACTTGCCATACTCTGACCTAAACCTGCACAAGTCAGACTGGACATCAATAAATAACTGTCTGGGAGAAATAAACTGGGATTGGCTCATTGCTTGCTAAAGATGGAGTAACTCTCGCATCTAATCCACAGGAAATGGCAAACATTCTACAATCTCAATATGCTTCAAGCTGTAGTACCCCTGTAGTGCAAGGGTGGAGGATATAACTAATAATGTTGACCATTTTACAGACAGTACCGCCGAGGACACAACGTATGTTATTCATGTCGGTACTAATAATGTTTTAAATTCTAGATCGGAAGAACTGCTGGCTAGGTACAGGGACTTATTAGAGCGACTAAAGGAGAAAACTAATAAGATTGTTTTAACAGGTATACTTCCTCGAATTATCCAACGTAACGATTTCTACAGCAAGGCGACCTATATTAACAATAACCTAAAGTCTCTTTGCCAACAGGAAGGAGTGCATTTTGCAAATTTTTGGAACAGTTTCTACGGCAGGAGGGACTTGTTCCTCGAAGATGGACTTCATCTTAATGATTGGAGCTGTGCGTTTAGGAAGACTATTTCATAATACTGTCTCTTCTTTTCAGCTGCCGTAACTCGAACGGTCCCAGCGTAAATACCAATTTCCCGCGCTCGCGAAGGTGTCGTAATTACAAACAATTTGAAGGTTCTATCCTTAAATGCTCGTAGCCTACGAAATAAAATAAATGAATTTTTTTCTTTAATTGCTTGTAAAGACTGACTTAATTGCGATAAACGAATCGTGGCTTAGCACTGAAACACGTGACTTTGTAGGGGAGTATCAAATTAAAGGTTATAGACTTTTTGTTAAAAACAGAATAGGTAGGCGAGGAGGCGGTGTTATGTTGTATATCAAAGATAATATTGCGAACGTTATAGAAGTAAAGCACTCAATTCCAGAACGATAGATTCGACTATAGCAGAACTTAAATTAAACGACTTCAAACTTCTTGTTGCGGTTATATATAGGCCCCCTAATCAAACAGCTGATACGGACGAAGCGTTATATCGTGAACTAAAGAGAATAATCGGTAGTGAGCAGGCTTTAGTTATGGGTGACTTTAATTGCGCCAACGTGAATTACGATACAATGCAGGGAGACGCGGAAGGTAATCGTTTAGTTAATTTTCTCGAGGATAGCTTTCTTATTCAAAAGGTTGGGGAACCTACGAGGTTGGACAGTATTTTAGATTTAGTAATAACTACGGATGATAGGCTAATTACTGATCTTCAAGTAATAGAACCGTTAAGCAATAGCGATCACAATATGGTAGAGTTTGTCCTCTCAGTAAGTCACTCGAAACCAACTAACTCGACTAAAATTCCTAACTTCCAGCACGCAGACTTTAGTAAATTTCGAGATAAATTGTCACACGTCAATTGGGAAAATGTGATGGGGAACTCCAAGCAAAACTAATGTGGGAATCGTTCGAAACAGTATTTAGGACTATAAATGAGGAATGTGTACCGTACAAAATTAAGCGTGCGAAAGTAAACAACAAGCCCTTGTGGTTTACTTCTAGAGTACGAACATTATAAAGAGTAGAGATAGGGCTTATAGGCAACATAAGTGCGATAAAGACAATTTGTTGTTACGAAACAACTACATATCTCTGAGGCGTGAAGCGAAAAGTGTAATAAAAAAGTCCAAGCGCGAATTTGAAATCTCCATAGCTCGTGACGGTAAAGAAAACCCCAAGCGATTCTTTCAATACGTCAATAATAGAAATCCAGTAAAAAGTGTTGGTCCATTGAAAAATGTAAATGGAGATCTAGTCTCTGAAAACAAGGAAATGGCTACCTTGCTAAACGAATTTTTTACGTCAGTTTTTACTATAGAAGATGTAACGAATATCCCTACGGTCATAGACATAATACCTTTTGATAATGGTAATATTTTGGATAATATTGTCGTTAGTGAAGGGGAAGTAATGCGCTATATTGATAAAATGAAAACGCGTAAATCACCGGGTCGGATTCCATATATCCCATACAACTAAAAGAATTAAAAGATAGCATTGTTGTGCCGCTAACAAAGATTTTTAATGCGTCTATTTCTGAGGGGTGCGTACCAGATAATTTCAAGTTAGCAAACGTAACACCTATCTTTAAGAAAGGCGATAAAGGTGCGGCGGGAAATTATAGGCCAATCAGTTTAACGTCTGTTGTAGGTAAGCTACTGAATCAATAATTAGGGATCGTATAGTCGAACACTTAGAAGTGCATAATCTGGTTAGAAAACGCAGCACGGTTTTAGGCGAAACAAATCTTGCTTAACTAATCTTTTAGAATTTTTCCAAAGCGTGGTTGACGTTTACGATAGACATCGGGCGGTTGATGTAGTGTATTTAGATTTTCAAAAAGCGTTTGACACCGTGCCACACAAAAACTCATTGAAAAAACTAAGGCTCATGGAATCAGGGGTGTAGTAATAAATTGGCTAAAGAGTGGTTGCGAGGCAGGAAACAGAGGGTGGTCGTTGATGGAGCGGAGTCGTGTTGGGCTAATGTAGCGAGTGGCGTTCCTCAGGGTTCTGTATTGGGCCCCTTGCTTTTTCTTATATATATTAACGATTTAGATGTCGGCCTAGTCAGTACAGTTTCAAAGTTTGCGGATGACACGAAGCTGGGTGGTAGGGCGATTAATGACGAAGATAGAGGTAAAATTCAGGAAGATCTGAATAAAATCGTTGATTGGTCAGTCACATGGCAAATGAGATTTAACGTGGATAAGTGCAAAATTTTGCATATAGGTTCGCGTAACGGTAATTTTGCGTATAGTATGTCAGGGAAAGATTTAACAAGCGTAGAGCAGGAAAAAGATTTAGGAGTTATAGTCACTGGTGATTTAAAAGTAGCGAAACAAAGTACAGCAGCGGTCAATAAGGCAAACAAAGTGTTAGGTTTTATAGCTCGAAATTTTGAGTACAAATCGCGCGATATTATAGTTCCTCTTTATAAATCATTAGTTAGACCCCATTTGGAGTACGCGGTCCAATTTTGGAATCCGCATATGCGCAAAGATATAGACAAAATCGAAAGAGTTCAAAGACGAGCAACTAAGATGATTCCGTCTCTTAGGTCAAAGTCGTACGAGGATAGGCTTAAGGAGTTAAAATTGACTACACTCGAGACTAGGAGGTTAAGGGGTGATCTAATCCAGGTTTTCAAAATTATGAATGGGTTTGATAACGTAGATAGAGATAGCTTTTTCGAAATATCTCAATATAATAGGACTAGAAATAACGGGTGTAAGTTGACAAGTAGAAGGTTCGAGACAGCAGTTGCGAAAAACTTTTTTACGCATAGAATAGTAAATACCTGGAATAGTTTGCCGGTAGAAGTAATTAGTAGCACGTCTATAAACATGTTTAAAAATCGATTAGACGCGCATGTTGATAGAAAGGGTATAGTTTAAGGTAGTAAAATTAAGCTTTGTGGGGATAGATCCCACAGCTCAACACAAGTGTTGTGGGATATAGGGAGGCAGCGTCTTGGGTTAGGGGATACTCTCTGTCCTTACACACCCCATTTAAAGAGATTCCTCTGCCGAGCGGTGCCCCCCATAGTACTGTGAGGTATTGAAAAACTCATGATCTTCACTTGCCCCACAAACACCTTTAAATGGGAGACCCATAATGGGTGCACACACATTTCTACATTACTGTACAGTCTTTACAGCCACACCTACACTTTTCCTGTAAGTGTATATATTGTAATGTATATGGTTGTAAATTTTGACTTGGTCCACAATCGATATGGACCGTGACTTATTTTTTGACAAGGTACTAGTACTGATGGATACCGTAATGAAATTGACTGGATTCTTGGATCTGATATATTTGCATGTCCGTTATAAATAGATATAGAGTGTAACATATTTGTGGATAGTAGTCTATTGATGATCCTCTGGATCCAGAGATTCTATCTTTAGTTTTAAATCGATAATTAATTAGTTTTGCTAAATTGGTTGTTGCCAATGTACACAGTGTACAGGAAGTTTACATAAATTTCTTATGTTCTTGTGGTTCGGAACCCACGTAAAATTGTAGGTCCCCTCCACCACCACGGAGGACATACACAATTACGAACACAGTTAGGTAGACCAGCCATGAGTGGATCCTAGGGTCTTTGTTGGTCTGAAACATTATAACATTATAACCACTAGAGATATACAACATGCAATAACAGCTACCGGGGAGCCTGATCCAGATGGAATTGGAGCCAAGATTCTTAAGGAACACAAACATACTTTATCTCTGCCTTTGAAAATCCTGTGGAGATCCTCACTAGACACCAGTAGAATACCACCAATCATGAAACAAGCAAATATTACCCCAATCTACAAAGGAGGCAAAAGAGAGGAAGCCAAGAACTATAGACCCATATCCTTGACTACTTCCCATTTTATCAAAATATTTGAGAAAGTCCTGAAAAGGCACATTGTCAGTTTTATAGAAAATGAACATCTCTTAGAAGACTTTCAACATGGCTTCAGACAGAAGAGAGCCTGCCTTACTGAACTTTTAGACCATTGCAATACAATCCTACAATATCCTAGGGGGGCACTGGATATGACTTTCATATCCAGCTGGATATATATTATTAGGTACCGTATTATTTTTACTCTCATATTGCTATGTTTTGTTTTGCATTGGGGCAAGCACCCCCCCCCCCTCCCCCCAAATATAAGATAAATAATAATTTAAGTATATTCAGATGTTTAATTGTTTTGTTCTCTTATTAAACTATTAAGTATTAATCATGACAAGTTTTGTGTGGTCACTGTATACAATAAATGATCCCAGTGATATCACTGCAAAGTGTAATATTTGCCAAAAGATTATCAAACGTGGGATGGAGAAAGATGGCCAACACCACTTCATAATTATTTGAAGATTAATCACCCAAAAGAGTATGCTGAAGCCAAAAACAAAAAAAGAATAGCTGCAATTAAATCAAAGGAAATAGGCATAGATAGAATACGGGCTAGACCAGGGGTGGGGAACCTTTTTTCATTGGAAGGCCGCATTTCATTTAACCAAGACCCTATTAGGCCGCATGCTGAGTATTTAATATATACAGTACAACAAAATGTCATATTTTAGTCTACAATCTACATATTCACTAATTTTAAATCAAACTTGATAATACGTGAGTTTTTATAATAAATAAAAAATTCAGCAAGTGCATTTATTGGGGGGGGGGGGGGGGGGGCAATAGAACTAATATTAATGAAATGATGTTAATATTAAGTGAAAAAGTGATAAACCATTTAATGACTTTTTTGTGACTGCTTATTGCAGGACAGGAGTCGTACATTTGGTTTGAACATCGTTAACCATAGTTTTAGTTGGTCCTACAGGTGCATATTCGTCATCTGAGATCTCAAGCGCGTTTTGATTTGAGTCACATAAAAAAAAAACGTTGATTCACAACAGTAGGTTGTGCCGAAACAAGACAACATTCGACGAGCATGTTGGCGCAGACGTGGGTATTCAACGGCATTTTTCCATATTTCAACAGGATCCTTCTTAGTATCAAATAGAGACTTAAGGATATTATCTTCTAATAGCTCAATCAACTCCATCTGTAAATCTTCAGGTGCTTTGGAGATATCAACCAGGTGTGGTTGGAAAGCTAGTTTCAGTGTGAAGTAATGTTTCTCAAAATCTTCAAATCTTTCATCGTATTCTTCAATCAGGGAGTCTAGGACAGCTGTGTATTCTTTCACATCGCATTCCCTTAATGATTTGCTTGTATCCTCTTCATCAATTACCTTTCCCAGTTCAGGGAAGTGTTCAGCTGAAAGTTTCGATCGGGTAAGGATAGTTTTGAAAAAGCACAGCTTCCTTCGAAAAGCCTGGATTTTTTGCCACATTTCATATATGGATTTAGTTTTACCTTGCAAAGAAATATTCAGGTCATTTTGCCTTGACATTACGTCACAAAAAAATGCAGCATTTCTGCAGAAATCCTTTTTTGACAATTTACATGGTTCATCGAGTTCCTCAAAAAATCTTGTGATTTGTTTTCGCAAAGACAAAAGTTTTTCAAAGAATTGCCCTTGTGACAACCAGCGCACTTTAGAATGATACGGAAGATCCACACTGAATGTTTCATCATTAAGCATAAACATATTGTGAAACTGACGATGTCGTGATGCATTTGCTCTAATGTAGTTCACAATACGTATAACTTTACTTAATGTGTCACTTAAAACAGTAGATTTGGCACAGAGATTCTGTTAATGCAAAATACAGTGAAAGGAAATCAAGCTATCTGGATTTGGCAGTTCTTTTTGTAGTAGCGCAACAAATCCTGCACATTTTCCTCTCATGGAAGGTGCACTATCTGTGCACACACTTAATAAATTACATAAATTCAGTTTCGCTTCACGGCATTTTTCTTTGAAGAGAGACAAGATGTCAATTCCACGTGTCTTCCCCGTAAGGGTACCCAAAGCCAGTAACTCCTCGTAGTATTGAAAATCTGCAGTTATAACACGAATAAAAAATGATACTTGCACTAAGTCAGTAATATCAGTGGACTCATCCAAGGCAATTGAATAATAAGTATTTTCGCTTTGGCATATTGTATGAAGCTGTTCAGTCATATTGAGGGCTAATTCATGTTGCCAATCAGTTATGGTCCTTCTTGAAAGAGGTAGTTGTTTGTATTTGTTAACCTTGTCTGAATCTAGAGGCTACAACTTCAACAATGCATTCTTTTATGATTTCCACATCGCTATATGGCTTACCTCTTTTTCCAAGTATATATGCTACTTTATAAGTTGCTTCAGTGATTTCAGTCCCTCGGCCTGACATTGTTTTAAATACTTGCTGTTGTTGCTGCTTTTGAAGTTTCATCTTCGTAAGTGCAGACTTTCGGGGTTCTCCTTCCAATATAGCATACTTGTGGTTCTTACGAGTTGCATAATGCTGATAAGCATTGGGGTCATTCCATGTCAACTCAGCCACAAAATGGCACTTTTTGCACTCACCCCTTTCAATTTTGCTCATACTTGGCACAATAGCAGATATACATGCCAAACTTAAATTCCCAAATTATTAGAGCTGACTGACCTTTGGTTACTGAGATACAAGGTCACAAAGTTGTGACATTTTGACCTTTTTTGCGTTAAATGACTATTTTCAAAATGGTGTAACTAAAAAACTATTAAAGCTAGAGCATTGATTTTGGTCTCATTTTAAAGCTCTTTAGTAGCCCCTTGTTTATTGTCTCTTGTTAAATATCTCTACTGTGAAAAATAAAAAAATCCCTTCAAAAGTTGACCTTTGACCTTGAATAAAAAAAAAATACCTTCTCCTAAAAAATTCAATTTTTTTACATTAATACCTTGAGTCATGTACAACAAAATCCCAAGAAGCTGTAAGTGGCTGATAACTAGTTCAATGTATAAAAAATAAATGAAGTTGGCATCATTCTTCAATTTTAGATTTTTTTTGTCAGTTCATTTATTTAAAAGTTCTGTTCTGATATAGTGTCAGTGAAGACTTAGTTCAACTTAACATTATTAGTTCAAAAACCTTTTTGTGACCTGTGCCAAAAGAAGTCTTTTAAAAGACAACCAGGGTTAAACCCCTCGACAGCCCCAAATCTACTGGAGTAGCGCTGATCCAAAGGCCCAACTAGTATATAAGTACTGTCAACTTTACAGAGTTGACTCCTGACTTCAAGTTAAAGTTAATTTATTTTTACTAAATACATGTATAAAAATTTATTTAATAATTCATTAATTGTTCATTGTTTTCTTTTCAGGATTTTCTTTGTGCTTTTGTGATTTCAGAGTACAAACATGGAACATTTAAAACTGAAACAGAAGTGTGCTGATCCTTTGCTGCGTCACAAAGGTCAGTGTCGAAAGAAGAGTTTGAGAATTGTACCACAGGAACTTGTAAATAAGTTTCCCGATCTGCACTTAACACTACATCACAGACTTTGTAAGCAGTGTAGAGAACATCTTGAGTCCTTGCCTGAGAAAGGAATAGGCACTTTGAATTCAGACATAAATGATGATTCTTCTTGTAGTAGTGAACCACCTGAAGATCTTGAGAAAATTGAAAATGTTGACAATAGTGATGCATCAACTTCAGAGCAAAACCATGAGATGTGTACTTTGAATGCTTCTTTTGTTTCAATTGGTGAATCACCCATAAAAAAGAGAAAGCTTGTAGAGCAAAAGTCATATGGAGCTAAAAAACTAAGCAAGGTGACAGAGACAGTTAAGAAGAGAATGGAAACAGTTGCAGGAAAAGAGATTTCTGACTCACAATTTAAGGAGCCATCTGGAGATGTAGACTGTTTAGAAATAATAAATCAACTCAAGGAAAAATTCAAAAATGAAAATACTAAAAGAAGTGATAAAATAAAAATCCTCACTGTATTGCCCAAAAGTTGGAGCATTAGGAAAATTGCTTCAGAATTTAACACAACAAGGCATACAGCATCTATTGCTAAAAAAATAGTTGAAGAAAAAGGTGTCCTTTCAGACCCAAATCCAAAGGGTGGGAAAAGAATTAAACAGGATACTGTTGACGCTATTAAAGCATTTTATCTTTCAGAAGACATCAGTAGAACAATGCCAGGAAAGAAAGACTATTGTAGTATCATTGACAATGAAAGAGGAAGGATACATTTGCAAAAGCATCTTTTACTTTGCAATTTAAAAGAAGCCTATCATATTTTCAAAGAAAGAAATCCTTTGGTTAAGGTGGGATTCAGTAAATTTGCAGAATTGCGTCCAAAGCAGTGTGTTATTGCTGGAGCAACAGGAACTCACTCAGTATGTGTCTGTACAATTCATCAGAATGCCAAACTTATGTTTGTAGGAGCTGAATTAGAAAAACTAACTGCAAATGATGACACACCTATTAAGAATGTACGTCATTGTGTTGCCTTTATGGAATGCAATCCTGCCTCAGACAATGTGAACAATGTGGAGATCCATCAGATTTAAAAAACAGACTACTGGACATATTTACAAACAACTTCATTGATATCATAAATTTTAAAAAGTGGACCAATACAGATCGGTCAAATCTTGAATCAGTAGAACTGAATACAGATGAATATATTGACCAATTCTGTAACCAACTGAAAGAATACCAGATACATGACTTCAAGACAAAGATGCAAGCAACTTATTACCGTGAAACAAAAATGTCTTTGAAAGATGGTGAGGTCCTTGCTGTGTGTGATTTTGCTGAAAATTATTCCTTTATTCTTCAAGATGAGGTTCAGAGCTTTCACTGGAACAATGAGATGGCTACTCTACATCCATTTGTTATTTACTATAAAAAGGAAGATGAGATTGCTCACCTTAGCTTTGTTATTATTTCAGAGTGTAACATCCATAACACAGTTGCTGTACATTTGTTTCAAAAGCATCTGATAAAATTCCTAAAAGATAATATCTCATCCATCGGTTCCATCCACAAAATAATTTACTTTTCAGATGGGTGTGCAGGACAGTATAAGAACTGCAAAAACTTTTTGAATCTTTGCCATCACAGAGATGATTTTGGAATTGAGGCAGAATGGAATTTTTTTGCAACAAGTCATGGAAAGGGACCCTGTGATGGTGTTGGAGGCACAGTTAAGAGATTAGCTGCAAAAGCTAGTCTACAACGACCTTATGATGAACAGATCCTTACTGCAGAACAGTTATATACATTTGCAAGTGAAAATATTGTAAATATAAAATGTCATTTTTCAACCAATAAAGAGCATGAAGAGGAAAGCCAACTTCTCCAAGAAAGACACTCAACTGCAAGGACTATTGCTGGTACACAGAAATTACACCATTTACAGCCAGTTTCATTGACTTCTCTTAAGGTTAAACATTATTCATTATCAGATTATTCAAATATTGAGAAAGTTACTGAAAAGGAAGAAGTTGTGACTGAGGAGAAAATACATGGTTTTGTTACTGCTGCATATGATGGCCATTGGTGGGTGGCATATGTGCTGGAAAAGATACCAGAGAATAGAGAAGTAAAAGTCACATTCCTTCATCCTCATGGCCCAAACCCATCATTTGTGTATCCTGGTCGACCAGATGAATTAATCTTACCATATTCAGATATTCTAACACAAGTTGAGGCATCTACTACTAATGGACGAACATACAGGATTTGCAAAGAAGTTACTTTGAAGGCATCCAAAGCTTTGGCAGATCTACAGCACAGAAAGGTAAGAATTCAAAATTAAAATGGTCATGTAACTATATATACACTGCATACATTTTAAGTTGTGATAAATGGAAATCAATGAGCACTATACCTATACATATTGTATGTACATTTTAATATGTTACTTGTATTTGTTAATTAGGTAGCTATCTAGGTATACATTAAAAATTGTTTTCTCTTCTAGAAATCACAATAAATTGGGTGGCCCACAAGAATCTTGTCAACTACTGAAAACCATCACATACATGCACAACATACAGGTGAGGTGGGTAAAGAACAAATATTTAAAAATAAGCATTTGCTTGTTTGTAGAAGGCTGCAGATAGTATGTAGATATGGGTTGTATTTGTAAGAGATTGAGCTGACCTTAGACAAAAATGGTTACTGACATACAAGGTCACAAAGTCATGACTTTTTGACAATTTTTGTATAAAATGACTTTTTTCAAAATGTTGCTTGAATTCATTATTTTTTATACATTGAACTAGTTATCAGCCACTTACAGCTTCTTGGGATTTTGTTGTACATGACTCAAGGTATTAATGTAAAAAAATTGAATTTTTTAGGAGAAGGTTTTTTTTTTATTCAAGGTCAAAGGTCAACTTTTGAAGGGATTTTTTTATTTTTCACAGTAGAGATATTTAACAAGAGACAATAAACAAGGGGCTACTAAAGAGCTTTAAAATGAGACCAAAATCAATGCTCTAGCTTTAATAGTTTTTTAGTTACACCATTTTGAAAATAGTCATTTAACGCAAAAAAGGTCAAAATGTCACAACTTTGTGACCTTGTATCTCAGTAACCAAAGGTCAGTCAGCTCTAATAATTTGGGAATTTAAGTTTGGCATGTATATCTGCTATTGTGCCAAGTATGAGCAAAATTGAAAGGGGTGAGTGTTTTAGGTGGCTGACTTGACATGGAATGACCATTCATTGTGTTGCTTCACTGTTGCAATTATGGCGTTGTAGAGCAAACACATCATTTTATCTTTCTCAGCAACTATGAAATACTGCAATTCCCATTCTTCATGGAATACTCTGTTCTCTTCCTTCAATTTTCTTTTCACAGTTTTAACATGATTAGGGTACCAGAAGATTTTTAAATAAAAATGGTACACGAATTGATCAAAGATTTACATTTTTAAAGGAAAAAGCGTGCGTGTCACTATCGGAGAATCATCAGTAACTGTCATCCAGTCTAGTTGATCATTGATAGGTAAGGGCGTAAGCCGTAAGGCAACGCTGCCAGTTTCAACTGGCAGCGTTGCCATATTTCCTATTGTTCAAGCCATAAAGAAGGCTTGTATGTGTAAGAAGCAGTGAAGCTGAAACCATGATCTAATGAAATAGCCTAAAGCCCTAAAAGGGTATCAGTTGCTGTCCATTATTGTACGGTATGAGATCTGAATGTCAAGTAGGCAGAAGGCTGCAACTAGTACCCCAAAAGGCCGCAGGTTCCCCACCCCTGGGCTAGACCATCAACTTCTACTGGTAGTACTCTGAAAGAAAAGAAAATGGACCAAATGAGTAAGCAGATCTCAATAGAGGAAAGCTTTTCATCTAAAAAAAATATGGGATATCAATGACTCCAGGTCTGTGATGATTCACCGTAAAATTGGCATGATGATGGCTTTGGACAACCAGCCATTTACTTTAGTTGAAGATGATGGTTTTATTGATCTAATGGCCTACCTCCAACCCAGATATCTCTTACCAAGCAGAAGGTACTTCTCTGATACTATAATTCCTCATCTTTATAATGAGTTCAAGTCTAAAATTGCTCAGAAGCTGGAAGAAGTAAAGCATGTCATCTTTTCTTTAGATATATGGACATGCACAATCTCTCAACAAAGTTTTATATCATCGGGTCACTGGATAGGTAAAGATTTTGAAAGATACAATGCTGTGCTACATGCCTCTCATTTCTCAGGGTTGCATACTGGCAAGAATATATCTGAAAAGTTTCACTATATGTGGGATAGTTGGGATCTTGATGCAAATAAGAGGAATTTATTGGTGGGGATGGATGGAGCTAGTAATATGGCTCTTGGTAGTGACCTGGCTGAAATATCTTCAATACACTGCAGCATTCATTTACTCCAACTGGTTATTAGTGACTCAATTATGGTTCAGAGGAGTGTAATTGATATCCTTGCAAAAAGTTGCCACCTTGCAACTCACTTTAATCATTCTCCTTTGGCCTGTAACAATTTCAAGCACATTCAAGCGCAGCAAAATCTTGAGCCTATCCTATTGGTTCAACATGTCCCAACACGTTGGAATAGTGCATATTTGATGCTAGAAAGATTATATAAATTAAAAATTCCAGTGCAACTGTATTTGGCTGATCATAGTGAATTACCTACCATCACATCCTTCTAGTGGACACTGATACGAAATCTTAAAATATTAAAACCATTCTTCCAACTCACTCCGGAAATGAGTTTGGAAAAATGAACTTTCTCTTCCGTAATCCCAAGCATTTGTATTTTACAAAGATTTCTTTCAAAGATTGGCCATGATGACCAAGGTGTTCAAACGACAAAGAGAGAACTTCTGACTTCTCTTCGAGCACATTTCTTGTTGGAGAGTAATGATGGGAAGTCTTTGAACATAATGAAAAACTGGGCTTATGTGACTGCGACTGCAATAGATCCGCAGTTTAAGTTATCTTTCAACAAGATCAAAAAGAGCAGGCTAAATCCTGGCTGATTGAAGAAGTCATAGGTATTGAAAATGACAAAGGTGGTGGTAATTCTAATGAAAGTGGAAGTGAAAGAAGCTCAAATTCCAGTTCTCCTATGCAAAAGAGGAAAGATGAAGAGGACATTCTTGAAGCGTGTTTTATGGAGATCACAAAAGGAGAGCAATCTGGGGAAGTAAGTTACAAGAGAAGAAAGGTTGAAAAAAAAAGACTGCTCCTGTTCTACTGATTGCAGGGGAGTTAGACCAATATGCATCTGAACCTCTTGTAGATACGAAACGCTGTCCAGTTCAAATTTGGACGCAGGGGGACCGATTTCCTCTCCTTAAAACTATTGTTTCAAAGCTTCTCTACACACCACATCCTCTGTATTTTCAGAGAGAATGTTTTCTGAATATGGAAACATCTATGAAGCAAGGCAATCCCAAATATTGCCTAAAAGAGGAGAAATGCTCTTGTTTCTGCACCACAACGGAAAAAAGTTCTAAATCACTGTTGTTGAGTTTTTTTTATTCCAAAGACCTCCAGGCTGAATGGTGGCATCTGACCTACACAATACTGTCCTCCATTCATTGATTTCATTCAAGGCATTCTATATTGTATTCAATGTATTGTTTTACATTTGTCAAACTTGTAATGTTTTGTATTGTTTTTAAAATAAAGAAAAAAAAAAAAAAAGGAGAAAAAAAAAAAGAAGAGCAAGTGCATGGGTCTAGCAATATTTTACTCTTTTTAAAAAATTTAACATCTAGACATTTCTATAAAAAGCTCTGATTATATTAATAGAACTGTAATCATTAAGGATGGACAAATGTTTTATTTATTCTTGTCATCAGGAGTGTGTTGATTTAATATAAAAAGTGTTGCTGGACTGGTTTAGGGGTGGGCCCTGGAGGGCTTTCCATTTTTTTTTTATATAAAATATTATTTGTAATGTGTTATCATATTATGGCAGATTTTCATACAGGTGTTAATTTTCTAATGTCTTGGCCTATATCCGGACAGATATGATCCATATCCTACCAGATACTGGATATTTTGCAATATCCAGCCAAATATCCGGTGCACCCCTACAATATCCATAAACTAAAAGAACTTGGTATTTGTGGAAAGAGAGGAAAATGGATCCATGCCTCTCTCTCTGACAGAAAACAAATAACAATTGTAAATGGAGCAAGATCTATAGAAAAAGTAGTGATTAGTGGAGTGCCGCAAGGTCCAGTACTGGGACCAATTCTATTCATGATAATGCTAAACAACATAAACTGTAACCTAGGAACTTCTCTCCTGTCATTCGCAGATGATACCAGAATACTAAGACCAATTACAGAAAAAGAAGACCGTGTAGAGCTACAAAAAGATCTACAAACTATATATGCATGGGCAGATGCAAACAATATGGCCTTCAATGAAGACAAATTTGAACTAATTAAGTATGGACCAAAAAATACCTGAAAGAACAATTCAACTACACTAGACCCACAGGAAAAGATATTGTACAAACTGATTATGTAAGGGATCTAGGGATTATATTATCTGAAGATGCAACATTCAACAGGCACATTGACAAAGTAACCTCATCATGCAAACAACTAATAGGATATATACTGAGGACATTCAGAACTAGGGAACAGTATGACCATGCTTACCCTATGAAAATCACTTGTTCTTCCACGCATTAACTATTGCTCTCAATTATGGTTTCCCACAAACAGAATGAATTGCAAAAAATTGAGGGCCTACAAAGAACCTTTACCTCATATATAATGTTATAATGTTTCAGACCAGCAAAGACCCTAGGATCCACTCACAGCTGGTCTACCTGTGTTCGTAATTGTGCATTGTGTATGTCCTCCGTGGTGGCAGAGGGGACCTACAATTTTATGTGGGTTCCGAACCATAAGAACATAAATTTATGTAACAACTGCCTGTACATTGGCAATGACCAATTTTTAGATAGCTAAATAATTATCAATTTAAAACAAATTAATTATCGATTTAAAACTAAAGATAGAATCTCTGGATCCAGAGGATCAAGTCATAATAGACTACTATCCACAAATATGTTATACTCTATATCTATTTATAACCAACATGCAAATATATCAGATCCAAAGAATCCAGTCAATTTCATTAAGGTATCCATCAATACTAGTACCTTGCCAACCAAAAATAAGTCACGGTCCATATCGATTGCGGACCAAGACAAAATTTACCACCATATACATTACAATATAAAGGGTGATCCAGAGAAATGGGACCCAAAAAAACCCCTGTAACTCTTAAAGTATAAGTCCTTTTATAAAATCATACGCATCATTCGAAAGAGGATAGTTACAAGTTTGTACAGGATTGTATAGGTTTTGACAATACAAGACAAGATACAAAACAAAATAAAAGTGTTAGTTAAAACTAACCCTTGAAGATGACTGCATGGACTGTGGAACAGCTGCGTTTCATAACTGAGCAATATTATGAGCATGGAAGAAGTGTAGTTTCAGCTCAAAGATCTTTCAAGACAAATTTTCAGATGTCAAAATCACCTTCTAAGAAAGTAATCCGTTGGTGTGTCAGAAATATTTCCCTAACTGGCAGCATTGGAAAAAGAAAACCAACTGGAAGAGTGCACACAGCAAGGATAGACGAGATCATGAACAGAACTCATGAAATTGTACAGGATAATCCTAACATAAGCATCAGACATGCTTCTCAGCTGTTAGGAGTTGGATATGGAACAACACACCATATATTCAAGCAAAATTTAATGCTCTTTCCATAAAATTCAAACAGTGCAACAACTAAACGATGGAGATTTTGCACGAAGACGAAAATTCTGTCAATGGATCCAACAGAAGGTAAATGACACCACCAATTTTCTAGCAACTTTGATTATGTCAGACGAAGCCCATTTTCACTTGAATGGAACTGTAAACAAACAAAATTGTCATTTCTGGGCAACAGAAAATCCATTGAATATTACCGAAGTCCCGTTGCATAGTCAGCGTGTAACTGTTTGGTGTGGTCTTACTGCATCTCAGATCATAGGGCCGTACTTTTTCGAGGATTCCACTGGAAACACGGTCACTGTAAATGGTGATCGCTACGAAAAAATGTTGACCAATTTCCTTATTCCTAAATTGAGATCTCTTTGTCTAGAAAACCACTGGTTCCAACAAGACGGAGCTACCATACCTGTCATACCACGAGGAACTGCATGGCAGTTTTGCGTCAAACGTTTCCAGGCGAGTTAATCTCAAGATTTGGAGATGTTGAATGGCCTGCAAGGTCTCCGGATTTTTCTCCCTTAGATTATTATCTCTGGGGATATTTAAAGAGTAGGGTCTACAGAAATAACCCAATGACCTTGCAAGAATTGAAGGCCACCATCACAAATGAGATACAGGCCATACCACCGCACAATCTTGCAAAAGTGATGCAGAACTTACAAGCGAGAACACTGGAATGCTTGGAAACTAATGGAGCACATTTGAAAGGAGTCATTTTTAAAAAATAAATATTTCGTAATAAACTTGTAACTCTACTCTTTCGAATGATATATAGTTTTTATGAAAGGAATTAAATATTAAGAATATTTGGCTTTTTTTTATGGGTCCCATTTATCTGGATCACCCAGTATATACTTGAGAAAAAGTGTAGGTGTAGCTGTAAAGACTGTACAGTAATGTAGAAATGTGTGTGCACCCATTTTGGGTCTCCCATTTAAAGGTGTTTGTGAGACAAGTGAAGATCATGAGTTTTTCAATACCTCACAGTACTATTGGGGGCACCACTCGGCAGAGGAATCTCTCTAAATGGGGTGTGTAAGGACAGAGAGTATCCCCTAACCCAAGATGCTGCCTCCCTATATCCCACAACACTTGTGTTGAGCTATGGGATCTATCACCACAAAGCCTTAATTTTATTACCTTAAACTATACCCAATTTATCAACATATGCATCTAATCAATTTTTAAACATGTTTATAGACGTGCTACTAATTACTTCTATTGGCAAACTATTCCAGCTATTTACTATTCTATGCGTAAAAAAGTTTTTGGCAACTGCTGTCTCAAACCTTCTACTTGTCAACTTACACCCGTTATTTCTAGTCCTATTATATCGAGATATTTCGAAAAAGCTATCTCTATCTACATTATCAAACCCATTCATAATTTTGAAAACCTGGATTAGATCACCCCTTAGTCTCCTAGTCTCGAGTGTTGTCAATTTTAACTCCTTAAGCCTATCCTCGTACGACTTTGACCTAAGCGACGGAATCATCTTAGTTGCTCATCTTTGAACTCTTTCAATTTTGTTTATCTTTGCGCATAGCGGATTCCAAAATTGGACTGAGTACTCCAAATGGGGTCTAACTAATGATTTATAAAGAGGAACTATAATATCGCGTGATTTGTACTCAAAATTTTGAGCTATAAAACCTAACACTTTGTTCGCCTTATTGACCTCTGCTGTACTTTGTTTCGCTACTTTTAAATCACCAGTGACTATAACTCCTAAATCTTTTCCTGACATACTATACGCAAAATTACCATTATGCAAACCTATATGCAAAATTTTACACTTATCAATGTTAAATCTCATTTGCCATGTGACTGACCAATCAACGATTTTATTTAGATCTTCCTGGATTTTACCTCTATCTTCGTCATTAATCGCCTTACCACCCAGCTTCGTATCATCCGCAAACTTTGAAACTGTACTGACTAGGCCGACATCTAAATCATTAATATATATATAAGAAAAAGCAAGGGGCCCAATACAGAATCCTGAGGAATGCCACTCGCTACATTAGCCCAACACGACTCCGCT
This sequence comes from Bathynomus jamesi, assembly GCA_023014485.1. Classification (NCBI taxonomy): domain Eukaryota; kingdom Metazoa; phylum Arthropoda; class Malacostraca; order Isopoda; family Cirolanidae; genus Bathynomus; species Bathynomus jamesi. The sequence goes on from JAJOZX010000423.1 coordinate 1,130,276, forward strand.
CCATCAATGACCACCCTCTGTTTCCTACCTCACAACCACTCTTCTAGCCAATTTATTACTATACCCCTGATTCCATGAGCCTTAGTTTTTTCAATCAGTCTTTTGTGCGGCACAGTGTCAAATGCTTTTTGAAATCTAAATACACTACATCAACCGCCCAATGTCTATCGTAAATGTCAACCAGGCTTTGGAAAAATTCTAAAAGATTAGTTAAGCAAGATTTGTTTCGCCTAAAACCGTGCTGCGTATTTCTAACTAGTTTATGCAATTCTAAGTGTTCGACTATATGATCCCTAATTATTGATTCCAGTAGCTTACCTACAATAGTCATTAAACTGATTGGCCTATAATTTCCCGCCGCACCTTTATCGCCTTTCTTAAAGATAGGTGTTACATTTGCTAACTTGAAATTATCTGGTACGCACCCCTCAGAAATAGACGCATTCAAAATTTTTGTTAGTGGTACAACAATGCTATCTTTTAATTCTTTTAGTTATATAGGATATATGGAATCCAGCCCCGGTGATTTACGCGTTTTCATTTTATCAATATAGCGCATTACCTCCCCTTCACTAACCACTATATTATCCAAAATATTACCATTATCAAAAGGTATTATGTCTATGACTGTAGGGATATTTGTTACATCTTCTATAGTAAAAACTGACGTAAAAAATTTGTTTAGTGAGGTAGCCATTTCCTTGTTTTCAGAAACTAGATCTCCGTTTACATTTTTCAAAGGCCCCAACACACTTTTTACTGGATTTCTATTACCGACATATTGAAAGAATCGCTTGGGGTTTTCTTTATTATCACGAGCTATGGAGATTTCGAATTTGTGCTTGGATTTTTTTATTATACTTTTTGCTTCACGCCTTAGAGATATGTAGTTGTTTTGTAACCACAAATTGTCTTTATCGCACTTATGTATCCTATAAGCCCTATCTCTACTCTTTATAATATCTCGTACTCTAGAAGTAAACCACAAGGGCTTGTTTATTTTCGCACGCTTAATTTTGTACGGTATTAAACAACCTAATTGGCAACAGGTAAGTAAAAACAAATTAAACTACTGGGATAGGCTCAGAGACCTTGACCTTTATTCCACAGAAAGGAGGTTTGAGAGATACATCCTAATCTACACCTGGAAAATTCTAGGAGGGGTTCTAGTTGCCCCAATACTGAACCAATTGTGCCCACCTTGACAAGAACTAGCAGAATGTGTCAAAAACATCACCTCCCACCAAACAGTCTAAGAAGGATTCAAACCTTTCAATGTAGTAGTATCTCTAGGCAGGGTTCTCACCTGTTTAACTCCTTGCCTCAGTACCTTAGAGATATAAATGCAGTCCTAGTAGATACTTTTAAAAAACACTTGGACATGTTTTTAGCCAACATACCTAACCAACCCACAGTGCCAGGGTATTCCTCTGACAGACCCGCCCCGACAAATTCAATAAGGGACCAAATCATATGGCAAGAGCAAGAGAAAAGAAGGGTGGCAACCCCGTCATGGCCCCACCTCAGGAGGCACTGAGCGGACTTCGTGGGAGCAGCACACCCTTGAGGCAGAAGCGCTTCAAGGTAAATGTAGACTAGCACACCCTTGAGGCAGAAGCGCTTCAAGGTAAATGTAGACTAGCATACCCTTGAGGCAGAAGCGCTTCAAGGTAAATGTAGACTAGCATACCCTTGAGGCAGAAGCGCTTCAAGGTAAATGTAGACTATGTTGGTAGATCTATAAATAATTTTGTTAATTAGCCATTCAACATAGGGCAACCAAGCTTATCCCTAGCCTAAGAAAGGAACTAGAGAGGTTTAGTTTTGAGAGAGATTATTTGAAGGGAGATATGATGCAGATGTTCAAAATATTTTAATTTGGAAACTTTAATGGAAGTAACTTTTTCTCTGGATGTTGATGGAATAACTCAACAGCATAAGAAAATTAGAACAGACTTAGGTTAATATTCATTTTAGCACATGACCTGGACTTTAGGATGACAATAGGTTATTCTTATGTAGAATTTAAATCTGAATCTATTTTCTTCCATGACATTTCTTGTGCAAATTGATATTAACAGGGATATAAGCAATTTTTGGATTGATTAAAGTTTCTTTGTGCATGCATGCATGCATGTATTTCCTAGAAAAATGATATTGAGCTCCAAATTCATCATGGCCACTATGTATACCAATTTAGTGCTCTACCGCGAAACTGTGATCTACCATATTCCAATACGTGCTCTACCGTGAAACTAGCCTTATAAGGCTAACTAACTAAAATATCATGACTTAACCTAACCAATCGTTAGGTCAACTATACACCCTTGACGATTGGTTAGGTTGTCGTGATATTTTCGTTAGTTAGCCTTATAAGGCTAACTAACATACCTGCTGCTAATCCGAATAATCTAAGGTAGATCACGTATTGGAATGTAAATTTTAAGGTAGAGCACATATTGGAAGAGCACCCAATTGTGGCCTCTCCTATTACAATGTCATTAAGTAGTATTTGGTATGAAAATTAGTTTTTCTGGTGTATTTCGCTGTTATTTGTGCATTTCTGACCTTCAAATAACCCAAGGGGGTCCAGGGTGCACAGCCCCTGGTTAGGAGCATGGTGTTAGGCCTAGGTCACGTTGTTAGATTGAGTTTTTTAGTTTTGGTAGTGCCACTATGGCTAGGAGCACACCTTTTACCCCACAATTTCCCTCTACTTTCAAAACCTTACCCACTACCAGGGACTTCAAAATCATAGGATATGGGGGGGGGGGGGGAGGGGGGGTATATCTTTTTCACTACTCATTTGCACAAAAAATGAAAGTCAAATTCACATAAAACAGTGAAATACACTAGAAAAACCAATTTTCATGCCAAAGTCCAGGTCATGTACTAAAACAAATATTTACCCAGACTTGTAGACTTGATCTATGAAAACACTTTCTCAGTCATTTAGTACACTTTTGGAGTGACTTGGAATATGATGTGGTAAATAGTTCATTAGTTAGTTTTAAAAAAAATTTGGATGCTTTCATGAATAATATAGTTTGTAGATTGTAAATAGTTTATATTTTTAGGTTATGTAGGCAACTTTGGCAGCTCTGTAAATAACTATGTTAATTAGCTGACAGAGAGATTAAAACTTCGCAAAATTTTATTATAAAATATAGCTCTGTAAACAGTTGCATGTTAATTAGCCAACTTAGAGAGATTGACTTTCCACAAAATTTTATCATAAAATATAGCTTCTGACTTGGATAAACCCATGTGGCTTCATGTTTTCAAAATGAAATGAAATGTAGGGTTAAACATAGGCCTACACAAGAACCTGTGAAAGGCTGACAGGCCAAACGTAAGGATTTTCCGAGCCTTAAGTAGGGCCTATCATCCTGGACTCAACCTAGTCCAAGTCCTAAAATACTTCACAGATAAAGTAAATTTGCCAAGTCCCAGGCCTCTAACTTCCAAGCTTTTGTATGCTTAGCAAACTTAAATCTTTAAAAAAATGACCTTTTAAACCTTTGCCCTTACTTATACTAGGAGTAGGACTGTTAAACCAAAGTTTTACCAAAGCAATGTAGATTAGGCCAAGAACTGTGTCAAATTTAAGTATAAAATTAAGAGTTAATACTAAACGACAGCATTTGTTAATAATAGAAACAATTACAACGTCATCATATTTTTATACCTTGCTTAATAGATGTGTGTTGAATGGAGTTTTAATTATCATTTACTCCATTTTATTTTTTACTTTTGTCACCTCGTGTATACCATATCAACACACAGCTATAAAGGCAGAAACCGAGATAAAATTAAAAAACATAAGACTTTCAATAAATATTATACATTGTAAGATTCAAGTCCTTATAAAAATTTTGTAAAACGACTAAATCGATTTCTATTCTATTTAATAGTTTATTGCTTATTTCCATTAAAGATAAGGTATGTAAAGTAATAGTAATTTTCATTATTCTAAATACGTCTATTTAATTTATATAAATTTTAGGAAATATTTTTGCATATAATTTTCAAAGGCACATTGGTCACTGCTGTTTATGGTGCATAGTAGTATACATAAACAGAAACCCTCTCAATTTAATGTAGACAAGGTTAGGTTATCAAAGAGCTCTATCGGTTTGAGATTACTGCTTTTAAAGAATTATTATATTAGTCACGATGCTCATTTCCCCATGATATGGGGCGAGTGTACCCCCAAAAGTCGCCTTTAGCCCAAGCATTGACATGGTAAGCAGCCAACTCAACCCAATCCAGGAGTTAGCAGGTGGGAGCGAACCAGAGCCAGAACTCAGAGTCTGTCACTGTAACCACTGAGCTACTGGCTTCCCTATTATGTTAGTACACAAAGAACTATTAACGCGTCATATAATGGCAATAATTCGGAGCTGAGGTGAGAAGACATAAATGAGCATATTTTTATTTTTATAGTAATATTTTATGTATTATCTCATTGCATGAGATTATACATTGGTATAAACTTGGTGCGACTAGTATACTTTCCAATTATATACAGTATATAGTTTGTGTTTTTATGTACTACATAATTTCATATATACAGGGTGTCTCAAAAGTCACTATCTATTTCGGTGACATTAGATGTTTTTTTTTAAATGCTATGCTGGCATAAAGATATGTACTTCTGGTGCAAATTTGTGTATTTAAAAAAAGTTAATTGGTTTATTATCTTGACATGCTTGAACAATTCCTCGAACCTCAACTTCTTACAGATGGCATTCTTGACACAGTAGTTTTTCAGCAGGATGGAGCACCGTGCCATTATGCAATAATTGTACGTGATTATCTTGACAGACGCTTCCCCGGTCGCTGGATTGGTCGTGGAGGAACACAACCATGGGCAGCACGTTCACCCGATTTAACACCATTAGATTTTTTCGCCTGGGGTTTCATTTGTAGCTGGTTCCTTCTTGGTGCTACTTGTAGTTGCCGGGAAGAATGAAGGATACGAGAGGCAGGCTATCGCTTTGTTGGGTATCTCTTTTAGGGGCCTCTCGTGTCCTCTTCTCTCCCTGTCGTTTCGTTTGGGAGGTTAGCATCTTGAAGGAAAAACCGGTCGTTTTCAGAGTTTATTGAGTTCTTGGTTGGCTGGGGTTATTTTACAGGAGATTTTGTTATTTTATATACAGCTGAATTAATTAAATATATATATATATAAATTTATGTACAATACTTATTTATAAAGATTATATATGATTCTTAAAATTACACAGTGATAAAATATATACAATTTGGTACGCGCAAAATTGGTTTGTCGGCAACTAATATAAAAATAATATAAATGCGGAAAATTAACTGCGCGGCCCCACACTACTGCCCACCCCGAGAAGCGGAGCACGTATATCAAAAGTAGAAATATTCGGGTCTTGATTTGAAGCGGATCCTTCGTCCAGCTCGCGTTGATCCTCGGTCGGCCTCGTTTCCGGTTGTTGCGTTGTCCTGCGCGCTCGTCCTGAGGTCTGTATTTGCTACCTCCGAGGTGCGTCTTCCATCGTCCTTTTTCCTTGCGTGCTTTTTCTCCGATCGTGCGCCCGGTACCTGTGTGGGACCTGAAACTATATAAGCCGGTTTAAAGTTTGGTTTGGTTGATTGAAGCGGCTTAAAGTTTGGTTTGGTTGATTGAAGCGGCTTAAAGTTTGATTTGGTTGATTGAAGCGGCTTAAAGTTTGGTTTGGTTGATTGAAGCGGCTTAAAGTTTGGTTTGGTTGATTGAAGCGGCTTAAAGTTTGGTTTGGTTGATTGAAGCGGCTTAAAGTTTGGTTTGGTTGATTGAAGCGGCTTAAAGTTTGGTTTCTTCGGATGTTATTCTGGAAATGTGGAATTGTGCCTCCATGATTGAGAACCATCCTGCGGCCGACGCTTCAGAGAACGTGGGTGGCTTGATGGTGACATGGTGCACTCCTGATTCAACAGATTCCATCTTGCGGGAATGTAATTCGGGTCTGCTTCTGCTTTGGTTCCGACCGGCTACTACGGGTTGGCGGCGAAGAGGCGTGGCTTCGGTTTGTTCCGCCCGGCGACTGAAGGATGCTGCTTCCGCTAGCTGCTTCGGGTCACTCCGGGGTCACCAATTGTAGCTGGTTCCTTGGTGCTACTTGTAGTTGCCGGGAAGAATGAAGGATACTAGAGGCAGGCTATCGCTTTGTTGGGTATCTCTTTTAGGGGCCTCTCGTGTCCTTCTCTCCCTGTCGTTTGGGAGGTTAGCATTGAAGGAAAAGCCGGTCGTTTCAGAGTTTATTGAGTTCTTGGTTGGCTGGGGTTATTTTACAGAAGATTTTGTTATTTTATATACAGCTGAATTAATTAAATATATATATATATATAAATTTATGTACAATACTTATTTATAAAGATTATATATGATTCTTAAAATTACACAATGATAAAATATATACAATTTGGTACGCGCAAAATTGGTTTGTCGGTAACTAATATAAAAATAATATAAATGCGGAAAATTAACTGCGCGGCCCCACACATTAAGTCTAAGGTGTACACTGGTAGAAGAATTAGTGATGTAGCCGAACTTCGAAATCGTATTACAGATGCAGTTCAGAAAATAACACCTCAAATGCTGGAAAGTGTGTTCCGGGAAACAACTTATCGCTTTGAGCTCTGTAGAGACACTGATGGTCGCCATGTGGAGACAGATAAATAAATAGCACTAATTCTTTGTGGCACTTACTTTGAAATAAATATATTTTTCATGTCTTAAACCAGTTTTTCGTAATTCCCATTATTTTTCAAAATAGATAGTGACTTTTGAGACACCCTGTATTTCATTCTCTTATTTAACATGTGTATTTAAATTTCTACATTTGAATCTCAGCGTTAATCCATAGTCAAATATAATTTACCAAGTCTCCTCATCTCATTCATGAGCTGTCATACTGAAATGAATATACAACACTCTACAACTTACTATTACTATTTACAATTACCCTACTCTACACACCTCTTTATCTCTCTAAAAGTAATGAAAAACTATATTGTTCTTTCTGCTCGAATCTGTGTTATTGCAACCGTAAGAAGCACAATATGTAACAAATCCTGGCCCTAATCCGAAATTATTAACCATCAACCTCGACCTCATACTTTATATTGGTGAATGAATTTGTAACAAGGCTGCTACTATTCCGCATACGTATGACGTTACAATTCTGCACATTTTCTCTGGTTATTGTAGTTTTTTAGGAAATGTGGTATAGGTATAACTAATTTGATTTATGTTATGTTATTCATACAGGTTCTAAAAATTGAAATGTATATCACTCTGCATTTTGGGGAGAATATTAATGTCTGTCAGCAATCAGATTTATAATTAATTAGTTTCAATATTTTAACATCCATCAGATGCCTTGTTATATGATATATATATATATATATATAATTTAAATTTTTTGGTGTGAATACCACTTTGTTCATTTTCACGTTTTATTACAGATTTCATTTTACAAAATAGATAAAAATATCATATAATCCTTTACCATATTTACACAAAATACTTCCCCATATGGACTGATATATGGAACAGAACAGAATGGAGTTCGTCGATGTACTGTCTGCTTGTCATTGCTTACCCATAGTCACACATCATGTATGTCTCCTTTCGATAATTCATTATAAAACACCTTATATATGATTCCTGTTAACATTTATTAAGTTTTCATATTAAATTGTCATATTTAAAAAGTGAGGAATTATTCCGCATTGACGTGGAATGAGGTCTGCCAGTTCTACGTTCGTCGATGATGCGTAATTGTTTTTCCACTAGCAGACGAAATTCCTCAAAACGGCAGCCTTGTAAATTGTAATTTGTATAGATCACTTGAAACTATAGTTAATCATCTTTTTAAAACAGATAAAAGATGAAATCTGATCAGAATAATTTTGTAACTGTGTTAATCGATTCAGTATCGGATGGACATGAAATATGTAATATAAAATTAAAAAATACATACAAATATGAACTACTTAATGCATATAGTGCGCTAACCGTACTAAATTTACATCGCTATAATTCAGTTGTGGAAATTTTTGTTCTTTATTTTCTGTACACGAGATTAAGTTCATAACTGCGTAGTGAAGAACGTTATAAAACTAAAATATGCTCAGTCAGATCAACAGGGGGCCTTAGCTTAGATCCATTAATTAATAAGTTTTCAAATGCAGTTTTTCTAGTGCTAAATTTGGATCAGTCCCATAAATCTCATTTGTGCTGAGGCTTTAAAGCCGTAACCTAATTCAACAAATTGTTACTAATTAAGACATGTAAATACTGTCACAGTGAGGACACTGTGGTTGAGGGTTTGACTCCCGATGGCACCGCTGATTGGGAGGCCCTTAGGCAGTACATCTTTAATTTCCCATGGAATGATTACTGCTCCCGTGGCCGGGGCCCCTCCGAGTTCGATGAACGCATCAATGGTGATTCTCTCGGGCATGAAGGCGTACATTCCATATTCTAATTCTAATGCAAAAAAAACCTTAGTTTAACCTTGTCTTCATGTTATCGGCAACAAAGAAGAGTCTTTCCGAAGGTACCGTCGCCATCCAACAACTGACTCTCACACAGCTTATATTTCTGATTGGAATCGTGCAAAATCTGTTCTTCGACTTGCCAAAAATTTGAAAACCTATCCAATTCTAATTCTTCTCGCTCTTTCTGACACCTAGCCAAGAACCTCAACAACAACTTCACTCCCTTCCCTCCTCTTTTCCATTCCGACGGCTCAGTTGCCGTCTCTTCTCCTGATAAAGCCGAACTCTTCGCCCAAACTTTCGCCTCCAACTCAACCCTGGATTATTCCAGTGTTGTTCCTCCATCTCTTCTTCTCTGACATAGTTATGTCAGAAATTTTACTATCTTCCAAAGATGTTTTTTCTGCCCAACCTGGGCTCAACTCTAAGGCGGCGTACAGTCCTGATGGTGCCCCTCCTGTTATTCTCAAGAACTGTGCTGACACCCTGCCTAGGCAAACTCTCTCGTCCTTGTCATTCATATGGTACTTTTCTTTCCTGTTGGAAGTTCGCTTTCATTCAGTATGTCACAAAGAAGGGTGGAAGTTCTCAACCATCGTCCAACTGCTTTGATTTTTAGCCTTTCTAAAGTTTTTGAATCTATCCTTAATAGGAAGATTCTTAGACACCTCTCTCCTTACAATCTTCTCTCAGATCGTTAATATGGGTTCTGCAACCGACGCCTTACTGGCGCGCTTTTTGCATTTCTCTCCGATTCTTGGTCATCCTCCTTTCAAAATTTTGGCGAAACCTTTACTCTTGCGCTAGACATATTAAAAGGTTTTGATAGAGTCTGGCACAAATCCTTAATTTCCAAACTGGCCTGCTTTGTTTCTATCCTTCTATTTGTGCCTTCATCTGTGATCGATCTTAGCTGTGGTTGTAGATGGCCACTGTTCTTCTTCTAAAGCTATTAATAGTGGAGTTCCTCAGGGTTCTGGTCCTGTCACCCGCCCATTCGGAGGCGGGCAAAGGCAGTTTCCCACCATCGGGACATACAAGGATACCTCCAGGGGCAGACCGCAGCGACGAACTGATGCATGTTGTTGGTGCTAAGGATATTCCATCGACGATGCCAGACAACGGACTGCAGTTGGAAAGAAATTCGATTCAGAAAATTCATGTTTTGAAACATGGAAGCAGCACATTTCACACACTTCCATCAACCGTCATGTTTAATTTCTTCCACAAGTTAGAGTTTATGAGCATGTAGACAAAGGCGTTTACATACGACTGTGGGTACCGACTCAGAAATGAACAGGTCGGGCTAAGCAAAAAAGTTATCTTATGCATTCAACATACATACGAAGTCTACTTGATTTCTATGCAGCACCCTCCCGGTTTCCTTGAACTGTTTAGTGTTTATGCCACTTTATCGTTTCATCAGTTGGACGTTCCTTCCCATATACATACACGCCTAAAGTTACGTTGAACGTGACAACGGACTTAAATTCAGCTAGCCCCAACGTGCACTGCGCTCTCTTCTATGGTCGCCATGACATTTATCGTCGCGCATACATTGAACCATTAAAACTGAACCCTGTATATCGAACACAAATTACACTTCCGAAAAAAAGGTTTACATTATATGCTTTCTGCGTGATTCGGGAACAATGATATTGACTAACTATCATAAAGTCGTCCTTCGTTTCTTCCTTTTGTCGATTGCGTGTTTCATCTGCTTGATACTTTTCAGGAATTCCTTCATTTTCTTTATTTTTAATATTTTCTTATTTCTTTGACTGAATAAATTAAACCAATGAACTGGACAAACTCAAAATCACTTTTCTAAACTTTTCTGACAAACTGAATTCGATCGTTACCTGAAGAAACGCTAAATCTTGTGGTACTTTTTAACATTAGAGTTTCCCACTACATTAAACAGAACCCGACTAAGAACTTGGAGCAGCATGGATTTCTAAAAACAATAATAAAAATATTTTTGGAAATTGTTGGATCATGGCATTCAGTACTGATGAGTGGATAAAGTCGAAAGTTAATGCTTGGCAATCAGAAACAAACGGTTGGCAGAAAAGGTTCATTAAACCAGAAATCAATGTCTTTTTAACCTTCTGTACGAGAGATAGAGTTTGAATTATGCTTTGAATCAAGCAAACCGTCCTATTATGATTTCCTTTAGTATTTACTACCAACCCGAGTTGAGTTCTTCACCTGATAATGAAAGCCAAACGCTTCGGCAGTAATTAAAAAGCTTAAAATGTGACATCTTGATTTTTTCACTTTGATTATATATACACAATTGTGTATCAACCTGAAATTAACTAAAATGAAGTGATTAAGGGAGGAGTTTAAAGGAAAATAATACTTTAACATTAATTCCTATAATAAAGTAAATTCCCTATTTGTGTTTCATTCGAGAATTAACTTCGAGTTTCTCAAAGCAACAAATTTTTAGGCCAAAACGTTTTACGAAATAATATTTAAGAAAACATATAAAGGTAGCGTATCCCTTTTCGTTTCTTTATCTTCGTAGCAAAAGATAATAATAATAATAATAACAACACATTATTATTAAATATAATTATATAAATTTATATTCTGAATACAATAATTACTCTAAACAGAGTAGGTAATACTAAAATACTTATTTTATTCTACTTTCTTTTAATATAAAAGTTAATTTCCCAAAATTTTTAATTTACGAAACAATTTTATTTCACGTTTGACCAAAATGTTTTCTCTCTCAGTAAAAATAATGAGGGAAAGGGATGGTATATTTCTTTAAGATGCTTCCTCAATGGATTTTGGTGGAGTCTTTTCCGAGGTCGGCGTCTCAATTTTTTCCTTCGCCTTTGGATTTTCAATCACTTCCGACAGTGACGATGGAATATGAGCTCTCTGGAAATGAGGGAAAATGTCATTATTATTATTATTATTATTATTATTTCCTCAATTAACAATATAATAAAAACTTGGGCAAAGTTTTAATAGTAATAATCATCCGAACCTGATCAATCTTCAAAATTTAATGTTTTAAATCTGTGAAACCAATGCTGTTGATTTAAAATTTTGTATATTCTCACTGCAGTATAAAATCGTTATAAAGAAAACAATGGAGCGAGGAAATAAGAACATTTTTAAAGAAGAAAAATAAAGAAAAACTAGTGGTTCAACTGTAAGGCTAGACGCGCATTTGTTAGAAGTCCATCAATTACGTATCAAACATACAATGCGGGTGAATACATTTATTTTATTCCGTATCTACTTACATATATATCATAAATACACAGACTACTGTACAGGGTGTCCCAGAATGAACTATCTATTTCAATGAAATCGGACAAATTTTTTAAAAACACACTTTTATTTATGTTTATCATGTTTAATATGTGTTAAAAATGTATAAATTTCTAAATTTTTTCATAATTTTATTTTCATAATTTTTTCATTATCTGGTCCAATGAAGACCGTCTGAAGTCATAGAATGGCAAAGAGACTCTCCAAAAGTTAACGTGTGGCTTGGAATGACCAAATCCAAAAATTTATGGCCCATTCTTCTTTGCGGAAGCAACTGTAACAGGTACCGTCTACCTTGACATGCTTCAGCAGTTTCTCGAACCACAGCTTCTTGATGATGGCATTCTTGATAATGTTGTGTTTCAACAAGATGGAGCACCATGTCATTATGCTCTAATTGTTCGAGAATACCTCAACAGACGCCTTCCGAATCGGTGGATTGGACGTGGAGGACCTCGACCTTGGCCTCCGCGTTCTCCGGATTTGACACCCCTGGATTTCTTTGCATGGGGTTTCATAAAAACAAAGGTTTATCGCCAAAAGATCAATGCTTCTTGTTGAAACACAACATTATCAAGATGCCATCATCAAGAAGCTGTGGTTCGAGAAACTGCTGAAGCATATCAAGGTAGACGGTACCTGTTACAGTTGCTTCCGCAAAGAAGAATGGGCCATAAATTTTGGATTTGGTCATTCCAAGCCACACGTTAACTTTTGGAGAGTCTCTTTGCCATTCTATGACTTCAGACAGTCCTTTCATTGGACCAGATAATGAAAAAATTATGAAAATAAAATTATGAAAAAAATTTAGAAATTTATACATTTTTAACACATATTAAACATGATAAACATAAATAAAAGTGTTTTTAAAAAATTTGTCCGATTTCATTGAAATAGATAGTTAATTCTGGGACACCCTGTATATACTGTAACAACTGCACATTGTAATCACGTGTGTGCAATACTAAATGGCTAAAATTTCACTCAAAAAATTTCGCTTCATTCTTCTCTACTGAAATATGAAAATTTAGACACGTTACCAATTTAAATGGAATACTTTGTTCACCTGCACATCTGTCAAAGAATTAATGTGAGCCAAAAGTTCCGTTTGCAAATCAGGAGCTTCGATCAACACTTCCGCTAGTTGAGAAGAAGGAAGCTGCAAGAGGACGTTAAAGCTCTGAGGAACGGAGCGTTGGCAGCACTTGATGAACCCTTCCCAAGCTTTCCTTTGCTTCACACCTATATTTATACGTCACGTGAATTTATTACGTACCAAACTAAATATAAACTAATTTTTTAAGTGACAGCCGCAATTTCGCTGAGAGCTCAGTAAAGCAAAAACCTTAAGGTCGCAAAAATAAATGTAAATCCCACCGGAAACTTTTACCTACTGCATATTGTACAATACGTACCCCCGACCCGCCACCCTCACACACACTGTGATGAAATTCTAAATAAAAATATTTGACGCATATATTCCACTTAGAAAGGAAAATGAATCTTGTGTGATTAGTGAATATCAAATTACATTTGACTATATGAACAAGTACATTCACTTTACTTTTAAAGGTTTTTCCTAACATAGTACGCTTTACTTTTTCTTAATACAGTAGAAATCTGAATAACTCCGGGTCTTACTTGTTTCGTAATAAGCCTTTGTAAAATATTCATAATGAAGGAGAGAAGTTTTGGATAATGCGTCAGTGTCTGGATTACGGTTCTCATGAACAGCGTCGGCAAAGTTGGCTGTTCAAGGAGTTGCTGAAGAACAACCGCCAACACTTCTCCAGTGTAAATATTTCTCTCGGCAAAGCACAATCCGGTTGCTGAAATAAGTTAAATATACATACATAAGCAGTACTTAAAAAGCATACGATAAATTTTCATTCTTGATACATTGAGTTTTACATCGATTTATATATATGGTGAGTCAAAAGTAGCGCCCGATTTCTGTCAGTTGATTGTTTGTTTGCCATTTGTATTACAGTGTACAAGAAGGTAGAAATAAATGAATGACATATTTATCTAACCATTTATTCGGGGGAAAATTATTACGGAACTGTACCAAGCTGTTTTACTTGCAATTTTCAAAGTGCCCTCCCTCGTGATCGATGCACAATTGCAGCCGAGCAGGCACAGAGTGGCACACACGCCTGCAGAGTTCGATATCAATTTCCTCAAACTTTGCAGTGATTTGAGCCTTCAATTCCTGAATGGTACGAGGCTTTTCAAGTTTTCACGATAAACAAGGTCTTTCATGAGCCCCCAAAGAAAGAAATCTGGAGGTGTAAGGTCTGGGGAGCGTGCCGGCCACTCGATCGGACCGCGGCGGCCGATCCACTTTCCGGGAAAGTTTTCATCAAGCCACTGACGAACATGACGTCCATAATGAGGTGGAGCTCCATCTTGCTGGAAATAACAGTCCTGATCTTGTACCCTGGGCCAAAAGAGGTTTGCAGCATACCAGGTAAATTTCTGCAGTGACAGATCCCTCAAAGAAAAAGGGTCCAATTATCCCTAATGGAGATATGGCTGCCCAAACTGTCACGCCAGGTAAATTTACCTCCTTCTCAACTGTCACTCTTGGGTTCTCCGCAGCCCAGTAGACACAATTGTGTCTGTTAATTGTGTCGTTAAGCTTAAAACATGCTCATCTGACCACAGATGTTGTCTAGCATTGTGTCCTCTTCGTCAAGTTTAGCTAAGAACTCTTCGCAAAATTGAAGACGGCGGTCGTCATCTCCATCATGAAGGGCATGCAGTAAGCGTGGAATGTAAGGTTTCCATTTTTTCTGGTGAAGGATACGGATAACACTTGATTGGCTCACTTCCAACTCTGCAGATAAACGGCGAGTTGACTTTTGCGGACTTTGTTCCAGTCTCCTGATGGCTTCTTCAGCCTTAGCTACATTCGTTGCCGTTTTCGGACGACCGGACTTCTTTGCAGTGGCTACCGACCTGTTGCTTCAAATTTCTCGACAATCAATCGTATGTTTCTTCCCTGGGGTGGGTTAATATCGAATTCCTGTGCCAAACGGCGTGCCGCCATCGTTGGTTGTTCATTACATTTGTAGTAATGTTTCACGGCCGCAATGCGTTGATTCATTGAAAGGTAATTCATGGTTCAATTTGGTGTAAATTCAGTAACTTTCCAAACTCTCAGCAATAACCTGCAAAACAAAAACAAAAATAAATAAACTAAGAAAATTAATAATCTGCAAGACAATTATTAACAACATGACTTCCCAGAAAGAATCTGACAGCCGAAAAAACAGAAATCGGGCGCTACTTTTGACTCACCCTGTATATATATATCTGTAACGCCTATATTTGTGATTTCCATCTTTCATGCAATAATATGATTCTTACTCGCAACACCGTCTTTTCACCATACATACATGCAGGCATGAAGTAATGTCGAGTGGTACAAATGTTATGGAGTGGACATGAAACCGTTCTGGATAATTTATCTTTGATCTTTAATTTGTGCCCTTGGGTTTTCATGCATGAAATGATTCTTGCTCATGGCATTGTCTTGTGATGATACACACGTGTATGTACTTTCATTAATTTATTCTGAGTAGTTCAAAAGATATGGTGCGGACCTCCATTTGACCTTTGACCTCTATTTGTAACCTTGACCTATGAAGCAAGGACGTGATGCTTGCTCATGCCACATCATCTTAAGATGACTCGTGTTTATGAGGTTCCATCAATTTATATTGAGCGGTTCAAAGTTATAACGCCGACACGAAAGTGTGATAAATAGACGGACGGACGGACGGACGGACGGACGGACGGACGGACGGACGGACGGACGGACGGACGGATGGGCAAGTGCAATCCAGTATGGTCCCTCCAAGTTTATTTGGTCGAGGACATAAAAATTCCAACTGCGCATAAAATGTCCCATTATGGAAGAAAATAGTTGCAGCAGAAATTTATAAATGTACGCCTACGATGTGATTGTGTCCCTATTTTACACTGCGTAACGTCCTTCTAAATCCTACACCAAATTAACAATTGGGCAAATCAAAGCCGCTTGATTTCCAAGAAATCAGCAAAACTCACCACTTCAAAATAGCAGTTCAATAATCTTGTCTATTTTTTTTTTTAAAATTTTATGCAGGAAGGAGGGGCCAAGGGCGAATACCCGCAAAAGCCCCCCTCCCCCCACACCCCGTAGAAGTAGTGAGCCAAAATCAAGGTCCAGGGTTTTGGAGATACCTAGACACACTGCGTTTGACAGATTGGAGGTCATACTCAGGGAAAAAGATGGATTCAGAAAGATTGTTCCAAGTTGACCAGTTGAGTAGATGAAGATTGAAAATATCGATTAACCTTTGCGTTAGAGAGTTGGACAGAAAAGAAATGAGAAAGTGTCGAAAGTCTGGTACTGCATGCTCTCCTTAAAGGAGGAGGCATGCAGTTAGAGAGTTCAGAAGAGCAGTGTCCGTTATAATAGCGATCGTAAAGAGAGAGAGTGAGACAACATTGCGGCGGCGAAGAGAGGGATTGAAGACAGTCAGTAAGAGGCGAGAAATTGATGAGACGAAAAGCCTTTGATTCCACCCGGTCAAGTACGGCTGTGTGGGTTGAGCCACCCCATACATGAGAAGATACTCCATACAGGGGCGGACAAGACCCCTGTGCAGAGAGAGCAACTGAGCGGGACTGAAGAAACCTCGGAGGCGGTACAGCACACCAAACTTCTTAGAAGCTGGAAAGAGTATACGTGATCTTTCCAGGTAAAATCACGAGAAAAGGAAATGCCAAGAATGTTAAGATAAGAGAGGATTGAGTTGTGTGGTCAAGCTAAGGGGAAAGTCGTGTGGAAGATTGTGACGAGTAGACAGATGGAGGAACTGAGTTTTTGAGGCACTGAAAGCCACAAGGTTTTCTCTGTCCCAATCAGAGACGGCAGAAAGATTAGAGGTCAGGTGTACCATAACCCTCCTACGCGAAACATGGAGTGACTGTTGAGAGGGACGCTTTGGGAAGTGGGTGGAGAACTTACTTCAATGTGAAGAAACTCTCATAAATTTAAGGGCTTCCAGTTTTAATTATTCTTAAATGCGAAATGCTCCAGAAATTACATCAGAAAAACTATTGCTATCAAATTGGTTTAATTCAGGGGCAGATCGTCCGACTGGCAATACAAAGTCAGATATCAATGCCATGAAGGGTTTAAATCTCATTAATTAATTAATTAATATACAAATGTAATGTTAAGGTTTTTTAGCCTCCTTCGCAACATCTAAGGTCATATGAATAATATGAGGGAGGGGAACCTACAGCTTTACGTGGGATTTGAACCACGGTCGCTACATAATCTGGACGCGGAGGACGGTTTCCCATCCAACTACTCTCCAGACCCAATGTCGCTCAACTTTGCTGATCGACGAGAAACAGTTAACAACGACGGCCACAACGTAGCTTTATTATTATTGTGTGTGTACGTGTATATGTATATATATAATATATATATATATATATTATATAATATAATTATATATATATATATATCAGGTCATCCCATAAGTAATGTTTTTAGATCGGAATTTGAAGGACAAAAAAAAACTCAAACTTTTTAATCTAGTATATATTTTCCATCGGAATCAATGACACACTGCCAACGTCCTACAAGCTTTTCAATGCCATGTTTATAAAATTCAGGCGGTTTTGAGGCAAAAAACATACAAAGACTGGTGTGCAGGTCATCTAAAGAAGTATACTGTTTCTCGTCAAGATAGTTTTGCAGACTCCTGAAGAGATGATAATCTGAAGGCGCAAGGTCTGGAGAATATGGAGGATGTGGAAGTTTTTCCCACCCCAAGCTCCTCAATTTTTGCAGAAGTGATCCGAGCGGTGTGAGGACGTGCATTGTCGTGGTGGAACACGATTCCTTTCCGATTAACCAAAGGAGGTCTCTTTTCTTTCAGTGCAGTGTTCAATCGATCCAGTTGTTGACAGTAGACTTGAGCGATGATTGTTTGGTTGTGTGGTAAGGTTTCAAAGTGTATTACACCACCTTTATCCCACCAAACACTAAGCAACACCTTCCGAGGGTGAAAATTTGGTTTTGGCTGTGGTGTCGCTGGTTCTCCGGCACAAACCACTGTCGACGGAGCTTAACATTCTGGTACAGTATCCACTTTTCATCACCAGTCACTAAACGGTGCAAAAACGGATCTTGGAGTTCACGGGAATGAAGAGCTGTGCTAATGTTTACCCGCACCCTCAGATTGTCGACCGACAATTCATGTGGCACCCATTTTCCTAACTTAGGCACTTTCCCGAGTTGTTGCAAATGTCGATGGATGGTGGACGGGGATGAATTGAGTTTCTGGGCCAATTCTTCAACAGTTGTTGAACAGTCTTCTTCAAGTGCGGCTAACAGCAGGTCATCATCAAACTCAGCAGGGCGTCCAGAGCGTGCTGCATCTGTCAAACAGCAGTCACCATTCTTAAACTTTTTGAAACCATCTTGACATTTCCTCACATGCAGAATATCGTTGCCATAAATATCCTGAATGTTTCGCGTTGCTTCAGTAGCACTATTCCCTTTTTTGAACTCGTAAAGCATTATATGCCTGATATGCTCTTCTGATACCACCATGTTTATGAGGGGTTCACATAAAGCAAAACACACGTCTTCACTGGTCAAGGTCTGTAAAGTATGTAGCGAAACACGATAGATCTCCTCTTAGATATAACCTTCGGAAAATTTATGCTTAAACCGAGTAGGACTAGTTTAAAATTAATCTATCGTAAAAAACGACATTACTTATGGGATGACCTGATAGTCCTGATACACACACACACACACACACCGCAATTTGTGCGTTGGAAAACAAAGTTTAATAATAAATAGTAAGTAAAAGGCCGTCAGGATATTTCAACAACCGAACACATACACTGATTAGTCACAAAACACGCAATACATAATCTGATTCCTAAACCTGAACTTAAGAATGAAAAAAAAAAAACCATTGTAATGGTACTTTGCAAGTTGTTGTTGTGTTGTTGTTGTTGAGCCGATCAGCCCACCCTGATCGAGTAAGCCGGCGGCACGCAGGTAACCGATCGCCCTCTCCGGAGTGGACCAGAGGTTCAGCGCACTAGTGATGATGTGTGGTGTTCGTTGTTGTGCTAGAGCAGTACAGTCTGTCATAATGTATTCAAATGTTTGTGGTGTGTCCTGGCACAGGTGGCAGGTGTCGTCTGTGGAGTTGTCTAATCTGTGTTTATATGTCCGTAAGTTGGGGTGATGTCCGCATCAGAATCGTGCTAAGTTAACTCGATCTGATCTGCTCAGGCTGATGATCTCTGACCTGTTAATGGGTGGCGGCTTCGCACCCAGGATCGCATTCGGACCGAGTCGTGTCCGTGCTTTGTGGGTTAGGTGTGTGTGTGTGTGTGTGTTTTCTGTACTGTGTGATGTCCATGGGACGTGATATGGAATGGAGTATTTGGTTATAATGTCTCTCTGGTGTTACCTTAATGGTGCGAGGTGTCGGTGCATGATTGTACATGTAGTGGCAAGGGTGTTGTGGGTTAGTTGTCGCTACTGCCATGAATTGTGTTCCCCTCATGTCTAAATGTTCCCTAACTTTCAGTATTTTTGTTTCTGTGTGCGGGTGTTCTATTGGTGTTGTTTGAGTGCATCCTGTAATGATACGAAGTGCGTTGTTTTGTATTGTCTGTAAGGTGTTTATGTGTGTGTTACTTTGCAAGTTCATGTACTTCACTCCTAAGGCATTGTTTAGTGTTTAAATGTTAATTCTTCATTACAATTATTTCATACTTGATGTGACTTTCGTATAAATCTTAATCTTTAGTTTTGAACCCCAAAAGATGATAACTACAAGTTACCCAAAGCCTGTAGTAGTGGTAGTAGTGGTGGTAGTAGTAGTAGTATTGTAAAATGTTAACAAGGGGGATGCCACACCCCTCACCCCATCAATTCTTATTTTATACATTTTATTTATATTAACATTTTTTTATTATAATAGTAATATTAGATAGTTCAGAATAAAAATATTAGTAACTTGAAATTATTCAGCTATTCTGACTCCGACTGCTGTATTAAGTCGGATTCGAGCCCTGAGTAGTAGTAGTAGTAGCGAGGGAGAACGCACCTTTGATAATGGTTTTAACGTCACACTTTTCAGTACTAACGAGGTGCAGAGCCACCAGCAGATCAACGGGTGAAAGTGGGGATGTTCCTTTGTCCAAAGTCACGCCCCACAACCGATTAAAAACCTGAAAAGTAAAGCCCCATTATTTTAACTCCATCAAATGAAATACTCAAACTTTAACGAACTTAGATTAAATTTACTTTGAAATTAATTACAATGTATCATTACTTCATTAAAGGAAGGCGATAGTTACTTCTTTAACGAATGAGGATTAAGCTTAATGAGCTTGGGTAATACTGCGATGACTTCTTTTTTACTTAAGCCGGTTAAAACAGGAATGAGGAACCGTACGTCCGACACTCTCTTGTTGTAAAGCTCTTTGACATGACAAACTAATTCATCGCTCGGAGGTGCTGAAACATATTATCCTATTAAATATATTCGATTAATTTCCACCACACTTATTCTTAAATAATATTAACTTCTTGACAGTGTCCCGTGGTTCCATTTAGTTGGGACGCCGGCAGTGCTGAGACTCCTCTGAGTCGTGGGTTTAAAAATCCCAGCGTTGCTCAGAACTGGGCGGTTGTCTCTTCTGTATCTTGTGTCGCGGCGAGAGGGGGGCCGGCCATACCCCCCTATTATTTAACTCTGGTTAAGGTACCTTTGGCTCGAGACCCTAAACCCCACTTCCTGGGAACTTCTTGATGAACAGTACGAAATAAAAGGATTTATAAACGCTTTTAATTCATGCAATATCCGTATCACTAGACCGACCTATTCTCGGACTTCTAATATATGTACTTAGTACACGCTATACCGACGAATGATGGTCATCATGTGGAAGTGTCTAACTTGAACAGCAAGTAAGTGTTTGCGTTTCACATACATATATTTTTAAAATTAGCAGTACATTTAAATTAGTAGTATATTGTACTAACTAATTAAAAAAAATATATGTATGTAAAACAGCAAACATTTACGTGCTGTTCAAGTTACGACACTTCCACATGATGACCATCATTCATCGGTATAGCGTGTATACGACGCTCGAACTCCATTAGAGTATCAGGAATTTGCTTTGTGGAATAGATCCAATAACCAAAACTGGATTTGTCACGATACACACGTGTTTTAACATATTCCCCCCAGATAAAAATCCAAATCCAAAGTCGGTTTACCAAAGCCTGTCCAGCACTGAAACGAATCACATGAACCAGACTCGCCAAATTTAACGTTTGACGAGCTTTGTCACGTAAAAGCATAACTGGTCCATTTTTCTTTGACGATCGTACCATTAACTGGAATGAACTATCTTAACATGTCACAATCATTTTTTTCTTCCCCAACTGAAGGCTATTGGAGTTTACATGAGGAATGTAATACTCACTATTCCGATGCGCAACTTTCTAGATGCAACCTTTCCTCAGCGCTGGGTAACCGATAGAATAAACCAACTAGATAGCCCAACTTAAACCCTTTCCAGTTTATATATAGTTACCGGTATGTTAAAACACTGTGCACCGTGACAAACCAGGAATCTGACAGAACTCTGTCGAAGAATCAGAGGTAATTGGATCTATTCACACAAGAGCATCTTGCTAATGCTCTAAAGAAATTTGCACGTTGAATACACGCTAAAGCGATGAATGGTGGTTATCATGTGGAAGTGGAACTTGACAGCTTGGAAATGTAAACCACCATATAATACATATAATACCCTGTACAATCTTTTGTATCATCTGGCTCCTACTCCTTGTTGGATATATAGACCTATATTTAGGTTTAATAAAGTCACTGTGCCAAATGTACACTAAGTCCAGCTCAGATATAAATTTTAATAATATTCGGCGAAAAGAACGGAAATACTAAAAAATAAATACTATAAAACCGTCAAGACAGATTAGTCAATCGACTTTCAAAGAAAGTTTATATTATAATAAAAATGCTTTCACTAAATGCTAATATCCTGATATATTCATGTCTGCCATCCAACAGATAGAAATCCTAAACCTTATAAAATGTCATATATATAATGCGAAATTATAACTAAAAATGAAATAATAAAGGGGTTAAGTTATAGCACATTCAAATTCCAAATTAAAAAATATGTACGCACGCACGCGCGCGCACACAAAATCCAAGTCCACAAATGTAGCCCCGCGAACCCCGGTTATATCTGATTTTTGTGAAAGTGTCAATTAGTGGTGGACCGGATGTCAATTTTTTCAACATCTGCGGATGCGGATTTTTAATTTCAATATCCGCGGATGCGGCTATTTAGTTAATCTATCAATATAGAATTATGAATACCTATATGACAATTTTTCAAATTTCGTGATATTACTATTATGGCAGGCAATGCATAAGAATTAAAATTAATATTAATGTTTTCATTATGACAAAAATAGTAACTTTCTCAAGAGTTTCAGCCACAGAAAATTCAATGAAACAAGTTTCATTCAATTTTCTGTGTTACTAGGTATTTATATTTTGAGGTTTATATATTTGTTTGTTCATTAATAATTATAATTAATACTTTACATGAAATGTGCATGACTGGGCCTTATAAGCTAATTTAATTGTAAATTGCATAATTTATTAGAGGTAATATCCGCAGTCAGAAGTGCGGATACGGATGTTAAAAATGATGCGGATATCCAGTCCACCACTAGTGTCAATACAAGTTCCAATAATATTCCCATTAAATTAAAGGTTAAAATGGCATGTTTTAAAATTAACATACTTTAACTCTTGACCACTCACTCTTGCATATTAGATATGCATGGAATCATCTTTTAGAAAATGGAATGCTAAATTAAATACTTAATGTACAGTTAATTGCGAAAAGTTTGTGACAACAACAACGAAATAAAAAACCCAATCTTCGGTGGGTTTACAATAAATTACGTTCCTATTCCAAAAGAATAAAATCCTATTTTTCAAAAACAAAATTTCAAAACTGCAACATAATTTCTCATAGTAACGCTTTAAGAAATTTCAGTTCATCAACATTTTATAATCTTATTTTACCCTATTAGAAGTTTATCAATATGTCGGTCAGTGTAAGAAGAACAAAGCAATTGGTATAAAGGTTAACATATTATTGTAATTCAACACAAATATGATGATATACAAAGTAAATACATGCATTGGAGGAGCTTCACCTTTCTCTGTGAGAATGTGGATGATTCTGGTGATGAGTGTTTCGCTTCCTTTGGGGCATGTCTCAACAAGGGAAAGGAGAGTGGGTGAATCCATGCCCATGTGGCTGATGGGGCCCTCCAGGTACCGCAATATCGTTCTTTTAGCCTCATTCACCGTTTTAACATACACCTGAGCCAAACTATTAATGGAGAAAAGGGAATGAACGAAAGTCTTTGATCTCTCATGGCGTTCTACACGAAACTCTATTCCGTCTTCAAATCGATCAACAACGGCGCATCGTAATTGAATACATCATAACTGTTTGTCATTACATTTATAAGTTCTAGAACTCAAGCGTCGCAGTTACCTTGAAGAGGGTGTGAACTTATTTTTAGTACATTCCTTTCTTCTCAATTAAACATTGGGTCATATATGCTCAATTAAATATTCCACAGAAATTTCAATGAAATCAATTACAATTAATTAGTGTAAATTTCAATGCCTTAAAGACTTGTTAAATTATCAACCATTATATATTTTCTAATTCTAAAATATTTTACCGCAACCTTCGAATCAACAATGATGTAGCAATTTGGTTAATAACCTGTTAGCTTGCTAAATATCCTGAATATATACACCGTACTTCCAAAAATTTCATTTCAAAATCAGTTTCTCTCAAGGTTATAGTCTTCGGTGAACATAATATACTTTTGTCCAGTAAAAACTAAAACTGACTATCTTGTACATGAACAAGGACCATTGCATACTCAATATAAGTGGGTTGGAAATTTGAAATGAGAGAAAAAATAAAGTTCACATTAAGTTAGATTCAGACAAACTTAGGTCCTACTATATCACTGAGTGATGTGGGGTTGCCTTTGATGCGACAAACTGGAATACCTTTTGTGGTACGTCAGAAGAAAAAGAAAAAAAAGAAAGTCCTTTTCTTCTTACAAACCATTACTAGGTTGTTCTCTTTTTAACTCTTGCGTATAAGTCTTTATTCTTCCATTTACTCATCACAACTTTTGACTTTTACATGGTTTTTCACCTTTCTATTGATCTAATATTTTGTTAAAAGCTAAAATCACATCAATATCCATCCATCTCATTGACCATAAAAGGTTTACAATAAACTGCTTCCTCCACACACTGCTTTCACTAAACATAATTTATCATTTCCTTATAGCTCAACAACCTACAATGCCACTTCATTTCATCAACTGAACCCCACTTATTTTGAAAATCCCTTTCCTATCAGTACCGCATAACAACAACACGATAGTTAAAACAATTTGATGCGTTCTAATTACTCGTACACAGACAATATAACGGCGAAACAAATGGAAGTACTGTACTTACTAATGAATTAAGTCTTGTTGCCGAGGCAACAGCGCTAAAGTGAGGAACAAACATGCTCTGACAGCTTCTTCCGTCCACTCAGCATTATACTGCGACCTTCGAGATTTGAAATGAAGATTGACTGAGGGGGTTTAGGTTCCATCAAATGGGCAAGATATTCCCTCGATATTTCAATGATCGCCTCGCTAAACTTTTCGTTGGAATGGAAGTCTCTAATGGTGGGCCACGATGTCTCGAACCTAGAGAAAAAATTAAATATAGCAATGAAAGAAATAAACATTAATGGTCTTCAATTCAAAATAACATTCACTGAAACAAATAAAATTTACCTCCACCAGGCATTATTATCCTATCTTGTGTCATATTTAACTAAAAAAAAATAATGCCAGAACAGGAAAGGAGTATTATGCTCAGATACATATATTCTAAAAGCATATGACAGCTGAATTACATTTAATTTCATAAATTTAGGAAAATATTTCTTTCTCCACAAAAGCTGTTACAGAATAGAAATGAGGTCCTCCTAGGAAGAAATGGCTAAGCGACAAAATTTAAAAAAAAACTGTCTGCAGTTAAATGTTGTACCAATTTGAAAGTGCCATAACTTTTGAACTTTTGAAGATATTTCATCGAAGTATCTTCAAACATTATGGCACTTTCAAATTGGTACAATGTTTAACTGTTTTCTGGCACTTTTTACTTTTGTCACTTAGCCACTTCTTCCTAAGAGGGTCTCAAATATGGAATAAATACAGTAAAAATGAATATTCAGTGTAACCAAAAAATTACAAAAATATTTAGGCCTACATTCTTAATATTTTTCTCCTACCTTGTGAATAATTCTTCGCTATGGGAACTAAGCTACAAGTGGAAAGATAAACTTTTAAGTCTGAAAAGCTTCCATCTTTACCTCATGTTGGTTGTGAGTGGCTAAAGTACAAAGAGTAGCTAATGCCGTTGGGGCCACAACAGGCCTTAAGAAGGTGATGTCCTTGAGGAGTCGCGTCAAACTGCATACCGAGTCTTCCCCTTGTTCGGCACAAATAAGCATGAACTGCATCACTTTCGCTGGGATGCTTGGACAATCCAACAAAATTCGAGAAACTAAACTGTGAAAGGCAAAAAATGTTTCAAATTTATTAGAAAACAATTACCATAAACAAAAAGGTGGCCGGTAAAAAATTTACCCGATTTCCAAAGAGATAAAGTATTTTCTACCTTTTAGAAGAAATAGCTTCTACAAGTCAGATAAATGTCACTTAATTCAAACATGATTATGCCAGATGTATTTAACATCACCTTCACTGATCTAAATGACTTAAGTTAAATTATGTTAGGTGTGCTTAATTGGATTGATTTAGCGATGTCAAAGAAAGTATGTGAAGAGAGACCAACACACGAAACAACATAAGGTTCATAAGGTAAGGTATATACACACAAGGTGGGAGAAAAGTCCTTAATGATTTTATATACAGCAAATACTCGATGAATCAGAATTTGGGATGAGTCAGACTCTGTCCTCTGTCAAGTGCTATTATTCTTTTGTTCATTTTACTGAGAAGTGTTTTATTTCCTATGTCAAGTGCCATTATTATTTTGTTTCTTTTACTAAGTGGTGTTTTTTTAATAAGTACTGTATTGTACAACGTTTTATTGTTTTTTAATGTTTATTTTGAACATTGTATTAGACTCTCACTAATCAAACTTAAAAGGTTAGAGAGTATTTATGCCTCTTTAGGGGTAAATAGGGGGAGGGGGTAATTAAGGTAATTCGTGATGAGTCAGACTTTTCAATGAGTCGGACCAGCTGGCTAGAGCCCTATATAGTCCGACTTATCAAGTATTTACTGTATACACAAATAATTTTTTAATAATAAATTCCAATTACATCACTGCAGTGTATACAATACTTTTCAAAGTAACTATACAAGCCAAGAAATGACCCTAGGCTAGAACAGGAAGGCCATAAGCCCAGTTAGTGCCATGCCAGTAAGGATGGAATACAGTAATGAAGAAAATGTGTATCTTGTATTGTGGGCTATTTCTTATAATAATTGGAAAGAAAGTTTGCGTTTATTTCAAGAAAAATATAATAAACCACCACCAAATGCAACCACTCTTCGGTACTGGAAGCTCAATGTTTGGAAACAGGGAGCCTGGTAAAAGATCATCCAAGAAGAGGAAGGGTAACAGCGACAGGAGGCAACAACACACAAAATGTCCTGGCCACTTTTCAAGTTGATGTAACAATTTCAACAAGAAAAGTCAGAGGAATTGGGTATTTCCAAATTTTCAGTAACAAAAATATTGAAATCACAGGGGTACCACGATTACAAACCCATTTACAACGATAATTCTGACAGACGGCTGCAGTTTGCTGAAACAATGAGACAAAATATGATGATAAAAATCCACTCTAATAGACAAAGTTTATTTCCACAACAGTTTCGATGCCCACTGGCATCCTCTTCGGGTGGATACAGAAAAACGAAATCATTCGTTTTTCTGTATCTACCCGAAGAGGATGCCAATGGGCATCAAAACTGTTGTGGAAATAAACTCTGTCCATTAGAGTGGGTTTTTATCATCATATTTTGACCTCCATGTAGAAAAGTGAAGTTTTTTGCATTTAATGAGACAAAAGTTCAACAGTGATTCAGATTTCCTCAGAAAGATAAAATTTTTAGACGAATGTCATCGGTTTAACGAGTAAAGAAACAAACACATCATCCTAAAATAGGACTGGGTAAACCCATTAAAATGGCTACACTAACAGTTTGGGCGTGCACTGGTTGTTCAGAACTAGTTTTCTTTGACATATCGAGAGATACGATGGATGGAAAATGCTACTGCCAGGTAATGAGAGAGAAAGTTACATTGGCAGGAATTGACTTTATCAACATGATGGAGCGCCACCACATTAAGGTACTCTGCAGCTGCCCATGAGATTCTGGATACCAACCTTGAAGGAAGATGGCTTGGGTAGCAAGGTCTCACAGAGTGGCCAGCCAGATCACCTGGTTTAACCCCATGTGATTCCTGGCTTTTGGCTTATTTGTATGACAAATTCTGCACTCCTGGTTTCATCTATCCAAATGTGAATGTCCTTGACCACATAATCGTTGAAGAACTGAAAAGGATCCCACTTAATATGTTCAGAAGAACAATGAAGAGTTTGACAGAGAGAATCTACAAATGTATCATAGCGGATCGAGAACTCTTTGAAGATTAAATTACAATTTAACAAAATATTTGTATGAATAAAACTCTCAAACTTTTTGTTTGATTTGTTTCATCATTTGAACATTTTTCTGTATAATGTTGTTGTTAATTAAATAGTTGTATGTATAAAATCCTTAAAGACTTTTCTCCCACCTTGTGTGTGTGCCTCGGTGGTGTCGTGGTTAGCGTTGCTGACTACAAATCTATCAGCCCCGGGATTGAGACCTGGTGATAGCAGGCGGTGCGCAGCAAAACCCAGCTGTTCATCCTTCCATACAATAAAAAAAATTGGTTGGTAGATAAATGGGTACCCTGGGTAGCCTAGTGGTCAAGCTTGTTACTCCACCTTAGACCTAGTTTAACGTGGAATCTGAATCACGCCCCCACCAGCAGCCCAGTGTCTTAACCACTAAGGTACCCATTTATCTACTAACCAATTTTTTATATATATATAGACTACAATGAGAATTTGCAGCAGAGGTTCCAACTGTCATGATTTAATTATTTATTTCTGTGGGCACTTTGAAGCAGCCAAAGGTATTAAAAAAAAAGAGAGTCCAAAATACACCCTTAAAATGGCTGACTGACTGCCCGTATGCTACTTGGAAAAGAGCAAATCAGAACACATTTAGAAGTTTTTCATAAAGTTTTTTCATTCAAAATGTTTCACCATTCCTTAACTCATAATTCATTAGCCGCTAATTTAACGGAAATAAATAAATAAATAAAAGCAACTGCTACACAAATGTCACGCACAAAAATTTAAAGTAATCCTTCAAAAAGATGATGATTGTTTTCCTGACATCTTCTGAGCTCTCACGAAGAGGACAAATTCATCTATTTAATTGGCGGAAATTAGGAATGCTAAGGATGTAGAAAAATTTACATCCGCGGATGCAGTTGCGGATATCCAGCTTTTATATATGCGGATGTGTGGGTGAAAAAGTTGCAGATGCGGATATTTGCAACATCCCTAGTGAATGTTTTATGTTACCAACATAAATATTTAAATGAAATACTCACTCATCTCTCTCCTTATTAGGCGTGAGGTCCATTATTCTTTGGAGAATGTGCAACAAGAACTTTTCATATGATTTGAATTCCTCATTCATACTCTTCTTCTGACATGTCTCAAACAGTTTACTCAACTGGTTAAAATTATGGGTTGTTGAATACAAAGAGTAAAGCCAAGACTGCAGAAGTTCTGTGTTCCCATTTAAGTCTTCAAATATGAAAGATTCTAATTCTGGAAAAAAAAATTTATATATATATATATAGCGCCTCAGTGGTGTAGTGGTTAGCGCTGACTATGAATCCATCGGCCCTGAGTTCGAGACCCGACGGCAGCCAACGCGCAGCAAAACCCAGCTGTTCATCCTTCCACATAATAAAGAAAGTGGTTGGTAGATGAATGGGTACCCTAGGTGGCCTAGTGGTTAAGATGCTGGGCTGCTGATGGGGCGTGGTTCAGATTCTATGTTAAACTGTAGGTCTAAGGTGGAGTGAAAAGCTTGACCTTCGTCAGAATGAACAATTCGGGCGGAAGCTGACCAAAGATTATATATATATATATATATATATATATATATATATATATATATATATATATATATATATATAATATGGTTTAGAATTAAAAATGAAATGCGGCAAAAGGCAGCAAAATATTTCGCATGACAAATAACTCAAACAAACCTAGTTGTTTAGCTTAAAGTTGTTAAATTTCAATGACTAATTGCAAAATACTAACTAATTCCTCATAACTGGCAGCAGTAGAAAACTTTGCAATAATCTTCAATCTATTTCTGTGCGATGCTCCATACAACCTCAATTTATCTGACTTAAGAACTGCTCTAATCAACATCAACTGCAAGTTGAGATTAGCTTTTTCGACAAGGGTTTGGTCACTTCAGCTAATTTAACAAATTTAGCTCTTTGGAACACGGGTCTTGAGATGATTGCCGCAGGCAAGAGGTTTATCATATAACTGAAATTAGATAATGATTTATGTCCTCTCAAGTGATAAACTTTTATATCTTTTGTTTCTCATAAACAGATTGAAAAGAATTTACCATTACACTAATTCCTTATTCACTTACATCTTTATTTGCCTTCTCTTGAACAATTTGACCGACAAGTCTTGGAATTATATTTTTGACAGTTTCCTCTTCATCACTCTCTTCTTTCTCTATTTTTGCTTTCTGAAACAGAAAGTTTATCATTTAAGTCAAAGATTTCCACCCAAAGTTAAACTAAAATTTCAGTATTTTCTGTGATTTTCTTAAAAAATTCCAGTAATCAGACTACTACATTGACTGAAAGCTCATTACATCCTGCCACAACTTAGGGCTTTAATCAGGATTCATTGTAATTCAATGGGTGAAATAATGACTGCATTTCACAGCCAGAAAATGTCCACATACTTTCTCAAAACGAAGTAACATTCGAGAAATATTTTTAAACTACAGGATACTTATCCTGTTGAATGTTATTAAGTTTTAGCGTTATTTCCAATTATTCTTTCTTACAAGCATGTCTAATGACACAGGTTCAGAGAAGCCTTATTTAGCCTTCAAATCTTTTTTTTTTCTTTTTTAAATTACAATGGATGAATAAAATCCTGATGTTAAAGATTTATTATGGTTTAATTTTCTTTTTTATTAATGCAAAATATGTAAAGGTGTGTTAATAAAGTATGCATTCGTCATTTTACTCTTGAGACTCCAAAAATTTTCAGTCTACTGTCTGTTTGGGAACTATAAGATGATTTGGCTAATTGAAAATTTGTTGAATTCATAAATTAATATATACAGGGTGGCGCAAAAGTCGCGCATCATAGGAATTTTTGGTGTTGATCATAATATATTATTTTTTCTTTTAGGTAGGGGATGGCTGCGAAATTAACAATAGACGAGAGAGTGAGCTTGGTTTTAATGTATGGAATACCAGGTACAACAAATCGATGAATCAGTACAGAATTTAAATTCTGTACCTATTCATCGATTTGTTGTACCTGGTATTCCAGATATTAAACAAAGCTCACCCTCTCATCTATTGTTAATTTCGCAGCCATCCCCTACCTAAAAGAAAAAATATATTATAATCAACACTGAAAATTCCCATGGTGCGCGAATTTTGCGCCACCCTGTATATATGTATGGTCTTTGAAGTTTGTTTTATCACGAAGGTGACTTTTTGAGAGTGCCACAGTGATACCATGAGGCACTTCATGGTATCGCTGTGGCACCCTCAAAAAGTCACCTTCAGAATTTATAATGACGACTACAACTTGAAACAGTTCAATTTCAAATTCAGTCCTCCTGCAAACACGGTACTAAAGCGCTCTTGGTTATAGGCCTATCGTGGAATTCTTCGCCTATTTCAAAAACAGTTTCCTCCAACTGCTCTTTGGAGCTTACCTGCACCTACTTTAACCAGTGAACTTTCTTTGGTGAACAGGCCCTCACTTGTATTATGCCTACTTTAATTTAGTGACAATTTTTGTGTACAGGCTCCCTCATTCTGTCCTTCACTTATAGTAATTCAGTCGAGGTAGACTCTCTCTACTGGCCTACGACCATGTATAGGGCTGCGCTGTTTTTGTCTGAAGTCATGTTATAAGGAACCCTTCACTCGCTTATATATTCCATTTTCTGTGTCTGTGCTTGAACTCGCAGTGTTGTCATTTATAGCAGAAGCATTATTGTATAATTGCGCCACTTAACGTAATTTGTTATCTGTAATTGTAATCTAACAGTGTGTTCTCATATTGACAACTGATACACAACATATTAATTCTTTCATTTTTGTTTAAGTACTGTATTGTATTAATCATTGCATTTGTCTTTCACTGTAATTAACACTAATTGCAATAATTCAACCATTTTACTACTGCGCATTCAATTAAAGCCATTGTAATATCTACTGTGAACAATCATGTTTTGTTAAAGGGAAAAAAACAAGTTTATCCTTTTTCCTTGTTTTGATTGAAACATCAATGGTGACTGGTGACCCCTAATATTAATGAACTACATAATTGGTTATATATATAAAAAAATGTTTTATATATGTACAATATGAAAGCTGCTTTAGTATCATTAAACAAAATATATTACTACAACTTCCACCAATACAGCAGCTAATAAAAATACCTAATGCTTTATCCTCCATAAATATTTATTTAAGTGAAATATTATAACAATAACAAGGTTGCAATGAGAAATCTGGGAAACGCCGGTAGGAGACGAGAAAACATGCAATATACTGTATTTGCTGCCAGAGTAAAGAAGTTATTTCAAACAGTTTAAACATTAATTTACTTCAAAAAGT
Source organism: Bathynomus jamesi (assembly GCA_023014485.1). Taxonomy (NCBI): domain Eukaryota; kingdom Metazoa; phylum Arthropoda; class Malacostraca; order Isopoda; family Cirolanidae; genus Bathynomus; species Bathynomus jamesi. The sequence goes on from JAJOZX010000423.1 coordinate 1,162,291, forward strand.
CATTCAAGATGTTTTAGGTAATAAGGAAGTAAATCCACAATGAGGAGTGGATTTATAGAAGCATTAGCGTTCAGCCAATACTAAGGTCTTCATCAGGTATGACTGAAGAAAAGTTTAGTACAAGTTGAAAGCTTGTGCTCTAATCCATTTTTCATTGTTGATTTACTCCCTTAATTCAACTTCTTGTAACTGAGAATATTCACTTAACACATTTTAAGTATCTTTGAAAATTACTTGTTTGCTATCCTGCAAGTATATTGCACACCGTTTCATATCCTACTATGCATGATGCTTTTCACATATAGTATATATATATATATGTTAAGCTATGTTGGTGTTTGGTACATCAGCAAATGAAAAACTACTGAAAATTAAGGGAATATGTATGGGCCAAATGTCTCCTACCTCTTCCTCTTTTTTCTTTTCTTGTTCTTCTGCTCCTGGACCTAATCCTCCAGCAGTGAGCTGAGAAGCAAGGAGCCTCGCCACATGTTGTACTTGACTAGCACTTCCAGCTGCTGTTACCGGTGTGTAAGCAACACTGAACAAAGGAGGTAGTTTGTCTGGTAGATTCAGCTTCGTATCAGAAAAAAGTATTTAATTTAAATTACCATTTTCATCAGTAAAACCAATGCAATATTTTAAGTATAGAGAAAACATTATCTCCCTAATAATGCTTAACCCTTAAACCTTACCCGGGGTACTAATGTACCCGAGTACTCACTCCGGGTACAGTATTGCTAGCATAACTTTTATAATGGGTAGGGATTAAGGGTTACCATTAAAAAAACTCACCATAGTAACCATCACAAGGTTTGCTACTGCGTCTATTTTTAACTTATCAACAAGCCACCGTTGCGTGATGTCCACAGCAGTTAACGTTTCCAAAGGAGGAGATTCTGAGGCTGTGTCTGCAGCTGATGAATTATCTGCACCCATTTTCTCCATACGAGGCTTCTTCTTTGGAATATCTGCTGCAGGTCGTTCATCGAGGGATTTGTTGCGCTTTATACGCTTTCTAATCTCGTCTTTACTCGGCAGTGCCTTAGTTATCTGCAAAGTTCGATGGGTTTACAGAATGTATCCTACAAAGAATGTCATCAGATGTTCTTCAATATTTACTATGCATAATATATCAGCCACAAGCAAGCATCATGAAATGTGAAAAATCCTACTGCAAATACAATGCAAACACACTTCCAAAAAGTAAAATTTTCTGAGCTACAAAATGTAACTACAACCAAAAATCCCAACCTCTTATGAGTATTTACAACGTACTTCAGTCACAGTGACGTTCAAATCATTGAGGATGGTTACAATGTTTTCATGGTAATCGTAGGCGGCGGTGTGACGGAGGAGGTTTAAGAGTTGGATCTTTAAATGCTTCCGCACACTATTCACTTGAGATTTGGTTAAAGTTGGGGGAAGATTAGCTATGAAAGAAAATAAAAAGGATTAGTTCATTCTTCAATTACCTAAATAAATTAACCTTCATAAATCAGTTTAAGTGCTAGGTACAACCAGTGATGGGCATCGATACATGAAAATCGCTAAAGCGATACCGATACATCGATACATGAAGAACGTATTAGGCGATACCGATACGCCGATACTTTCTAGATGTCTTAAGCGATACCGAGACATGCATCGCCGGTACATTTTTATAATTATTCATTTAATATGTAGGTATTAGATATTGTTTATACTAGTAATTTGTACGCACTGTAAGTAAAATCAACGACATTTTAATGGCTTTTATAGATGTAAATAAAAACAATTGCTTTATTTAATGAAAGTATGTTTTAATTTTGTAGGATACATGAATGACTGAAAATATTACACTAACAATTATAACATCTATTTAAATATTTAAAAATTCTTATTAATGTATCGATTTTTTTCGATACATTTAAGAAAATTAACCTTAGCAATACCGATAAATTGATACTTTTGTCAAGTAGCTAAAGCGATACCGATACAAAAGTATTGATCGATACATGTATCTAGATACTGCCCATCACTGGGTACAACAATACTGGATCACCACCCAAGATACACTAAATAAAATGATTGAATCAGATCAGTACCACAAGGAGTTGGTAGCTACTGTTTTGGCTTCAAAAGGGAGAGAGAAAATAAGATTATAGCTTTCATTTACAGTCCAGCTTGGTTTTTTTTTATTATTATATATTTCCTTTTGTTATTAAATTGGGTATTAATGAAGTTCCATCATATGTTTTTGTTATTTTCCAACTGTTATGGAAAATCAAAGTTCATTCATAACTTTCACACATAATATATATATATATATGTTTACAGACTGTATATGTATTATGTATATATACGCTACCATGAAGTATTTCCAAGGCTTCAATAACACGCCCCATAAATTGAGGTCTTGCTCTTGCTACAATACTCAGTGAGGACATGCAGGTCATAAGGTTCACAGAACTTATGTGGAGTGAGCCTTGGAATTCAATGAGTTTCTGAAGCACATTCCTGAAAAGAATGAGTTTTAGTATAAACTACAAATGAAAGGTAATAAGGATATGGAACAAATTTACAAAATAAACAACCTTAAAACACATTTAAAAGACCAACATGAACAACATATACACAGAGCTGTATGAAAGAGTGAACTAACCTACTATTTCTGATAAATTATTCCACATATGTTAAAATAAGCTGGTTCCCTTTAATATATGGCAATAGTTTCATGCAAAATCAGTGGAGAAAACAATGTTTTTAAGATTATTCAATTAATTCTAATAATAAATGCAAAAAACTTCACTTTTTTCTATGTGAAGGTCAAAATATGATAATAAAAACCCACTCTAATAGACAGAGTTTATTTCCACAACAGTTTCGATGCCCACTGGCATCCTCTTTGGGTATCCACCCAAAGAGGATGGCAGTGGGCATTGAAACTGTTGTGGAAATAAACTCTGTCTATTAGAGTGGGTTTTTATTATCATAATTCTAATAAAATAAGCCAATTTATTTGCAAACTGTAAATAATCCACCCATCCAACCTACTACTGAGTATTCAGTTTCTAAATTAAAGCTAACCTTGCATCTTCCTCCAACTTCCTTGGTCTTGTCACTTTCAGAGTAAGGGGAACTTGGTCTAAGGAGAAGTCTCCATTTCGATGCATTGAATCAGTTTCAGTGTAAGTCTGGACAAGAATCAAAGACTCCAAGAACTTAATGGCCTGCGTACGAACTCTGAAGATTTAAAGTACAAACATACTGATTGCACATATAAACAAAATGAATTAAGGTTTAATAACATCCACCAAAAAAACAGAGATAGGCAACTGATATACAAGAATACTTCTATCAGTTCTTTATTCCATATTTGCAGTTATATTTTTTCCTCCATTTAGGGCCTATCTAATTCTCAAACTCAATCAAGAATTTCTTTTTAGAGGTTTTATTACAATATTAATTTAATCACATCAAAAACATAGTGTCCAACAAACAAGATAAACTGAGTCTTCTCAATCAATCTTCAAAGTCAGCATAGGGTTTTGGTAAAGTCTTCATAGTACTAAATATTGTATTTACCATTCTAAAAAGCTATCAGGAAGATGATAGATCTGCTGTATGTATGAGTACTTAAATTAAGCCTGTTCACCATGAAAAAAATGTATCAGTTCATTCCATGGAAAAAAAAGTGAGGCTATTACCTATTAACAGATTTTTCTTGTTAAGAGTTAAAACTTCACAATTGGTAGCTCTAGATTCTGAACTCAAAATAGGGCCAAGAAAATTTGGTAAAGATTCAGTTTAGCACCAGGAACCCAATTTTTGTATGAAAATAGGTTTTTCTGATGTATTTCACTGTTTCATGCAAATGTGACCTTCATTTCTTGCACCTCTTGTGCAATTATGTAATAAATAAATTATTTAATAACAAATTATCACCAGTTTAACATATATTTAAACCATAATACAGTTGCCATTCGAAAAATTTTTGAAACAAGGCAGGAAAAAGGTCATAAAACGCAAAGGTCAGAAAACCCTCATGACCATTGAAAGGAAAGGAAAGGAAAGGAGAGAAAATAAATAATTTGTGTGTGTATTTCTTTTTATGATAATTAATGAATAGCATGACCATGGGTCCAAATTCTCACTTAATCTGCAATTTGTGTAATCTGGAAACAACTGAAAAGGCAGCAATGAGATGCGATTTCTGTCAAAAACTGCATGACTTTATCTGCATGAATTGGGATAATAGGAAAATATCCCTTGTTGCAAACGCTAAACAGATCACAGGAGTCATATTTCTGTGTGCCACATGTATGCAGACAGTAAACTCCTTTGCAGTATTTAAAGAAATGGAGAAAGCAAATTCAAGTGTTACAGAAAAGGAGGGTAAAATTGGGAGACAAGAGTCTGGAAATGTCCCAATGACAATTCAGGTGGATGAGAGAAGTTGAAATAACAAATAACAATATAATAATGAATATCAATATAATACAGAATGAAGACATAGATGAAAGAAAGGAGACAGGTAAAGTTGCAAGGTAGTGAAACTGCCCAATGAACAAAATGATAAAAAGATAAAAATAAAATGTAGGAAATAAACAGCCAAAGAAAAATAATGATAATATCAAAATTAAGAACATAAAAGATAACAAGTAGAAGAAGCATAGAAAATACCATTTGTAAATACTATGCAAAAGGTTACTGCAGATATCAGGATGGGCAATGCATCTATGCACATCCCACATTATGTAACACACATTATACAAGAGGATATTGCAAATTTGAAAAAAGTGCAAGTTCCACCACATTACTGTCTGTAACACCTATGCAAGGTATGGGAGGTGCAAATATGGACAAAAATGCCATTACTACCACCCTCAGAGGAATGCAACAGGTGAACAGGAAAAATGAACATCAAAGAGGGCTACCAATTTTTTAGACATAGCCAACACAATTCAGCTGCTAAATACCATCCAGCAAATACAAAGTCAGCTGACAAATATAGGAATCCAAGAGCCAGACAGAAGGCACACACAAAGCTACTTCATGTGTTACTGGGACAACAGGTACTGGCAAAGATAAAGAGAGGCAAACTCTCAGAGAACCACAGGACAACAAAACCAGCACCACTATTGGAAAATGAATCAAATGTATGTGAAAATGAATCAAATGTATGTGAAAATGATAGAGAAAAAATAAAAATAATCCTAGCCAACATTCAGGGCCTTAAATCAAATCACTCCTTGGACAAAGTTTCATACCTGAAAGGACTCATGAAAGAAACTGGAGCAGACTTTGCATGCCTCATGGAAACCAATCTAAAGGACTGCCAGGCAAACTGTGAACACTGAGTTCTGTATTGATAAAAAAAGAAATACAAATTGACAACTATAACATCCTCTGAGCCGACAGAAGGGAGGATGTGCTATTTACACACATGAAAAGCATATAGCAGAAATGGCTATAAATACTTCAAACAGCTACGTAGAATTGTAACAGCAAAAGTTGAAAAATTAAATATGGTGTTAATCGTAATGTACAGACCACCAAACATGCCAACCTCAAAATTATCTGATTCCATTAACAGAGGTAAGAAACTGGGCAAAAGATCTACTCTCTCCAACCCCAAATATTTTTTCTGTGGTGATTTTAATTTTCCATTCATGACATATAAAAGGATAGAAAAAAATGTGTGTGTACACCAGGACAAGTGGGGCACATGGGAAGACCATGAGCAGGTAAAAATGCTACTAGCTCTGGCTGATGAATTTATGTTAAAACAAGAAATAACAGAAAACATGAGAAAAAATAACTGCCTCGAAATATCCCCAACTATAATATCAGATCACAACATTATTGAAATAACAACCAATATAGAAGCAACAAGAAAGGAAAGAACACGAACAACAGAAAGAAGCAAATTCAAAATTTTTAATTTTCACTCCAAAGCTATAAACTGGGAAGATGTTGCATCCAGCATGAAAGTAATAGATTGGAAATCCATCTTCAAGGCCAAGACAATGGAAGAGATGCTAATGACCTTAGAGGAGAAGATGCTGGAAATTGTGGAGACAGGTCCCAAAAATACAACAATAGGGAAAGAGAAGCAGGTTCGAGAGACAAAAAGGGCATTGTTCTGAGAGAGAAAAAGAGCTGAAAGAGAAAAAGGATGACTGCAAAATTAAGTTACTGTAAAGATAACATCAGGAAAATAAATGAGGAATATAAATGAGGAATATAAATGAGGACTATAAATGAGGAATGTGTACCGTACAAAATTAAGCGTGCGAAAGTAAACAACAAGCCCTTGTGGTTTACTTCTAGAGTAGGAGACATTATAAAGAGTAGAGAGAGGGCTTATAGGCTATACAAGTGCGATAAAGATAATCTGTTGTTACGAAACAACTACATATCTCTAAGGCGTGAAGCTAAAAGTGTAATAAAAAAGTCAAAACGCGAATTTGAAATCTCCATAGCTCGTGACGGTAAAGAAAATCCCAAGCGATTCTTTCAATACGTCAATAATAGAAATCCAGTAAAAAGTGTCTTAGGTCCATTAAAAAATGGAAATGGAGATCTAGTCTCTGAAACAAGGAAATGGCTACCTTGCTAAACAAATTTTTTACGTCAGTTTTTACTATAGAAGATGTAACGAATATCCCTACGGTCATAGACATAATACCTTTTGATAATGGTAATATTTTGGATAATATCGTCGTTAGTGAAGGGGAAGTAATGCGCTATATTGATAAAATGAACGCGTAAATCACCGGGGCCGGATTCCATATATCCCATACAACTAAAAGAATTAAAAGATAGCATTGTTGTGCCGCTAACAAAGATTTTTAATGCGTCTATTTCTGAGGGGTGCGTACCAGATACTTTCAAGTTAGCAAACGTAACACCTATCTTTAAGAAAGGCGATAAAGGTGCGGCGGGAAATTATAGGCCTATCAGTTTAACGTCTGTTGTAGGTAAGCTACTGGAATCAATAATTAGGGATCGTATAGTCGAACACTTAGAAGTGCATAATCTGGTCAGAAATACGCAGCACGGTTTTAGGCGAAACAAATCTTGCTTAACTAATCTTTTAGAATTTTTCCAAAGCGTGGTTAACGTTTACGATAGACATCGGGCGGTTGATGTAGTGTATTTAGATTTTCAAAAAGCGTTTGACACCGTGCCGCACAAAAGACTGATTGAAAAAACTAAGGCTCATGGAATCAGGGGTGTAGTAATAAATTGGCTAGAAGAATGGTTGCGAAGTAGGAAACAGAGGGTGGTCGTTGATGGAGCGGAGTCGTGTTGGGCTAATGTAGCGAGTGGCGTTCCTCAGGGTTCTGTATTGGGCCCCTTGCTTTTTCTTATATATATTAACGATTTAGATGTCGGCCTAGTCAGTACAGTTTCAAAGTTTGCGGATGACACGAAGCTGGGTGGTAGGGCGATTAATGACGAAGATAGAGGTAAAATTCAGGAAGATCTGAATAAAATCGTTGATTGGTCAGTCACATGGCAAATGAGATTTAACGTGGATAAGTGCAAAATTATGCATATAGGTTCGCGTAACGGTAATTTTGCGTATAGTATGTCAGGGAAAGATTTAACAAGCGTAGAGCAGGAAAAAGATTTAGGAGTTATAGTCACTGGTGATTTAAAAGTAGCGAAACAAAGTACAGCGGCGGTCAATAAGGCGAACAAAGTGTTAGGTTTTATAGCTCGCAATTTTGAGTACAAATCGCGCGATATTATAGTTCCTCTTTATAAATCATTAGTTAGACCCCATTTGGAGTACGCGGTCCAATTTTGGAATCCGCATATGCGCAAAGATATAGACAAAATCGAAAGAGTTCAAAGACGAGCAACTAAGATGATTCCGTCTCTTAGGTCAAAGTCGTACGAGGATAGGCTTAAAGAGTTAAAATTGACTACACTCGAGACTAGGAGGTTAAGGGGTGATCTATTCCAGGTTTTCAAAATTATGAATGGGTTTGATAACGTAGATAGAGATAGCTTTTTCGAAATATCTCAATATAATAGGACTAGAAATAACGGGTGTAAGTTGACAAGTAGAAGGTTCGAGACAGCAGTTGCGAAAAACTTTTTTACGCATAGAATAGTAAATAGCTGGAATAGTTTGCCGGTAGAAGTAATTAGTAGCACGTCTATAAACATGTTTAAGAATCGATTGGACGCGCATGTTGATAGAAAGGGTATAGTTTAAGGTAGTAAAATTAAGGCTTTCTGGGGATAGATCCCACAGCTCAACACAAGTGTTGTGGGATATAGGGAGGCAGCGTCTTGGGTTAGGGGATACTCTCTGTCCTTACACACCCCATTTAAAGAGATTCCTCTGCCGAGCGGTGCCCCCCATAGTACTGTGAGGTATTGAAAAACTCATGATCTTCACTTGCCCCACAAACACCTTTAAATGGGTGACCCATAATGGTGCACACACATTTCTACATTACTGTACAGTCTTTACAGCCACACCTACACTTTTCCTCGTAAGTGTATATATTGTAATGTATATGGTTGTAAATTTGACTTGGTCCGCAATCGATATGAACCGTGACTTAATGGATACCATAATGAAATTGACTGGATTCTTTGGATCTGATATATTTGCATGTCCTTTATATAATAGATATAAAGTATAACATATTTGTAGATAGTAGTCTATTATGACTTGATCCTCTGGATCGAGAGATTCTATCTTTAGTTTTAAATCGATAATTAATTATTGTTAAATTGATAATGTATATGGTTGTAAATTTTGACTTGGTCCGCAATCGATATGGACCGTGTCTTGATGGATACCGTAATGAAATTGATTGGATTCTTTGGATCTGATATATTTGCATGTCCGTTATAAATAGATACAGAGTGTAACATATTTGTGGATGGTAGTCTATTGTGACTTGCTCCTCTGGACCAAGAGATTCTATCTTTAGTTTTAAACCGATAATTAATTATTTTTAAATTGATAATTATTTAGTTTCGTAAAAATTGGTCGTTGCCAATTTACCCGCAGTTTTTAAATAAGTTTCTTATGTTCTTGTGGTTCGGAACCCACGTAAAATTGTAGGTCCCCTCCACCACCACGGAGGACATACAGTTAGGTAGACCAGCCATGAGTGGATCCTAGGGTCTTTGTTGGTCTGAAACATTATAACATTATAACATTATAACAAAATATTAAATGATAAACTGCAGTGTATCGATTGCATCATACAGGAACTAATTGAGAAGCATACAGAAAAAGAAGCAGGCAACGCTATAGAGGCGATAAAGGTTAACTCAATGTACTTCTATAATTTTGTAAAAATGAAGTAAAAAAAAACATGTGACTGTTGGACCTTTGAAAAATGAAGACAGTGCTTTATCTGATGATTTAACAGAAATATCCAAAATATTAAGAGCTCAGTACGAATCATCTTTCAGTATCCTGAAAAATGACAAACTGATATGTGATAGAAATGTGTTCTTTGAAGAAGAACTACAAGGGGAAAGTATAACAGACTTCAACTTTACAACAAATGATATTACAAAAGCTCTTGGGAAACTAAAAGCACACTCAACAGCAGGACTGGACAAATGGAATGCCACACTGATCAAAAACTGCAAGAATGCAATCACTGAGCCCCTATATTGAATATGGAAACAATCACTAGACACGGGAGAAATACTGAGTATCCTGAAGAGCACGAACATAGTCCCAACATATAAAGGAGGAGATCGATCCGAGGCCAAAAACTATAGGCCAGTGTCGCTTACATCTCATCTCACTAAAATATTTGAAAGAATAGTTAGACAGAAAATCTATGGCTTTTTGGAAACTCAGAAAAAATGATAACCAACATGGGTTTCAGTCAGGCAGATCATGCCTATCACAACTAATGGAACACTACAACAACATTATTGATGTACTGGAAAGTAATGAAAACTATGATGTAATATACACAGACTTTACCAAAGTGTTCGACAAGTGTGACCATGAAATCATAATACATTAACTGAAATATATGGGAATAACAGGAAAAGTAGGAAAATGGATATATAATTTCCTTAGTGAGTCGCAGCAAGTCATTACAGTACAAGGAGCATCTTCATCAAAGTCCTCAGCTCAGTACCACAAGGAACAGTATTAGCTCCACTACTCTTCATAATCATGCTAACTGACATAGATGAGGATGTTACCAGACAGCACAGTAACATCCTTTGCAGATGACACAAAGATCAGTAGCCAGAACATATAGAATCTCTACAAACAGACATGAACAGAATCTACAAGTGGACAGAAGACAACAATATGAAGTTTAACAGAGAAATTTCAGCTGTTATGGTACGGAAAAAGAGAGGACCTAAAATCCATGAAATATTATACCCAAAATGGATGCGAAATTTAGAGAAATTCTAAAGCAAAAGATTTAGGGGTTGTAATGTAAGGTTTGATATCGTGATAATCGATTGCTGCAGAAAAAATCAGCAATAATCACCACCATTTTTCGGAAAATGATAATCGTCCTAGACAAGTTTTTAACAAGTTTTTTATGTAAATTTTTAGAATTTTCGACAAATTCAGCTGTGAAACTGCATGATAATGTTTTTCTGTTAATATCAAAGCAAAAACAATGCTGACTGTTCTATGATTCATATTCTATGATTGAATGATGTGATTAGGGATGCAAGTATATTAAATTGTTTATATTTATTGACAAAAGAAGTAGGAAAAAGAATTACACCAGCACTTTCAAAGGTAAGGTTTGAATTTTCAAGGGATTGTATTTTCATAATTCATACACTTTCAAAGGTAAGGAAAGGATTGTACCAAATGATAAACATGCAGTGCAGCTATGTTCCACAATGTTCCAGTAATGCAACTATGTTTCACAATGTTCCAGTTCACAGTTCCATCTCCAACTGCTTACTGCTGCTGTTGAGCAACAACTTTGTAATTAGCATTCAGGAACATCAACATCTCCACTGTTGTAGCCTTGAGGCATTATCTGCAGCTAGCTGCTACAACTGCATGCCTTACAGAGTCATGTTATGTCACACACACATAGCAGATACAGATGGATTCATTCAATCATCAAATATCGTCAATATCGCAATTATCATTACAGAAAATGGCAACGATTATTGTCAGCAATTTTTTGGCAATTTCAAAGCCCTATTGTAATGACTAGGGCCAGGATGTTTAGGCATTATAAAATTGAAAAATAGGCAAAATAAAAGTATAAAATAGGCAAAAATAGGCATTTATTTTATACCGATCAAAAACACACAAAACAAAATAAGTTATATAATAATGTATGAATGTATCATTAGTTTCATTACCTTGAGACTACGTCGCACATTATTAGTCTGAATTACACATAATTACAAGTAATTTTTTTATGTTTTCAACTTTTAGGCCTCTTCTTTTGTCTGAAAGAACATGCTTGTACAGCGAGAATGACCTCTCTACTTCCACTGATGTAACAGGAGCAAATTTGAAGCATGATACATTCATGGGATTCATATCCCCTACATCGGCATCAGTGTGTCCTTCAAGAACGTGTGCAATGTTCTTTAGTCGTTCCAGATCTGCATTTGCTCGTATCACTCGGTCATATTTTTAGCGAACAGATTCACCTTTCTCGCCGGGCGCTTGACTGATGCCTGCAATGACTAACTCAAAAATTTTCAAAGCGTCGATTAATGGCTGGTTCCTAGTTTCAAGAGCAGTAATGTTCTCAGGTATTTTTGCAAAGTGGGAAGTGATGTATGAAAGTTCATTGCGAAGAGATCTATCTTCAATGAGGTCCATCACGATGCGGATTGATGAAGCATCTTCGATGTCAAGTGCTGATACAACTTCTCGAAACTTGTCAAAATTTGACGTGTAATACAACGCAGCCGAGATCCAGGTTCCCCACCTCGTCAAAACGGGCTGTGGCGGCAATGCGAGTTCAGGCGCTATTTCATGCAACATATGACATCTTGATGGTGCCTTAAGAAATATCTTCTTTCCATTAGAAATTAATTTGTCGACATTGGGGAACAAGCCTCGTATCTGCTCAGCAACACGGTGAAGTGCGTGAGCCAAACAAGTAACATGTAGCATTTGTGGAAAAAGAATTTTCAATGCTGTTGCTGCCTTCTTCATGTACGGCGCTGCGTCTGTCATGAAGAGAAGAACTTTTTCATGCTGGATGCCCTCTGGCCAAAGCAAAGCGAGGGATGTTGTGAAAAGTTGAGCTATTGTTGAGCTGTTGGTCTTTGGCAGCTCTTCTGATGTCAGCAGATAAACTTTCGGCGTCTGATCAGCTTCCAAAGTACCTATAATCACGTTAGCAATATATCTACCCATGGAATCGGTGGTCTCGTCTATTGAAATCCATATCTTGTTATCTGCAACGCCTTCACGTATTTTCTGCATTGCAAAGGCGTAGTTTGTATCCACATAATTTTTTCGAAGAGTGGACTCACTTGGAATAACTTGTTTTGTGTATTTTTCTAAAAAGGTCTTTAATGATTTGTTTTCCAACTTCCACAGTGGAATTCCAGCATCAATAAATGATTTGCATAGCTCCAAGGAAAAGGTAGATTGACGACTTGACGTTGAAGCAAATGTTGTCATCAAACACGTTTGTAGGCTGTTTGGTTTCATCTTTTCAGCAGAAGCTTTGTGCTTAACGGTCTGCACATGCTGGGAAACAAAGTACCTTTTCTCACTATTAACTGCTTTGTCACACACTTTACAAAATAACACTGTGCCATCTGTGGAAAAGATATCTTTTCCAAAGTCACGAACATGTTGGTTCAGTTTACTACTTGAAGATGAACTAACTTTTGGCATATTAATGTCTTCTAAATATCATTCAAGTTTAGTCAAATACCACTGATGATCGCACACCCTCACGCACGAAGCAGAACAACGAATATGAGGAAATGGCCGTGCGAGGCTAGTTTTCAGATACTGCGCTCAGCTGATAACGTCAATCATACATGACGTCATTTCCGCAATATGAAATTCCACGATATCTTCATTCACGTTATCTGCGCATTCCTGGTTAGTCTAGTCGTAACTAATACATGATAATTTTCCTATAAATGCCTATTTATGTCTTTTTTCTTTATAATCTAATTAAAAAGGCAAAAATATGCATTTTCAACGAAATAGGCATTATCATACTCATACTCCCAAAAAAGGCAAAAAAAGGCATTTATGGCATTTTGCCTGAACATCCAGGCTCTAGTAATGACTGATGATGCAAAATTTGAAACACAAAATAAGATAGCAGTAAATAGAGCAAAAAGAGTAACTGGGAAGATACTGAGAACCTTTAAATGAAGGGATAGGAATAATGATGATTCCTCTACTGAAAACATTGATCATACCCAAATTGGAATACTGCTCAGTTCTAACATGCCCATATAAAAAAAGAAGACATTAGACAACTAGAAAGGATTCAGAGAAGCTTCATAGCCAAGATCAAGGGGTACAAAGAACTAAATTACTGGGAAAGGTTATGCGAATTAAACCTATATTCACTGAAAAGGAGGAGAGAGAGTGAGATACACCATTATTTACACTTGGAAAATAATTTGGAGAAACTAGTCCCTAATCTTACTCTGAACCCTGTAACTCCCAAACAACAGTAGAAAGTAGAAAAGGAAGACTGTGTTGTGTTCCCAAATTAAAGCTAAACAGGGAACATCCTTAACCCTGAAAGAAAATAGTTTTGTTGTGAGAGGACCAAAACTGTTTAATCAGCTGCCCAAAGACCTAAGGAACACAAGTGAGGTTACAGTGGATATCTTCAAAAGAAGACTAGATGCCTGGCTCAGAACAATCCCCGATAAGCCAGGGAGAGTACCTAATGCGAGGTGGAGAGTACAAGAAACCAACTCACTACTTCACCGGGCCAACTCAAGAGGAGGGGCAACAAGCTTGACCTTTGTGAAATGAGGAATCATTGCACAGAACAGTTGAAAGGTTGAAAGGTACATATAACCTAACCTAATCCTATTTCTATGTGATAGCCTAGTAGCATGGCCGTAACTACCTATGAGGTCACCGAGGTCCGGACCTCAGTAATTATTTCCTAAAAAAAAAAGAGACTGAACCATTCTCCGTGTATGAAACGCATATTACAGCTTTTCTTTTGAAAAGAGGGAGCATCGAGCGTTTTGTGTTTCATGTATAGCTTGGGTTGTGTTTGTAGATGTCATTTTGGTCTGAATTTTGCTCGTCCCGCCGCGCTCGAAAAAAATCTGGACCTCACTAATTTCTAAACCCTAGTTACGGCCCTGCCTAGTAGCCCTATTTTCCTTACCTTACTGGAGAGGTGGTGGAGGGTACAGTTTAGCTACCTCAATAAGGAAGTGATGCAGGTGGGTATCTCAGTCAGAAAAGTGCTCTTGAAACAAATAATGAGCAATGTACTTAGACTCATTTATCTTGACTGAGATACCTCGGCCACCAATGAGTTCCTGATTAAGCAGCCAATTCTCACACTTCAGAGCAAAATGACTTCCAGTTCACTGCAGTTTCCAAGGAAATGCCTAGATAATGTTGATCATCATAATGGTTGAAAGACTTCTTCAAACATTTGTGGCAAAACACAAGATTCTGGCTCAGTGAGATATGCGCATGGTCCAGCCAAGTACCCCAAACCATAATGTAGAATAATTACATTGAATATAAACTTTTCTCTTGGAGCACTTTTGTACGTGCTCATACATACAATAATATAAATGCTGTTCAGCATGATATGCAAGCCGATGAGAGCACTTTGGACACACTGAATCACTCAACAATACACCGAGTTTTTTGAAAATGTCAATAGCCTCAGCAATGTTGTTAAAACAACACTGAATAACCGCATGGTAAGGTAGAGAACACTGTTGACACCTATCCTGTATGACAACCAAATTTCAAATGGTTTCAAACTGGTCAACCACCATCTTCATCACGAGAATCATTTTAGCACATGTGTGAAATATATCTTGCAATAGCTGATTGGTTAATTGCGGTCAGCTGATGCCATGTCACATAGGGATGTCTACAAAAACAGTGACAGCATTATCCCAATTTTCTTATTTTTCAAAACCTTTTTATAACTCGGTAAATATGAATTTGTGCAAAAAATATTATATAAGAAAACTGATTTGCAATCAAATTCTACATCCATTAAACCCATTTTCAATGCAAAAATTGGGTTCCTGGTGCTAAACCAAGTCTTAACCAAAAATTTATATTACCCTGGTATGGTAAATAGTTACAATTCAAAGTGGATTTCTTTCCCCTGCAAATTAAGTTTGAAGACACTGATAAAAGACTAAAGATAATATTTATCGCTTGTTCAAATTAGAGTTAAAACAATTTTTTAGCAATAACATTTTCAAAGTATATTAGCCTCAATGGTTCAGCAGACACTTTAAGTGATGATTTTGCTTGGTTCTGAACTGATACCTTTAACCTTTCAATGCTCCATGCGATGATTCTTCATTTCATGAAGGTCAAGCTTGTCACTCCTCCTCTCAAGTTGGCCTAATGAAGTAGAGACTTGGTTTCTTGTACTCTCCACCTCACATAGGCAGGTATGCCTGGCTCATCTCATATATATATATATATATATATATATATATTATATATATAATATATATATAATATATATAATGAATAAAACCACAAAGGAAAGGAAACACAAAATGGTGCTCAAGCGCTTTCGTCTAATGACATCCTCAGGATGTCATTAGACGAAAGCGCTTGAGCACCATTTTGTGTTTCCTTTCCTTCGTGGTTTTATTCATCATAAATATTTTTCACGTGTTACTTTCGTGAAATAATTTTCATATATATATATATATATATATATATATATATATATTTTTTTTTTTTTAGTTCAGGAAGAACCGATTCGCCTCTATTTAAAGGGCATATCTCAGCGGAAAAACAAAGAAAAAGTGAGAGGAAAGACAGAGGAAAAAGAAAGGGTGGAGGGGACAGTCGAAGTGGAAAAAGACCAAGGATGACAAGGACTGCAGGGTCGAGCCCCATCATCCTTGGGTGCTAGGGCCGGAGGGCGCACGTGAAACCTCCAGGAACAAGCACATACAAACAGCACAAAGAGCACTCAAGAGCACGAGCTTAGAACCCCCTTGCGGGGTTATATATATATATATATATATATATATATATATATATATATATATATATATATATATATATATATATATATATATACAGTGAGGCCTTGCATAACAAACACCTTAAATAGCGAATTTTGCTTAACGAATTACCTCCATAAGGCTCCATTGATTTAAATAATGATTTTACCTTGCAGAACGAATTTGGTAATGAAAAACGTAATAACACGTTTTCTGTTCAGTTGGAGGTTGGTAGCTGTCGTGAGCAGTTGTGTACAACACAATTGCTCACTATTAAATTTCAATTTATTAGCTTTATAATTGTATAAAACATGTAGTCATGGCCCCTAAAAGACCTTCATCATCTGCTAATGCTCCAAAGAAATCCAGGAAAACTATCAGTCTCCAGATGAAGCAGGACATTATTAAAAAAAGTGAATCTGGAACGAGCACCAAAGATCTTGCTGCTGAATATGGATTGTCTGCCAGTACAGTTTCGACGATTTTTAAGAAGAAGGAAGAAATTATGAAAACTAAAGTAAATGCTACAAGTAGACTTATTAAAGGAAGGGAAGCTATTGCTGAAATGGAGAGAGTTTTACTGATATGGATTAGAGAAAAGGAAATGAAGGGGGAATCCATTACTAAGGCATTCATTAGTGACAACGCAATGCAAATATATGAACAAATTAAGGAATCCCTTCCGCATCAGTTGAAAGATATGAATCATTCAATGCAAGTCGTGGGTGGTTTGAAAATTTCAAGAGAAGTCAGGAATTAAGAACATTATAAGGCATGGTGAGGCTGCAAGTGCTGATACTGAGGGAGCAAAGGAATTTAAAATAGAATTTGCAGAACTTGTTGAGGAGGATTATTATTTTGCCTCAAGTTTTTAACGCCGATGAAACTGGCCTATTTTGGAAAAAGCTACCGAACAGAACCTACATTACTAGAGAAGAGTCCAAACTGCCTGGCCATAAACCAATGAAAGACCGGTTTACTTTACTTATGGCTGGGAATGCATCAGGGGACCTGGAGATTAAGCCTATGCTTGTGTATCATTCCCAAAATCCCAGGATATTCAAGCAGAAGGTGAACCCATTTAAAAAATAGGTAAACAAGCGTAAAAAGGGTCAAAATTTGGGCTCTGGAACGAATTACTGAAAATCCATTGAACTAATGCATTGCATAACGAATGACCTTCTGGAACGAATTAAATTCATTATGCAAGGCCTCACTGTGTGTGTGTGTGTGTGTGGTGTGTGTATATATATATATATATATATATATATATATATATACACACACACACACATACAGGGTGGGTAAAAAAAAAAGGTGACACCTTAGAGGTAAACTGTCATATTAAAAAACGTGAGGGTACTAGAGCTCCCAAACTTCATAGATGCTTACCTTAGCATGTTGTGTCTTAATTGAGAAGTTACTTGATGTATCCCCCTTCCTGCTCAATGCAGGCCTCCAAACGTGGATGCCACTGATCAATACACCTGTTTACATATCATTGAGACACCTTCTCCCAGCCGAGCAGAATTCTTTGCGTAGTTCATCTATGACTCCTATATTGGTACCAGGGATTAAACTTTGGACTTCAGGCTTCCCAAACACCATAATCTAGTGGTGAAAGATCGGGGCTACTAGCCAGCCACATATTGGATTCAATAAAATCCGGTATTTCATTCTCAAGGAATGTGACAGTTTGGTGTGCTTTAGAGCATGGGCTCCATCTTGTTGGAAAGTATATCTTTCACCACTAATTCATCGAATATTAGTTAGAGTGAAAGTTATATTTTCCAACAAGATGGAGCCCCTGCTCACAGGGCATGCCAAACTGTCACATTCCTTGAAAATGAAACACCGGATTTTATTGAACCCAATACGTAGCTGGCTAGTAGCCCCGATCTTTCACCACTAGATTATGGTGATTGGGAAGCCCTGAAGTCCAAAGTTTATATCCCTGGTACCAATATAAGAGACAGATGAACTATGCAGAAGAATTCTGCTCAGCTGGGAGAAGGTGTTCCAATAATATGTAA
Source organism: Bathynomus jamesi (assembly GCA_023014485.1). Classification (NCBI taxonomy): domain Eukaryota; kingdom Metazoa; phylum Arthropoda; class Malacostraca; order Isopoda; family Cirolanidae; genus Bathynomus; species Bathynomus jamesi. Next base: position 1,180,479 of record JAJOZX010000423.1, read on the forward strand.
ACAGGTGTATTGATCAGTGGTGTCCATGTTTGGAGGCCTGCATTGAGCAGGAAGGGGGACACATCGAGTAACTTCTCAATTAAGATGAACAACATGCTAAGGTAAGTATCTATGAATTTGGGACCTCTAGTCCCCTTACTTTTTTTAATATGACAGTTTACCGCTAAGGGGTCACTTTTTTTTTTTTACCCACCTTGTGTGTGTATATATGTATATATATAAAATTTTCCCCTGAAAATATGTACTGTACATTGTTTGCCCAATCCTGAGGTAAACAATATGTACTTACCCATCATTATCATGATCAATCATTTTCATAATTTTAGATTTAATGTGCAAATAATTTCCCAAGTTTGTTCCATTTCCTTTGTTGTTTGTCTGGCAGATGACAACCAAATTAAGGTTGATTTATGAAGCTGGGCAGCAGCTTGCACTACTCTCTTAACTACAGCCATTGCTTGATTTTCGCAGCAACAACATATATTTGGAACCAAACGAGGAAGCATGGCATGATCATTCTTACTGTTTAAAAATAAAAAAAATGATTACTACTACTACAAATAGCAATTCCATTAAATCTCTACAATCATGAAGAGGAAATAATAAAATTTATAGATCTAAATAAGATGACAACTTTCATTAAGTCACTGCCATACAAATAAAAAAGCTCTAGCCCTGCTATAAATAGAGAAATTTTAAAAGGACTATAACAACACTAAATGTATAGCTATGGCATCTCCAACAACATAAAAAAAATTTGAAAGAACTACAATTATAAAACTTTGATGCCAGTTTATGATTCTCTTGAAATTTGAAAACTATTTAACATGGCATAAGATTACCTTGAGAGGCTTTTGAAGTGAACCTAAAAGGAGCTAAAAATTTCTTTGGACCTTAAAGGTGTTTTTTCACAAGAAACAACTGTGATATAATAATGTTTTTATCCAAACAAGGAGTTAAACCAATATAAATACCTACCATGCTTCTTCAATAAAACCAACAACAAATTTCCGAACATCAGAATTTCTATCATTCTGAAATGCAACAATCTCTTCAAAAAAGGCATCAAGGAGGGTTGGGTCACAATGTATAACAAGTCTTGAACTTTAGCTAATATTTCTACTCTCTCTTTCTCAGATGGTAGAAATGCTGCTTTATTTAAATAATCAATAACCTGAAATTAACAAATTAAAGATAAGCCAAATTAGGAATAACATGGCTTTGGGTCTAAGCTATGGTATATTATATTATTAAATTTCAATAAAATACATAGTACAAGCCCTATGTAGACTATTCCAAAATAATTTACATACCCTGTCTTGAACTGATGCATTTTCTTCTGTCATTTTTGAGAATTATTGAATGTATTCTAGTGTAATCCTCCTTTTGTAAGTTTAGACTATATGTAATTTTAGGCGTAGGTTGCTGGTAACAGATCTAAATACATAAGTCTTAATTAATGTAGAATTTTCTTCATACCAACTGGTTTAGCTTCATCAGACTAAATGGTCTAGTTAATCAGCTTTTACTAACTAAAAACTTTTATGTTAAATTTTCTGAAAAAAAAAATAGAAAAGTTGGCCTAAACTGACTCTGCTTTAACTTGGATTTTGTACAAAATTTGGACCACAAGCCTACAGAGCTTATGGAATTTAGCTTTCTGGGAGAGTGAAATGCAAGATCATTTCTCAATAAGAACTATAATATAGATTAACGTAGAGATGATTCTAGAAGAGGCTTCTCAGCCTGTAGTTCAAGCTCTGGATTTTTGTCATGTGGTCGTATAATAGGTCCTGCGCAGTCCAGTGTGTATCCAGAAGTTTCTCAAATGCTATTATCTCTGGTGCATTGAATAGACTATGACTAAGTAAAATTTAACAATGAAACTGAAGCCTTTAATCTAGGTCTAGGATTATCAAGACTTATGCTACAAGATACTAAATTATTTAAAATTAAATTTAAATGTTGGATTTTCTTTTTCTGACAATTATTTGTAGTTCTTCTAAAGTTAGAAGACCCTTTCTAAAATCTTATTTTCATAGCTATGATATCACTAGGAAGAAAACAGTTAACCTAAATCTATTAAAACAAAAATTATTCCAATATTAAAAACAAAAGAAAGTTTTAAAATTAAAATTATAACATGATTCAATACCTCTATAATCCAAATAAAATTTGTCCCTTCCTTTAAAAATTTAGAGTCAATGTAAAAATCATAAATTTTGAGAATGAACTATATCCAAAACATTTAGGTCATTATAACAAATCATATGACAGTACAGGTATAATCATACCCTATACATAAAATGGTGATATTCAGACATCTTTTATTACCATAAACTCCCTTTCTGAACTTCATAAAGTTATCAGACCTATCATTGATACAAGAAAAAGTTCTAATTCACATGATGATACAATATTTTAAAATGATCACGATATTGTTAGTATTTTTAACAATTATTTTAGCTCTGTTTTTATTGAAGAAAATTTGAATAACTGATTTTAATTCTTTAAATTCTGTAAACTCTGGCAATCTTGATAAGATTCATATAAGGAAGGATGATGTTAGGCGAGTGATTCATACATTGAAGTGAAATGAAGCTGCTGGACCTGATAATATATTCACAGAATTTCATATGTATATGCTAAGATTCTCAGAGTAGGAGAGGATGGCTTATCTGAGGCACTAACTATTTTGTTTGCTATGCCTATTAATGCAGAGGTACCAGATGATTGAAAAAAAGCAAATGTGGTACCCATTTACAAAAAAGGTAGTAAAATGGAGGTAGGAAATTATAGGCTTCTTAGTTTAACATCATTGGTAAGATACTAGAAAGAATTATAAAGAATAATATTAAAGATCATTTGGAAATTTTTAATCTTATTAAAATCAGAGGATATAAAACAAGAAAAAGATCTTGGCATGATAGGTAGTAATGGCCTAACATTTTTGGCTAATGTAGAGAAAACCCTGGGGTAACAATTTTTTAAAGAAGTGGTATTTCTAGAAGTACTTTTGCTCCTGAATCCAGTGGTGATATTCATTTTTCAGGGAAATAGCCAGTTTTGAAGTTATTCAATTTTTAATTTTACATCCAATGAAAAACTCTTACATCTGCAGCCAATCAGTGCATTTGTTTCTTGATGATTAGCCAGATGTACATCAATTGCTGCTTTGTTTGTCATGGTGTGTGACAGCTGTGGTCTTTCATGCATTCAAGTAGTTCAGAAGTACATGATGTTAGGTTAGGTTAGTTTCAGTTTGCTTATTACCATTTTTTTTGTGTGTTTACCCCTCAATTTCCCTCTTCAAAGCCCTGCCCACTTTTGTATGATCCACATTGTTTGGGTACAAACAGCCTATATCTCAAAAAATAGCCATTTCTCCAAGAATTGAATATCACCACTGGATTCAGGAGCAAAAGTACCTCTAGAAATACCACTTCTTACTAAAGACATTATTACCCTGGGGTTTTCTCTACATTTACCAAATTTTCTAAGCAGGACATAGAAACAAGAAATAAGGCAAATGAAGTATTAAGAGGAAAGTTAGTTACAAGAATAAAAAAGTCATCTGTAAATTACTATATAATTCTTTTGCAAGGCCTCACTTAGAATACTCCATTCAGCTATTATGCAGCTAAGGGGCATTACGGCTTTATAAACATACAGTAGGTACCCTTTTCAACTTTAAATATATATGTACATCACACTACAATTAATTATATACTAGGGAAATATAATTTTATTGGTTTATTTAGTTTATTGGTTTGGTTAAAGTTAGGTGGTTAGGTTAGGTTGCTTTAATTGGTGGTGATTATTATTTTTTTCTGCATTATTTGATGATAATTCTTGGTTTTTTCTGCTACTTTTTCATGCTTTGTGCAGTGGTACTTGTCTCTCCAAAACACCTTAAAACTGGTATTTTTTCATAATTCCACAACTACTGACAATATCTACTACACAAAGCATGAAAAAAACAAAAATTATCACTTAACTCAGCAACACCCCTTAGCTTCATAATTACCTTCCATTCAAGCTTGGTCCCCTCACCTTAGACATGATGCTGATATGCTTGAAGGAGTAGGTTAATATTTGATTTTACTCCCAGTCACAAGCAGTTGAACAAGTACTATATATTGAATTGCCATTAAAAACTGACTAAAACAATATATCTTACCTTGTGCAAATTTGTTCAAATGTATTTTCTTTAATAAAATATATTTCCTATTTTGGCTATAATGTACTTTTTTCATAAAATATTTTTCCTGATTGGGCTATTTTTTCACTACTCTGCAACTTAATTAGTTTGTTATTCTCTGTTCTGGCTATTTTTTCGCAACTAAATTTTGTTAGTTTTGTGAGTTTTGTGCTAGCAATATGATGCGTCAGGCCTGTGAACTTGATTTTGAAGACTTGATTTGTCATGTGCCCTAAATGAAGACAAAGCATTGGATGTTTTTATAACATGTCAAATGAATGCCTGGTTAGGTTAATTGTATGCCCAGTTAGGTCAACTGTACACCCTTGATGAATGGTTAGGTTAAGTCATGATATTGTCATTAGTTTAAAAGAAAATGACAAGAGCAAACTTTTCTGGTTAATTTTGAGGTGTTTTGCACATTTTCTGTGGTAATGCGTCATTTATGAGATCTCATAACATGAATATATCCTATATGTTTATGTTACGATATCTCAAAAACTACGCATTTGCACAGGAAACCAATGGCAGCTTTGTGCAAAGCACCTCAAAATTGACCAGAAAAGTTTGCTCTCATTATAAAACCAGACTGGCAGTAAAATCAAATATTTACCAAGGAGTGCAACATATATAAGGCAACCAAGCTTATCCCTAACCTAAGATTAGAATCAAGAAAAGATTAAAGGAACTAGGTATGTTTAGTTTAGAGAGACATTGTTAGAGGAGACATACAGTATGATACAGTTGTTTAAAATGTTTGGACAATTTAGATGCAAGTAACTTTTTCTCATTAGAAGGCTGATGGAATAACTTGAGGGCATAAGAAAATTAGAAAATGGACTTGCAGACTTGACTATAAAAATATTTTGATCTTTTCTTTTATAGCACCCCCATTGTTTTACGGTGTTCTTTCACCCTTGACAATTGGTTAAGTCAGGGGTGGCCAACCTTTTACATTTCATTCGCCAATTTTTTAACGCATGAGTTCAGATGCGCCATACAAGTCTTGTACCCCCATTCAATTCTTGTATAAAATATGTTAATATAGATATATTTAGCATTTTTACATGATATAATGATTTAATATAAAAACAATGTAAACATTACTTACCTTAATGAGACTTTTGAGTCTGTTTTGATTTCACCAAACTTTTAATGTTTGGAGTTAAATTAGTTACTGAGAGCAGCAATGCACCACTTCTAATCATCCAATGCGCCACTTTTGGCGCATGCGCCATAGGTTGGCCACCCCTGGGTTATGTCATGATATTCTCATTAGTTTTAATGAAAATAACTTAACCAAACCAATTGTTAATGGGGTGCTATAAAGGAAAATATCTAAATACTTCTTCAGTCATAGAGTAGTAGATTTTTGGAATAACTTGCCATATACTGTAATGTGGTAAATAGTAGCTCCTTAGTTTTAAGAATTTCTTGATAATTTATTTGCCTGGGTTAGTAAATGGCAGATGGAATTCAGTGTTCATTTTTCATTTGGAAAACTTGAAGCCATTAGGTCTTATTGAGGTTATCCAAACCATGAGCTATATTTTATAAAACTGCAAAATATTTGCAGATGATACAAAATTTGGACAAAATGTAAGATCTTTAACAGGTGCCATGAAAATGCAAAAGGACATTGATAAGTAGTTGCTAGTGCAGATAGATGGGAAATGAAATTTAATGTGGAAAAGTGTAATGAAATTTAATGTGGAAAAGTGTAAAGTTATGCATGTTGGTCATGGGAAGCCAGAATTTGAGTATAACATGGATGGAAGTTGGATAAATAAAGAAAAAAGGAGAGAGATTTGGGTGTCATTGTGAATCATGATCTTGAACCTACAACTCATTGTATTGAAATTAGAAATAAGGCTAATGCAGAAACATATAGAATATAAATCACCAGAAATTATAAGTAGGCTCTACACTTCATATGTGAGGCCTCTTTCTTAGTATTGCATTCAGTTCAGTAGTCCTTATTTAGAGCAAGACACAGACAGACTAGAAAAAGTACAATAGAGAGCCATAAGGATGATACCATGCCTTAGACACCTTAGTCACAAAGAGAGATTGGAACACCTAAACATGCTTTCCCTAAAGTGAAGAAGGTTACGAGGTGATATGATAGAAGTACAGTGGAACCTCGACTTACGAACGCCTCTATTTACGACCAAATCGACATACGAACATACGCCTGGCGCTTCGATTGCCTCTGAGAGACTACTGGAAAAACCATTTTAATATCCTCCACTGCATTAACATGATTGATAAAGCCTGGAACGAAGTCAGTTACCGGACCTTGAACTCAGCCTGGAGGAAACTCTGGCCAGATTGTGTACAAGAGAGATTTTCAGGGCTTTGAGGCTGTGACATCGGTTAAATTAGTTGATGATATTGTGTCCATGGGCAAGAGCATGGGCTTGCAGGTCGACGGTGATGATGTGGAGGAGCTAGTGCTGGACCACAGTGAAGAGCTCACCACAGAAGAGCTTGTGGAACTTCAGAGTGAGCAGCGGATGGCATTGGTGGAGGAGCAGTCGTCAGAGGAAGAGGGAGTTAGGGAGGAAGTTACGAGTGCTATGATTAAAGACATCTGCGCTAAGTGGAGTGAAGTGCAAGGTTTTATTGAAAAGCATCACCCTAACAAAGTTGTGGCAAACAGGGCAGTAAACATTCTGAATGACAATGCAATGTCCCACTTCAGAAAGATTCTTCAACGAAGGAAGAAACAAATCTCTCTGGATAGATTTTTAGTGCAGCGAACCAGCGAACCAGATGGCGAGAGACAGAAAAGAGACAAAACCCCTGAAGGAGAGGTGCCCAGTGTTCTTATGGAAGGGGACTCTCCTTCCAAACAGTAACTTCCCTCCCCCTTCCTTTCCTCATCACCATCCACTCATGCCAGCAATTATCCTCCACAAAGGTACAGTAAAATTATACAGCTTATTAAATTTAGTATAATTTTTTTCTCTTATATTTTCTCTTTATAAACTCTTACAAAGCATTAAAAGTACAATTATCTGGGGCACTGGAACGGATTAATTAAATTTACATTAATTTCAATGGAAAAAATGGATTCATTTACGACCAATTCGAGGTGCGAACAGGGTCTCGGAACGAATTAAATTTGTAAGTCGAGGTTCCACTGTATATAAAATAATAAATGAGTTAGATAATATAGACTTCCACTCTCTTTTTACAAAGGATCACAATGATAGTACAAGAGGTCATAGCCTTAAGCTTTTACAGCAAAGATGTAAATCACAGTTAGTACAACATAGTTTTTGAAATAGAATAGTAAAATTCTGGAATAGCTTAGATGAAGAAGTCATGAGTTCCCATACTTTGAAGACTTTTAAGAATAAACTAGATAAATTAATGACAGAGATATTTGGCATGACATTTTGCTGGAACTGGTAATGGTGTGGAGAAGATGTTTGTGAACCCTTCCCACATATACATATAGTTTATTTTTTATTTGGGTAAATTTCATCACCCACACAGAGTGATGGGATGTAGGGAGGCAGCATCTTGGTTTAGGGGGATACTCTCTATCTTTATACCCCCCATTTAAAGAGATTTCTCTGCTGAGCGGTGCCCCCCATAGCACTGTGGTGTATGAAAGACTCATTATGTTCACTTGCCTCATAGACAGGGTTGGTACCCGAAAACCCAACCTAAAAACCCACATCAATTTACTTCTCAAACTATTTTTAACTTGGCATTTTTTATAATATAGTTATGCAGTCTTATATATTAACAACTATAAACTATAATTAATGTGATAAGGCCAATATAAACTAAAATTTCCAGAAACTATTTATTTGACATGTTTCATTATGAACCTTATATCTAATACTGTATCTAATTTATCTGTCTTCTAATTGGCTACCTATATCTAAAAATAAATCATGTTTCTTTTCAGCTTTATAATTTAAATAATTTAAGTGGTACCTAATATTGATTATTGATCAGTATGTTCAGCATCTTTTGACCTTAGGTGGTGGTAGATTCGAACCAACATTTCTGCCAGACAACTATGAATAGATCTCATAAATTTAGCAAAACCTAATGGTAACCTGGTCTCTTTTTTTTTTTCTTTCATTTCAACAATTTTCCACCAATTACTAGCTGATGTAGAGCTCACTATACTATTTTTGAATAAATAAGGAGGAAAAATTAGTGCGTTTTTTAAGTAGAATGCATAATATCCTGCCATGTATTCTGAATTTATTTCAATCAGCCATTCTTCAGCCTCTTCCTCTTGAACTCTATTCAGTTTTTGTCCTGAAAAATAATAGAACTGTGTTATGGTATCTAATTTATGCTAATTGTTATCTAATATGGCAATGCCAGATGATTTGATTCAGATTAGAGAAAACTCTTCTGCCCATACAGTTGAGTTACCTATGTTTTATATATTGATAGTAGTTAAGCATTTAGGTCCTATTTACCTTCATACTTTGGGTCAGTTATATTTGCCAAAAGATGACATGGCTGATGGCTCCATAGCTTTTTCAAATAGATTTCTGAATAATATCTTCTTTGTATGGAGCTAATTTTTCATCTTGGGTTAAATTGAGCCAAATTTCAACAGCATCAGATGATGATGTATTATCAGCCTGCAACTATAAAAAAAAAAAAAAAAAAAAAAAAACTATAAAGTTATATATGGCTGAATGAAAACATCTGTAAACACTTAGAATTATGCATTGTTAGAGTTTATCTTTTGATGTTACAAGTTACAACACATAAAATGAAGTGTATTTTAATTATTTATTAGTAGCGCTTTAGTACAGGATTCTATAAATAAAATGTGCATTATAAGTCTATAAAATACAGCAATACCTTGCACAGCGCGGTTAATTGGATCGTCTATTTTTCGAATAAAAGTCAAAAGTTCGTTGAATGAAATAGTACCGAAAAGAAATTAGAAAACAATAGGAAAATTGCACGCTAAATTTTAAAAAATTGACGAAAATACAAACCGTGCTACATCAAAACCTGCGCTGTTCAAGGTATTGCTGTATCTTTAAATTAATATTGGTATTTAAAGTTAATTAATTTTAACTGCATAATATAAACACCTTATCTAAAGCATTTCCAACAAGTAAGAGTTGTGACTGTCAATTGAGTGCCTCTCTGTATACGGGGCTCCAATAAACCTTAGCCCTTCCGCCCATGGCCTAAACCATTAGAGGTACAGTAAAACTAAACATACCTTATAAAAGAGAATTTAATCCTGCATTTAATGAGAAACAATTAAAACTTGGTGTTCCCGCCATTGGCTTCCAAGACAGCCTGAATTTGCTTTGGGTAGCTTGCCAAAAGTGACGTGAATAGATCTTGATCATTACACAAATTTGCTAAAACAATTTCAATGTGTTGCATCATTGTATCCTTCAAAAATCGATTTGCTGCAGGTTCTTGAAACAAGAGACATTCAACCTTGTCCTTTATAACTGATCCAATGTGTTCACAGACATTCAGGTCAGGAGAATTTCCTGGCCATTCTTCATTTCCAAAGAAATCGATCTCATGGTTCCGCAACAACTGTTAAGTGGCTAATGCCTTAAAGCAAGGGGCCTTATCATGCAGAATTGTGACCTGATCGACATCCATAACATTGTTTGGGTTTCTTAGAAAAGGAATGACATGCTGGGATAGAATAATATCACGAAAATACTGTCCATCCGTTGGCAACTCTGACCATTTGGCTTCAGCACCCACATGAGCTTCTTTGCAGTGAACAAAACAAACACACCAACACAGTCTGGACTTTTTAATAATTCACAATAATGTTCATTGTCATCGATTTCTTCTGGTGTTGTGGTCCACACTTGATCATTTTGGTAGTTAGGCCAATGTGTTATGTAAACAAAAAATTTGTCTGAGACAGCTAAATGCATGAAATCATCCACATCCCAATCTTCAAGATTATGGGCAAACCACATTCTGTCATCGATGTTAAGTTGAGTTTTTCTTGGCTTTGGAAGTTCATGCCAAGGCTTTAACCCTTATGATGCTACGGTAGTACAGTATACAGATCGTGACTCAGCAGAAATACTAAAAAACCTGGAAAATTTGGAATTTTTCTAATTTTTTCCAGGGATCCAGGTAGCGAACAAGTTTTTTGCAGTTTAGTTTATATACGTACCCATAAAATTATCATATTTTCTTTTCTACATGAAAGAAAATGAAAATTAAGGGCATAACTATATGATTTATAAGTTTTTGAAAGGTGGTCTATACTAGGTTTTATGCAAATTTCTCTAGAATATAGCAGCTGTATATATACACACATATGTGTGTATGTATATATATATATACAGTCGACCCTCGTTTAATGTCTGATTCGTTCTGGGAAAAGTGACGTTAAATGAAGTACATGTTCAATGGGGTTTTAGGTAATCCACTCCAGAGAACGAGAAATAAAAATTTATTGCCAACAAAACTATTAATTTAAGGCTTTGTAAATGTTTTTAAGTTCATAACTAATGTTTTTATGCATATTAATTAACATGTATTACACACACAAATAGAATAATAAAAAATAATAACAATTAACAAAGCTTTATTTACCTTGGTCTTGTACATGCTGAGCTTGAGGTGACTGGAGAGGTGCGGTGAGGAGGAGAGGGATTAGTGTTGGGAAGAAGATTATCCCTTAAAAGTAAACGATAAACAGGGTAAGTGACGTAGAACAAATGCATGTAGGCCAATGGAGGCTTTGACACTAAACGAAAAGATGTAAACCAAGCGTGACATTAAATGAGGTTCAACTGTATATATATACAGGCATCCCCCGTTATACGATCGTTCGGTTTACGATTTTTCGCGTTAACGATTTTAAAAAAGTACCCCCATCTTTCGATTTACGATTGCCTTATTTCGCGTTAACGATTTCCAACTTGAAAGCATGTCTCAGAAAGGAACAAAACCGTGCCTACGTTGAGTCCAGCCCAAATGAGGAGGACAATGAGGACCCAGTCAGAATGCTTGATCTCAAAACCTTGAGAGAGATTCTGACTGGATTTGACACGTACATCGAGTTGGTGAAGGACAAGGACCCTAACTACGAACGTAGTGCTGCTGCTGTCAATCATATTGAAAAGGGTCTGAGCGTTTATCGGGAGATCTACCTGCAGAAAAGGAGGAACGCCAAGCAAACTACGATCTCCCGATTTTTCAAGCCTGCAACAGCTGCCGAGGCAGGAGAGAAGTGCGTCGTCAGCAAGTGCAGCAACAACTCCTGCACGTCGGCAGCAGGCTAGATCTCCAACTCCAATGCGGGAGCTGGCCCTCCTCCCCCATCACCACCACCCAGTGGCGATGAGTAGGCATCATTACCTCGGACTGATGCATCATTGACGACTTGGACCGGATTTGAATACGATTAGGTGAGTGTTCATGTATAAATTGTCTTTTATTAAACACAATTTCTTACTTTCAGACACTTTTTGTACATAACAGTAAAATATATAGCAAAATAATAGTGGAATCTGCAAATTTTGGGGGTCTTCCAGAATGTTTGGGAACGTATCCCTATTTTTCCCATAAGGCCTTCAGTTCGATATACGATCGTTCGATATACGATGGGGTTTTTAGGGACGCATCCCAATCGTATAACGGGGGACACCTGTATATATATATATATATATATATATATATATATATATATATATATATATATCAGGGACGTGCCCTCTGGGTAGGCAAGGTAGGCAGTGCTTACCCTGAATAAAACAAAATATTAAATATAAAAAGTAAATGATTTTCACTTCATTATATAAATGTTAATTTAATGTATGAAATTCAATGTAAAATTTGTAAATGGATAATATTGTGTTAGAAGCACAATTTCCCCGTGCCTTTCAACCTCTATATATATTAACGCTTGACAATGAAATTTTCCCACGTGCCGTGAGTGGAGCTCCAAGCTGTGACAAATACTGCGCTATATAAGCAGATTTAGTTCTGCTTTTCACTCAGTGTTTTGCCGTTCGGGCACATGGTCGGGGGTGTGTGGCTGTGCGCGCGTCTGTGTTGTTGTTTGCCTCTGGTGATTGAACTAAATTTTAGACATTTTATTTCAAAATTTAACCCTTTTCAAATATGGACAGTGAGTATCTTAAGAATTTTTCTAAACTGTCTTATGAAGAAAGGTTGAATGTGATTAAAAAATGGTAGGCCGACACCGGAACTGAAACAGTTGCTACAGCGTAAAGGAACAAAAATAATCAGAACATTTCAAACGACGTGGTACAGCAAGAAAGAGTGGTTGTGTGGTTGTGTTACAACAGGTAGACTCTTTTGTTTTCCATGGTTGTTATTTTCCGTATCTAGTGAAAGTGTGTGGATAAGAACAGGATATTGTGATTTAAATAATTTGACTAATGCTTTAAGTAAGCACGAGAGGTCTGCTGTGCATTATGAAAGTCAAATATCGTTGAAAACATTTGGATCTACACGAATCGACTTGAGCATAGATAAGCAAAAAAAACTTAGCATTGAAATTCACAATAAAAAGGTAAAGGAAAACAGAGACATACTGAAAACATTAATTTCTGCTACTTGCTTTTTGATTAAACAAGAACTTGCTTTCCGCGGTGATAATGAAGATAAATCCTCTTTAAATCGTGGAAACTATAATGAGTTACTGAACTACACTGCAAAATTTGACCAAAAATTAGCACAACATTTACAGACTTCATCCGTGTTTTCTGGCATTTCTAACAAGATACAAAATGACTTGATTGAAGCAGTAGGCATAGCTGTAGAAAATAATATTAAAGAAGATATCGCAAGATCCCCATTCATTGCTATAGAAGTGGATGAATCGACTGATATTTCAAATACAGCTCAATGTTCCACAGTTTTAAGATATGTATTGGATTCTGAAATTAAAGAGGCTTTCATAGGATTTGACGAACTTAAAGACAGAAGAGCTACTGGTGTAACAGAATGCATATTTAAAAATTTAGATAAATACAACTGTGCTGACAAGCTTGTAGCACAGACATATGATGGAGCATCGGTAATGGCATCGCATTTAAATGGCATTCAAGCTAAAGTAAGAGAAAAGGCATCATCAGCGTTATTTACCCATTGCTACGCTCACAAGTTGAATCTTGTTCTATCTCAGTCAGCAAAATTTATACCTGAATGTACAATCTTTTTCAAGACCATTGATGGTCTTGCTGCATTTTTCAATCACTCTACAAAACAAACGCAATTCTTGATGAAATAGTACATAAACACATTCCAAAGGCTGCACCGAGATGGAGTTCTAACTCAAAGCTAGTGCAAACTATTTTACACTATCATAGTGACCTTTGTAAACTTTTCAACAACATTGACAGCAATCCTTTATTGTGGGACTCAGATACTTTAGTGAGGAGTAATGGATTTTATAATTGGCTAACGAAAGATTCAACATACTTTTTCTCATGGTATATGATAAGATTTTCATTAGAACTGACACACTCTTCAATATCTTACAAACTAAAATTATAGATATTCCATATTGCATTGAAAGAATCAATGAAACAATGAATTCCCTCGAGGGTCTGCGCAAAAATTTTGATGATATCTATGAGAAGTTTGAAGAATGTTTCAAAGAAAATAACTTGACTGAATCAAAATGTCGTACAAAAGGTCCAATTAAAAAAGAAAGAGAAAGAATATTCTGTCTAATATTGAATGATATACTGCAGCATATGGAAGCAAGATACAGTGACTTCAAAAATTTACAATTTACTTCATTAGTTGATAGTAAAAAGTTTCTAAAACTAGCTACAGAAATTGATAAGGATGCACTAGAAAGTTTAGAGAAGAATTATGGTAACTTCTTCGATGTCATAAGATTGAAAACTGATCTAGCTGGAATTTATAGTGCACAAGTGTTCAGGGATAAATCAATTAAAGATTTGCTTGCTTTCATATTTCAAAATGGACTTGAACTAACATTTCCTGAAGCGGTGAAGCTGTTGCAATTGATTTTAACAATTCCAGCTACAACAGTTTCTGTTGAGAAGTCATTTTCAGCTTTGAAAATAATTAAAAGCTACACCAGGAATAGAATGAAACAGGAAAGGCTTTCATCACTTGCCCTAATTTCAATTGAAAAGGAAAGATTTACTAAAATGGAGCAAAATCCCACTTACAATTTCTTTGAAAAAATTACAGATATTTTTGTTACTAACAAAGAGAGAAGAATGGAATTCATCTACAAATAAAGTGGTAAGTAAATATTTGTTGTTGACCAAAAATTAGCACAAATGGTGCGGAAGAGGTTAATTATGCTTAAAATTCGTTGGTGGCTGGGGCTCCGCCCCGGAACCCGCTGGGGGAGCTCGCGCCCACCCCAGACCCCCTAGCTTGGAGCCGCTTGCTTCACTCGCGCATTGAGTCTGCCTACCCTGAGTATTTACTCACCGCACGTGCCTGATATATATATACTGTGTGTGTATATATATATATATTAGTGATATGACGATTAATCGGAATCGAGAATCAGAAGAATCGAGCATTTTTCAGGAATCGGAATCGAGAGAATTGTACCATGATTTCCGATTCTTAAAACGATTCTTTAACTTTTAATTGAACCAGTTTTGCAATGTAAACTTTAAAATTTAAATGAAAGAGGATTACAAATTTTATTTTATTGTATTGTAGCTATACATTAAAACATGTATAATGTATATCCATGATGTGTAATCAAGAAGATTAAAATGAATTGTTACAACTTAGTTGATTTTTATTTTTAAACCAATCTATTATAATTTATAATTTATATTACGATACTCATAATGTAAATAGTTAATCTTACCAGAGTAAAATATGACAATTTCCAGAAAAACAAGTATAGAATTATATTTAAAAATATTGAGAATCGGAATTGAGACTTTTTAGTGATATCGGAATCGGAATCGTTAAAAATTTTGGTATCGTCCCATCACTAATATATATATATATATATATATATATATATGCAATAAGCTAATATAATGGTACATTACCATTTTACTTTTACTTTTATTGGGGGGAGTTGTGGCGGCCAAGAGCACTCACCCACCTGGAGAGCTGTGGTGGCCATGAGCACTCACTGAAGAGCGGGCCACTCAAGCTCCCCGTAGCAATGTAAGGGTTAAACCTTGCCTATGATGGTACAGTCGAATGATCTCACCACTAACAATCTTTCCTCTCAACACTTTGATCTCTCTAGAAAGTTTAGCACAGCTGTTTTTCCGCTTACGCGTACTGCTTTCAATGATGTCCTTTGTTTCCTGAGAGAGTGGCAAATTTGGGCGCCCAGATTTGGTTGTATCCATTTCACATTCATCCAAAGTTTTATTCCAATTTCTTTTGACGAAGTCCTCACTTTTTTGCAACTTTTTGGCAACCCATGAACGTGTATAAAGGTGGCTCCAGCATCACGAGCTTCCCGAAATGTTATTGCTCGTATGCGATCTATCACACGTTGCCTCTCCGAATCACCAATTAATTGAGAAACCATTATATTATCACTTTATCAGCTAGAGTAATTTTAATACCTGCAATATATAAAGAATTTTATATATTTTTATAATCATTAAAAACTATTTTGATATAAGTAAACATGTAAGCTGCAAATGGGGGAGCTAAGGTTTTTTGGAACCCCTTAGATAAGTTATCTATCAATTTTCTGATGTTGTGATCAATGTCTTCAATATGCTCTCCTCTTATTTCTATACCTATATAGAGAGTAATTTGACAAATAGGTTTTCATGCATTCTAACTGAGAATTCCATCTGGTTTCATTTGGTAGTTGCAGCATCATACCTCCTTTCTCCATGAACCAACCCTAAAATATAAATTTTTATTACAAATATTGCTGGATTTGACAGCATAAATAAATAGCCTATGCAACTTATTAATGAGTCGTGAATTAGGATTCACACTGGTGACAGTGTAGTAGGGACCACTGATTAACAAATCATGGTAGTTGTGTGTTTTAACCTTCATTCTTTCTCTCCCATACAGGTTTGAATGCCATAACCCCCATAAAATCTAGCCCCATAGAATCTAACGTCAGAATTGTGGCTTAATGTTATAAAAAGATAAAACAAACCACAAAAAGGGGTTTTTGTTTAAGAAGTCCTGAAATGGGTAGGCTTGCCAAATCTGAACAAGCCAACAAACAAAGTGCACAGTGCGACTGGGTATACGTGTAATGTGGGTTGCTGAAGCTAGAAGTTAAGAAAGACAGAAATTAAATGACATCCATCTAGTGCGTTTGACTTCTTGAACTCGAACAATCATCCCAGAACCTTCTGAAAGTTTAAGTGGTGGTACCTGCACATCAGTTAAGGCCAGGTATCAATAACACCTTGCCCTCCTTTCCATTTAGCCTAGTCAGGGATATTTAGGGTATAATTATTGTATGCGAACAAAAACAACTAAAAGAAGGACATTTAAGTTTCAAGATAAGGGATCAGGAAGCAACTCATCATTGTTTCTTGATTCATCTTGATTGTAACCCAAAGGAGCCTCTCTTGACCATTGTAATGCGAAGATAGATCACTTGCTTTGCCGAAGTCCAGTTGTCTGTGACCATGTGTTAACATATATATAAAATTGTGCTCTTGCGATTGACACTGCGTGTACATTTGTAAAAGATATACCTTATTGCTTGTCTGCCCACTTACCCTAATGTCTTTGCTTCACCCTGCCTAACCCCCGCTTCTCTAACTTTTGCCTCCTTTCATGTGTTGTATAGAATGTAACCTCCCCTTTCCATCAAAAAAATTGTTCATGGTTTTTTCCTCTAGTGTGTTTTCCAACCCGTTGAGGTTACAGTCTGATTGGCTACGGCATTGTCATCGGGAATGTGGTGAGCATTTTTGTTTCCTTTTTCGTGGAATATTGGGAGGTCCTGAGGTTGGGTCAGTCCGGTGGGCATTGGGACACTTAATTAACTAATCGCATTGTTTCTCTGTTCTGAGGATAACGAGATCACGCCTGGAGGGTCGCGTTGGGATCAACGAGACTCCGGGAAAGTTTACCGCATCAGGGATTCTTAGAAGCCCGTCCTCCCTCAGCCAACGAGCCGCCATTGGGTGTTTGGTTTTGAAGTAAGTCTTCTCCCCGTACCGGTAGAAAATAATTGCATGAAATAAAAATGTTGTCGGGTGGTTCACATTGACTCGGAACTTCATTGGTTTATTGGATAACCCCACCGCAACATTTTTGGTGCCCAGACCCGGGAATGGGAGGCACCCAACGTTGACGGCTTCGGCTTAGCACGGACGGGGGAAAAAAAAAAAAAAAAAAAAAAAAATATGTCAGATTTAGTTGAGCTCAAGACCCAGGTTGCCCAACTTGTTGACCTGGTCAAGGAGCAGAAACAACAAGCTCTAGAATCAGAGCAGAACTGGACGCAGTGGTTGGTGGACCTTGAAACGGTCTGGAAAGGAAAGTATGACCGGTTGTCCAAAGAAAATGACGATCTTGTGGCCCGAAGTGAATACTGGCAAGAACGAATGGACCAACTGGAGGGAAAACAAGCAGCCAGAGAGGAACAATATGACGATCTTGTGGCCCGAAGTGAATACTGGCAAGGACGAGTGAACCAACTGGAGAGAAAACAGGCCGCCAGAGAGGAACAAGAACTTCAGAGTGCCCGTCAGGAATATGAAGACCTTGTACCAGATAATGACATGGAGCAGGTGGAGGTCAGAAAAGAGCCGTCCAAGGATCCTCAAACAAGGAAACATTCAGACGTCAGTTTCAACAGACCTCATAACCGCAGTTCCGAATCGTCTCATAATGAGGAGTCAAGCTCATCAGACGAAGTCAACGTCAAGAAGGAGGAAACGCGGCCTAGATACCCATCATCCAGAAAATATCATCATAGGGTCCCACAGCGAACACCCATGAACGCTCCCGAATTGGATGACTTCAATGTCAACAGTGGGCGCTCCTTCCCTGAATATCTTGAAGCGTTTGAGCGCCACTGTGCCTCAAAATATAATTGTGAAAGACGAGATTGGACAGGAACGTTAGGAAAGCACTTGACAGGAAAACTTCAAGACTTGTACCATGCTTATGGGGGTTGTGGTGTCGAATATGACCACATGAAGGAAATACTGTTAACATGGCATAAGAGAATCAAGAAGACCGTGACCACTGGAAAGGTTGCCGAATTCAAGAATGCCAAAATGAAGTCAGGGGAATCTCCCGATGTATATGCGGGCCGATTGGAGACATTGGCACGAAGGGCATTCCCTCAGAAAGACATCGAGACCAGCAAGGAGTTAAGGAGGAAGTACCTCGAGACTGTCCCCTCAGCCCTGTCACAACACCTAGCGAGGATAATAACGGAAAACAAGACTCTGCACCAGAAGAAGGTCTACTGGTCCAACATTTTGGATTTTGTGGCCTTACAAGGAACTGAAAGTTCTGGGATTCCGACCACACCTGAACCAATAGAAGTCTTGCAAATGCAGGTCCCTGTTCAGGTTTCCGAAAATCTTGACACTTCCAGACAGGGATTTGTTCCTCAGAGCCAGCCACGACTAGGTAGGAATAGAGGACGCAGTCGTCCACGAAGCAATGGAAATGGGACAAGCGTTTTCTCACGGAGGCAAGGAGGGTCAAGAGAAAACCAGCGAGGACAGGATCGCTCACGAAATCAACGACCAAATCAGGAAAGCAGTTACCGGCCAGGATCCTGGCCCCACCCTAGAGAACAACGACAACCCCGAACTCATGGCCAGAGGGAATCCAGCAACGGAGCAACAGATGAAGAGTGTCAGTGGTGTACCAGAAAAGGACATAACGAGGCCAATTGCCGAAGGAAGAATGGTGCCTGTTTGTTGTGTGGTGCGTTGGACCATTTTGTCCGTGAGTGCTCCAGAAATTCCCAGAGAACACCAACCCCTGACCCTACTGCCCAATATCATTGTTCCCGTTGTCAGGGGCCTCACCCTGGTATGTATTGTCCCGTGAGAAGTCAATATCAATCGACATCAGGAAATCAAAATATGGAAGATCATGACGGCCAACCACCATCCCAGTCGGAAAACTAAGCATGTCCAACGAGGACAGGGACTCGTTGGAAAGGATTGTCACAATCCCTGATAATGATGACCACCCCAGAGCTAGATGCACCCCAGAGTTTGCCCCCCGAGCAACTGCCTTTCCTGAAGACCACTGGTTGTGTGACTCACCGGGCGATTTGAGAAGTCATGCTCTAGAGAAACTAGGGGAGCTTGGCCAACCGCCAACGACCCCTTTTGGAGCTTCTGGAACGATTTTCCACGAACAAGCGGCACCAGTTGTGGAACCCGATCTACCTACCCTTGATTTTCGAGGAGTTAAGTTTGCAGAGCTGGAGCCAGCAAATGTACTCACACTGGATGTCGTGATTAATAACACGATCATAAACAGTCTTATCGACACAGGGGCTCAAGTTAGTTAATATCGGGAGGGCTGGTTGAGCAGTTGGGGTTGGTTCTGGATACCCAAGACAGGATACCTATTCGTGGGATAGGTAAAGACCTTGCATGCCACACTCTGGGGTCAATAAATATTGCACTTTCTCTACATAACATCGTCATGAAGCCTTGTACATTTCTGGTAATCCCGCATTTGGACACAAATTATCCACTTTTCCTCGGTCTAGATTTTCTAAGAAAGAATGGCTTGCAAGTAAATTTGTCCCGTCGAAGAATATCTGGAACTTGTGAGGATGGATCTAAATGGGATGTGTATTTGGGTTCAGGTGGGACAGAGTGTACGAAGCTTAGATACCAAGCTAAATGTTGGGCAGCTGAAAGTGTGCAAAGAAATGATTGTGGACCTGTTCGAGTGCCAGTAGAGTGGGAGGGAGAGAAAGTGAATTGAATGGTCCTTGCGCATGTTCACAAGGGGCAAGCATGTGGTTTTATGATGGTAGTGCAGTGAATGCTCATTTAGGGGATAAGGTAATCGGAGTGCCAGGTATCATGAATGTTGAGCAACCGTCAGTTTTATTGTATACAAGGGGGAAGTCATTGGGAAAGATTAAAAAGGGAGACCTAATAGGATACATGTACACAATCGTTATACCTGAACATGAAAGTAATGTGCTCCAGTGTAGAACTGCGACGCAGGGAGATGTAGGCCCGAGTCAAGTGTCTCCAACTCTTCAAGATTGGACTCCAGAGCGTATACAGTCAGGAATAAGCCTGGATGGGTTAACCCCAGACCAGAAGGAAAGTGTTCATCGCCTGTTGGAATCCCGAAAGGAAGTATTGAGTCGTGGAGATGCCGATGTTGGTGCAGCAAGAATGACCCCACACCGCATCGAACTCTACGATGAAACCCCAATTTTTCAACGTCCAAGGAGATTCCCAGAACCTATCACACAGGTAATTGAAGATCAGTGTCAAGAACTTCATGAACTGGGTATTATTGAACCTACTACTTCACCATGGAGTGCTCCGGTAGTCCCGATTAGAAAGCCGGATGGTTCCATCCGGTTATGCGTTGACTATCGCAAGTTGAATAAAATTACCAAGCCAGATAGGTTCCCGATGGCCAACCTTACTGATTCGGTATATAGTCTCCATGGAGTAAGGTACTTCACGACCCTAGACCTTGTCCGCGGCTACTATCAAATGCCCATTGAAGAGGATAGTCGTGACTATACCGCATTCTCAACACCTCATGGCCATTGGCGGTTCAGAAAACTCAGTTTCGGCTTGAGGAATGCTCCATCAGCTTTTCAACGTGAAATGCAGGAAGTCCTGAAGAGTTTTTCCAGAAAGAACGTGCTGGTTTATATTGATGACATCTTGATTATGGAAAAGACTTTTGCAGCTCACCTGAAGTTAGTAGGCAGTGTTTTGAAAGTCCTGGAAGATCATGGGATTAAGATCAAGCCTCCAAAGTGCAGATGGTTCAAGTCAAAAGTACCCTTCTTAGGGCACACAGTTAGCTCTAGTGGATTATCAAAGTCTCCAGAATATATGGAAAAGGTTAGTAACTTCCCGAAACCTACCACCATTCGTGAATTGAGGGAATTTCTTGGACTCATCAACTTCCAACGAAAATTCCTACCGCAATGTTCCCCTCTCGCAAAACCCTTGTCAGAGCTCACTGGTAAATCCGCTTCGACTAATCTTCAATGGACATCTGAAATGGAGTCTTCTTTTGATGCACTCAAGACTGAGATGCAGAGGGAGATAGAGCTTGCATTTCCAGATTATCGGGAAACTGCCGAAAAGATAAACCTATGGGTGGATGCCTCTGCTATCGGCGCCGGAGCATGCTTAACTCAAGTTCAAGATGGGAGGGTTAGGATTATCGCACATGCCTCCATGACCTTCTCGAAACCCCAACGTAAATATTCCGTGACTGAACGCGAACTAGCCGCAATGCGATGGGGTGTGAAAACTTTTCGCGCCTTCTTATATGGCATCCCTTTTGTCTTAAATACGGACCATCAGGCTTTATTTTACCTCCACAACATGAAACTGGTAAACGATAGAATTGCTCGGACGCTAGAAGACCTGGCCGAGTTTGATTTTGAACTCCATTACATACCAGGAAAAGAAAATCAAGCTGCTGACACTTTATCACGCCATTTCCAGACACCCCAGGAAGATGGGACAGAAGTGACCCCCACTGATTTTCCAAAGGGATTAATGGTGCTTTTTAAACCAGACGGAGGGGGTGACTCATTAATCGAATGTCTCTTGCATGTCTTGACTCAAGTTTTGGAAAAGGAATGTCCGGACAGTGTCACCTCGCTCAGGAAGCAGCTCGTGGGTGAACTGATGACGAAACCCTCACGATATAAGATCCAATTGAATGCAAAGAAAAAGCAAAGTCTTCGGTTGATGACGTTGGCTGGTCAGCCCATGACTCTTGAAGTTTTGCTGGTTTGCAGTCATTTATACAATCTGGATATTGTCCTGCATTTTGGTTCAACTCATCCCCTCGTGTTTCAAGTCCCCGCAGGAGTGGGGGATGATAGCAGAGAAAGGGTACACCTTCAGTGCTTGGGTGGGATACACTTTAACTTGTTGCAGGAAACGAACACATTCCACGCTAATAACCTGTCGCTCATAAACACCATTAATTCTTATGACGCCACTGACTCAGATCCGGATCCAGTGAACCCAATTATGGATAGCCATGAAAACCCTGATCCTCAGGGGCAGGAGGTTAACCTGCATTTTCCTGAGTATCAAGTGGATATCGTATGTGCTCATTCGTCTCGATCTAGAGCAATTGTTCCTCTTGAATGCAATGGCCAGACTTATTGTGCTCTCGTGGATTCCGGAGCTGAGATTAGTTTGGTGTCTGAGACTACCTGGAAAACCATATTAGGTGAGCAGGAAGATTACTCAAAAGACATAATTGTAAATATACAAGGGATGGCTGAACGTCGGGTCATGGTGACCAAATTCGTAAATTTGGATGTATCATTGAGAACGCAAGTGAAAGCAAAAGACCATCCATTTGCTATCATGGATGATGGTTCTCTCCCATCATGCTTTTTGCTTGGAGCAAATTTCATGACTACTTCAGGACTAGTGCTAGATCTATCCAATGATAGCGTCCTGAAGGAGGGAGAAGTGGTCGCTACCTTCTTGGCAACGGCAGTAGACCCATCAGAGGGTCCTGAAGTGATCATTATCGGAAACGTTAGGCCGTATTCTCTTCTCGAACGGGTTAATGTTGAAACATTGCAGAGAAACGATCTAGACTTGCGCAGGCTTAGGAATTATCTAGGGAGAAGGAATGCGAATGCCCGTTGCCCGAGAAACTTATCTCGGTACAACCGCTATCTTAAAGACATCTATATAGAAAATGGGATTCTAGTTAAATACGACTCGTTAGATCTTGAACTGTATCCACAGAACTTGATCTCATTTAACTTCCTGATTGAACTTGCCATCAGTGTCCATCTTGAAATGGCCCATGTTGGCCGTAATAAAGTCCTGGAAGTTCTTTCTCGAGACGTATTTCATCCTCGATTGTATCAGGTTGTACAGGAAGTGGTCACGTCATGTTCACAGTGCCAACTGAACAAAGTCTCAAGTCAAATTAAGGGTCCACCTACCTTAAAGATCATGACCAGGTCACCTTTTGAATTGGTGGCTGCCGACTTGGTAGTGTTCCCAAAGACGTCTCGAGGGAACATTGGTTGTCTGGTAGTCGTAGACCACCATTCAAAGTGGGTGGTAGCCATCCCAATCATGAATAAGACTTCCCGCACCATCGCAAGATTGTTCGAGACCCGTGTCCTGCCTACTTTGTTGAGGAGGCCATGTCGGTTATTAACCGATAATGGGCCTGAATTCAGGGGTCAAGAATTTGAGCAAATGTTAGCTCAGTATGGCATCGTTCATGTTTTTACGACACCAAATCGTCCTGAAGGGAATGGGGCAGTCGAGAGAGTCAACCGTACCATTGGAGAGTTTCTTAGAAACCTTGTTCAAGGTCCTAGCTCATGGGATTTACATCTTCCCAGAGCCATCATATCATACAATGGTACTGTGCATACGGAGTTAACGATGTCTCCAGCGCAATTTTTATTGGCTAACTCGCATCCAGACCCAATTCCAGCCCTTATCTCGGCTCAGATTCAAGGACAATGGGTTCCTGGTCACCCTAGTTTTTGTTCCTTCTCTAGAGGACAGCTGGTGATCAGGAAGGTAGTCCAAAAGGGGCACCTTGTCATGAACAAGCTTCTCCCCAAATATTGTGGCCCATTTTGTATTGATCGGGTAGAGTCAAATGGAGTCACTTATGTGATTTCTCCAGCCTACCCAAATGACCAACCATTCTTAACATCATCACGTGCCCATCACACACAGTTACGCGCTTGGAAGGAGGCTCCTATTTTTCTCAGGAACCATCCAAGCTACTCCCGATTGGTAAAACTTCCCTGGGTTATCCCAGAAGATCAGCCTGATGTACCTGATCAGGAATATTCTTGTCCGAATGAAGTCCCAAACTATGCCTATCTGTTCGAAAAGTCATCTGAAGAAAGTTTGTGGGATTCTTCTAGTGATTCTCATGATGAGGTGGAATCGGGAAAGCAGGGGGTACCCTTGGTGCATCCTTGGATTTCTGTAGCGCTGGACTCTTCTGGGGAGTCTTCCAGTGAATCATCGGAGAGTTCACTTGGTTCAACTGAACCGGATTTCTCAGGTTTTCCTGGCACTTCTCCAAGGTTGTCAGAGTCTCCTGATAGTCGTCGAGATTTCTTGGGGTTTCCTGACAATCCTCCGGATTTCTCAGGCTTCCCCGATGCCTCTATTGTTAGGCCCATTCTCAGACCGGAGTCGCGAGTGGGAAAAGTCACATTCCGAGATTGTCCTGAACTGCCCAGTAGTGATTTGGATAATGCGATTGGTGAGATGTCGCCGATTCCCCATGTGACTGGCCAGGCACGGGAACCGCCCGTGGATGATAAATTGGGTAGTTGTGATAGTCCACCTCACCATAGTTCCCCTTGTAGTGTCGCTGGGTCAAGTGGTTTATCTTCTCCAGACTCTTCCTCCCTAGTGAAATCGTTAGAGGTAACTCTAGAGTTCATACAGGAGGATAGGGAGGAGATATACCAGTTATTGGAAGGCCAGATAAGTTTGTGTGAACAGGGTCTTGATGCTGGTCATGAGGATGGGCGCCCGATTAGATTGAGTCTGTCACCCATGAGAGAGCTGGTTTTAGAGGGACGTGCCCTGATTCAGGAAAACCGGAGGAGATCTCGAGAGCGATTGGTGGTCACCCGAAGACGGCTGGGGGAGGTGCTCCCGGCATTAACCGGCAGTTCTCCTCCACAAACCCGCTCCCGCGGACCAGTCATGGATCTTTCCCACGTCCCGAAGAAACCAGTTGAGTATGACCATGACTTGCATCGGTAGATTCCGGAATATTATCATGTGAATGTGTTTGGGTTATTTATGTTTAAACTTTTTAGAATTGCCAGTTCAAAATCAGTAGTTCCATGTTTAATAAAGTTAGCTAGTTAGAATCTATGTAAAATGGAAAGGAAATTCTAAGGATTTTTGTGAATTAATGTAAATAGATTATTGTAAGGCATTGCTAAATGGAAGGAGAGATTTTGCTAGGGATGGTATTTGGATCTGTTGGGACGAGAGTGGTTCCCTGGTGGATTGGTCTTTTTGAGTGGCTCTGCCGCTCGAAGGGGGGAATGTAGTAGGGACCACTGATTAACAAATCATGGTAGTTGTGTGTTTTAACCTTCATCCTTTCTCTCCCATACAGGTTTGAATGCCATAACCCCCATAAAATCTAGCCCCATAGAATCTAACGTCAGAATTGTGGCTTAATGTTCTAAAAAGATAAAACAAACCACAAAAAAGGGGTTTTTTTGTTTAAGAAGTCCTGAAATGGGTAGGCTTGCCAAATCTGAACAGGCCAACAAAGTGCACAGTGCGACTGGGTATACGTGTAATGTCGGTTGCTGAAGCTAGAAGTTAAGAAAGACAGAAATTAGATGACATTCATCTAGTGCGTTTGACTCCTTGAACTCGAACAATCATCCCCGAACCTTTTGAAAGTTTTAAGTGGTGGTACCTGCACATCAGTTAAGGCCAGGTATCAATAACACCTTGCCCTCCTTTCCATTTAGCCTAGTCAGGGATATTTAGGGTATAATTATTGTATGCGAACAAAAACAACTAAAAGAAGGACATTTAAGTTTCAAGATAAGGAATCAGGACGCAACTCCTCATTGTTTCTTGATTCATCTTGATTGTAACCCAAAGGAGCCTCTCTTGACCATTGTAATGCGAAGATAGATCACTTGCTTTGCCAAAATCCAGTTGTCTGTGACCATGTGTTAACATATATATGAAATTGTGCTCTTGCGATTGACACTGCGTGTACATTTGTGAAAGATATACCTTATTGCTTGTCTGCCCACTTACCTTAATGTCCTTGCTTCACCCTGCCTAACCCCCGCTTTCTAACTTTTTCCTCCCTTTCATGTGTTGTATAGAATGTAAACTCCCCTTTCCCATCAATAAAGTTTGTCCATGGTTTTTCCTCTAGTGTGTTTTTCCAACCCGTTGAGGTTACAGTTTGATTTGGCTACGGCATTGTCATCGGGAATGTGGTGAGCATTTTTGTTTCCTTTTTCGTGGAATATTGGGAGGTCCTGAGGTTGGGTCAGTCCGGTGGGCATTGGGACACTTAACTAATCGCATTGTTTCTCTGTTCTGAGGATAACGAGATCACGCCTGGAGGGTCGCGTCGGGATCAACGAGACTCCGGGAAAGTTTACCGCATCAGGGATTCTTAGAAGCCCGTCCTCCCTCAGCCAATGAGCCGCCATTGGGTGTTTGGTTTTGAAGTAAGTCTTCTCCCCGTACCGGTAGAAAATAATTGCATGAAATAAAAATGTTGTCGGGTGGTTCACATTGACTCGGAACTTCATTGGTTTATTGGATAACCCCACCGCAACAACAGTGCTAATGCATAAAAGTAAAGCTGACGGTAGCTAATTTATTGGTTTTGTTTTTAGCTTACATGAGGTTGGTGATGGTTTCGGAAATATTTGTTAATTTCTACAACATGCTTGAGAACTGATTTTGGGGAGACATCTTTTTCTACCAAGTTCAGATGGTGTGCTGAACAGCCATAAGTGATAAGACTGTAGTTGTCCTCCTTAAGAATTTCTCTCATTCCCATCATTTTGTTTGAAATCGTTATCAGTGCAAACAGCAAATACCTGAAAAAAAAATGTCATAACTCATTTGGAACTGATCATTTGAGTATACCAAGGCGGAGAATTACATTCAGTTTATAACTAAAATAAAATGTACCTACAAAATAGTTATACTTACATCAATACCATATATTTCTTTAGTTTTTGTTATTGCTTCTCTAGCTAACTGTGTACAATATTCTGCTCTTTTTTTGTACTTCCAGCATCTACTGCTGAAATCAGATATGGCTTTTTTCCATTATGAATACTGTGCGCAATAATAGGATCATTACTTACTGAACTCCAGCCATCTTGTATAAGGGTAATAGTACAATCATCAAGATTAAGGTCATTCTTCATTTCATGGATTACTTCATCATTAACTTTTATTAACAGATCAGATGCCAACCTTTTCCTGTTTGGTGGTTCATATCCTGATCTTAGACCTTTGATTAATTTTATAAATTCTTCATTTTCTAAAATGTTGAAGGGTATGTTAGCTGCAAAAAAGAACCTTACAACTTGTAAATCTAATTCTTCCTTTTGGTCCACAGTCATTCTTGCCACAAATGGTGTAATTGATCTTTGCCTTTTATCATGCTTTATTGATGTTGAATGACAGAAATGTGGATGATGATGAACCTGCACTGGTGTCACTCATTTCAGGCACATTTTCACTTATAATCTTTGGATCATCATTGCCAGAAGCCAAAGTTTGAGGAAGTGAATCAGTTTCAACTGATGCTCCAAATTTGAGTCTCGGCATATCTAAGAACATAAGAAATTTTTATAGTGGGCACACTAGGGGCCCTTCGGCCCATCGAGGTGGCTCCACTATGTAAAACTGCCTGTACATTGGCAACAACCAATTTTTACAAAACTAATTAAGTACCAATTTAAAACTAAAGATAGAATCTCTGGATTCAGAGGATCAAAGTCATATATAAGAAACATAAGAAATTTTTAGTGGGCACACTAGGGGCCACTTCGGCCCATCAAGGTGGCTCCACTATGTAAAAACTGCCTGTACATTGGCAATAACCAATTTTTACAAAACCAATCAATTACATTGGTCAACACTCATTTTATTGCCAATCATATTAGAGTGATTTTGGGGTAACTTTGTGGTGCTGATTCCGAATATGACATTGGTTTTGCTAGATTGGCTCTAATTTATGAGATAATTGGTACCCCATTGAAACACGTAAAAATGCAAAAATTTAATGTTCAGGTGGAGCCTACTTACTGGTTGGGTGGCCAATGACTTATATACGGAGGGGGAATATTCTAGAATGATCGCGGAGTAAACACTAAGGAATATTTGCGTAGTCTCACCATCTAGAATGTTCCAGTAGTAGTTCCCATATGCAGACGTTATGGTTACGTTTCCTATTAATGAGGGTATTCATATATCTCAAGAACTAGAGCCAAATGGAAAAATACTTTCATTTTGGAATTCAGCAACCCCAAAAATACCCTAAATTTGTACGAATTCCTGGCAACAAAACAAAAAATATTTTTTGGGCTGTGTATCAATTTAAAACCAAAGATAGAATCTCTGGAACCAGAGGATCAAAGTCATAACAGGCTACTATCCACAAATATGTTACACACCACATCCATCTATAACTGATATGCAAATATATCAGATCCAAAGAAACCAGTCAACTTCATTACGGTCGGTACCATCAATACCAGATCGTGCCAACAAAAATAAGTCACAGTCCATATCAATTGCAGACCAAGTCACAATTTACATCCATATACAGTCGGCCCTCCATATCCGCGGGTTCCACATCTGCGGATTCAACCAACCGCAGATCAAAAAATATTCGGAAAAAAAAAAAATCCAGAAAGTTCCAAAAAGCAAAACTTGAATTTGCCACACGCCGAGCACTACGCTGAATCCACGCGAATGAAGTGATGTGTAGCATACCCTGCTGTAGCCTCCGCCATTTCACACATCTCAGTCTCTCTCCAGCACCGTTGTTTGAGAATCATTCGCCTCGCGTCTCGTTCATTCGCTACTTGTGTTGTGTATTTATAATTATATTTTCTATATATACTTGTATTTTAAATATTCTCTGTTTTATTTTATGTATTTCTCTTTCAGGTCATTAAACGAAAGCAATCTAAGTGTTGAAAGAAGAAAATGTTACGTTGTTGCTGACATGTACTATGTAATTAGGCCTACGATGGTTGCGTCGTACTGAACAGTACAGACTTTTTTCTTGTCATTATTCCCTAAACAATACAGTATAACAACTATTTACATAGCATTTACATTGTATAGGTATCATAAGTAATCTAGAGATGATTTAAAGTATACAGGAGGATGTGCGTAGGTTATATGCAATGCTACGCCATTTTATATAAGGGACTTGAGCATCCGCGGATTTTGGTATCTGTGGGGGGTCCGGAACCAATCCCCCACGGATCCGAGGGACGATTGTACATTACAATACGGTATATATACTTAGGAGGAAAAGTGTAGGTGTGGCTTGTAAAGACTGTACAGTAATGTAGAAATGTGGTGCACCCATTTGGGTCTCCCATTTAACTCTTTCGCTGCGTCCCATTCTAATACGCCCTGTGCGTGTCACGCTAATACCCCAGAATGAAAGCTGCAGTATAAATGCACAAGAAAATAAACTTGAAATTATTTTGCTTCGGCTTTTGTTGCCTTTGAAATAGGTTTTTCTCTCAATAATATTTTCAATTTTTCATGGGTAACAAAAAAATAAAGGTTAAAATGAAATAAAATAGAGATATTATCTTTATTAGTTAACTAAAAGTTAAATGCTGAGTGATAAATTTTGAAACGGTTCGGCGCACAACCCTGGGTATCGGGGCATGTCTCACATTGAAAACATACTTGTTTTTCTATCCCATGGGCATAACATACCCTGCATCTCTTTTGTTGGTCTTGGGGTACGTTGAATTTGATGTAATTTCTTGGTAAAATGTTTTCCAACTAGTCTTGGAACTAACTGATTTCTTCAAGTTAGGTTATCTGCAGATGTCAGTCCTTTATAATCTCATGGCAAAGTCTAGAAAGAGAACTTTTCCCTTTTTATGAGATTATAAATTCCACAAGCATCTAGTACTCGGACCTGAATCAAATGCATTGCCAGCTTCTTATACCATTTTAGAGACTTCTTGGGACAGAGTAATAATGCAGTATTTGGTCTGTTCGGTCTATATTCCCATATGTTTGTTGTATTCATGTACGCAAGCTGGAAGGTTTTTCGACTCGACCTTCCTTGATCTACGTGTTACTGTCACATCACTGTTCGAATGGTAATTGGAGAGCATGCAAACTCTTCTCTTGTCATGAAACACACAGGGAAAGCAGTCAGGAGTCTCAAAGGCAAGTTTTTTCCTTTTGCCACATTCATAGTATGGCATAAAGCCCTTACGATTACTTCTAACAGTCCTGCGGCACCAGTTTTATTACACTAAGTATTTGTATAGTTTTGGTGATGTACAGAAGTTATCAGTGAAGACGTTGTGAACTTTTCCTAAATATTTTTCTATCACTTAATTACAATACTTTCAGTCTTAGAAAAATCAGCAAACAGTTTCCATGGTCCCGGTATATATTTTATATTCAAAGTAACACAATTTTTCATCCACAAGTTTGAACATTTTATCCCAAAACGTGATCTTTTCGTTTTTATGTATTGCGGAAAACTGAGTCTGCCTTCCACAGCAACAAAGATTCATCCAAACTTAGATTCTGAGAAGTTGAATATTTGATTCAAGAGCAGATGTCATCAACTCAATAAAGTCATGCAATTTCCATCTTCCCCCTCTTTCCTTCAACGTCTCATCTGCATTGTCAGCAAAATGCAAAAAAGAAGAATGTTGGTAAATCTCTCTTTTCATGATTGCTGTAAATACTGGAGTAGCATAAAAACTGTCGGTGACAATACATACCATCTGGGTTTTATTGTATAACCATGAGAGTAAAAGCCCTATAAATTGCTTCATTTCTGTAAACGTAGAGGGACCCATGCACTTATACCGAGATGTTGATTTCAGATTAGGTGGTAGAGCCAGAAATTGAGTTGCATATGTTGTCTCTGTAACCATTAGCTCAATTACTTCTTGGGAAAAACTTCACAAAAAACATATACATCGTATGAGTTGACCATCGAAGAGCACTTTATTTCACCAGTAAACTGCAACCCACCTCTGGCACAGCCTATATTTTCACCAATTTCCTGCCATTCAAAATTCTCACTCAATGTGTTGATTTAGGCAGATCTCTTTCCAAAAGTACGACATTTCTTCATCATCGTCAATACTTGATCGGTTTGTATAATATCCTACATTATCTTGCGCCCAGTCATCTCACTTTCACATTCTATATCACTTTCAGAACACATTGAATATATTCATTTATCTCATTCTCATCTAGAGAGGATTTTTTACGCTTACTACTGCTTGTGGATGCCATGCTGAACTGATCGGGGAGTCTATTTCACTCCCCCCTGGTGAAGTGAGAGAGTCAGAAAATAAAAAGATATGCCAAATACCACCATATTGGTCTAATATTAGTCAGGGAACTAACTACGTTGTTCTATAGGAACGAGGGCGGTTCATAGACTGTTTACTAAACGTAGAAGAAAACAATGTTACCATGCGTCCTGAGAGAAGATTTTAATGGTAAACATAGTTTACCATGCGTCCTGAGTCGGACATTTTTATGGTAAACATAGTTTACACACGCACTGAAAGGGTTAAAGGTGTTTGTGGGGCAAGTGAAGATCATGAATTTTTCAATACCTCACAGTACTATGGGGTCATTCTCTGTCAGATCAACCAGTGCCTAACACCCTCATCTCTCAGATTTGCTGAAATTGGTTTATAGGGAGTTTGTGGGCCCTGAATCCATTTCTGAAATTATAAGGTCAATCCAACCAACGGTTCAGAGATATGACCTCGGGAAATTGGAGGTCACTGCGAGGTCACTAACATTTGGCGACCCATAACTTGGGTAATAATGGTCACAATCATATAAAAGTTATATATTTCGAATCAGAAAACGACAAGGAATCCAAATATGCAAGTTTTAGAACTCTAGGTTCAAAAATAAAAAAGTACACTAACCAAAATTTGAGGTCACGATTTGACCTCTGGGGTATCAATGAGAATTTTTTTTTTAATGTAAAAAATGAAGGCATTAGGCATTGGCTATTAGAATCAGCAAAAAAAAAGTTTGGTTTATGTTAGTATTTTCATGTAACTAACATATGTGAACACCATATTCATAAGTTGAGCGTCAATTACCTCTATTTTTTCACACTTAAGCTCATAATTGACCTATAGAAATTAAAATTACATTTTTATAGATTTAAAAACAAAGGCAAAAAATAAAATTGTATTTCACTGCTAATCTACACTGGCAATAATAGTTATAATAGTGAAAGGGGAAGACTACTTAGAGGATTCATGTGCTAGCCTAAATACAATTTTTGCATGCTCGATGCTCTCATCAATTTCTTTTTGTGGAAAAATGTATTGAATTCTGCTGCCTCCTCTTAGGGTAGGACAAACTCATTACAGTTAATATATGATGTCCTGGCACTGCACATGAATCCTTGTTGATGGATAATAATATGCACTTGATCCTGATGACCAGAGGGATGTAGAAAGTTCACAGTGAATCATCAAAACGCTTCACAATATTCCTCCACAAATTCCATACCAAACTTGCATGTCATAAATGCAGCAACATACTCTCCTGGTTTGACACATTTAGGTTACCAAGCATTGCAGGTTCATTAGTAAAATGACTTTTCCTTATTCTTTCTTTTCTCCAATGCCACTTGAAATGGGATACACCATCAGTTCTTCTTGTTTAGGGAACAAATCTATGATATTCTGAGTTCCAGGAATAGCCCTACTATCCTTGAATCGATGTTCCAACCGTTCTCTGCATCTTTCAAATCAGCTGTAGTTACAAAGAAAAAATTTATCTTCTTGCTCAAGTTTTCTTCACAAAACTGAAACATGTGTTCTGGTGTAAGAATTTGCCTCTCTGTAGTTCTCTGCAAACTGGCACGAGCAGTAGCTCTTTTCACTGTTCCCCAATCCCATCACATGCATTTGCCATGGGATGTAGCAAAGAAGTGCCATTCACAAGACAGACCAAAAATCTCTCATGGTAACAGAGATTGTGAAGTTGTATCTGTTCTTATATTGGCCAGCACATCCATCTGAGAAATAGTGCCACCTTCTTCAATTGTGGGCATCTGAATTTAACATATGTCATAAGCTTCAATATGAATGAGTAAACCATTATAGTGTTGTGTTTTAGTGATGCAGATAAGAAAAGACACTAAAATGGCTAAGTTCCTGGTCTGCAGATGATCTATAATAGATGACAAAAGGTGAAATGTACACTTTGAATGTCCCAGTGAAACCCTTGGGCAGCATCCTGGACAATGAAAGAATAATTCTCAGAGAAATCACCTACTATAACTACCTCACTCTGAGGTAGTGGGTCTTCTTCAACTGCTTGAAGTACTGTGATTGTTGCTGAGCAACAAAGTGATGATGAACCATGCGGGATATTTTCATGCTTAGGGGATAAGTATTCATGAAGTGGCTCCACCTTATCAACCATTGTACAACGGTCAACAGTCACCCATTGCTTGTAAGATATTTCATTTGGAGCTGATTTCACACTGTCAAGTAACTCAAGAAAATCCAGGACACCCTCTTCTCTTGGGCAATCATTGCAAAGTTGCATCATGCAAGTCTCTCTTTCTGTACTGCAGACACTGTAATCCATAAGATCCTTGTATGAAAGACCTCTTTCTCCCAATGCAGCCAGCTGCAATTTTGGATTTTGATGGTATGTGCAGACACAGACAGAATGAGTCCCACCACTACCGGCAAGCACACATATGATGGCCGTAATTTTGCAAATGTGGAAAATCCTATTTTGGGATTCTTTTCATCATTTTTATATAGTTCAAACATCTCTCTTAAATTCCCGAGGACCAATCGTTTTTGCACCTTCAGCACTGATAACTTTCACGCAATCCTTTGGCCAGGACACATACGACTAACCTCTTCTGACTCATAGAATCTTCTAACTATATCTTTGTGTTCTTCAGATATCACTTTTCCTTTGCTCATTAGTGGAATCTTCGGAAAGATTCCATGTTCTGATTTGTGAATGGCTTCTTTTCACCATGTATGTTGTAGTTTGAAAGAAAGCTGTTTTTTCAATTGTGTATGGTGAGAGTGTCAATATTTGTAGTTTGTGATGGTGACATTTGCTCTCCAGGAATGACTGTTTCAATTCATTCATTAATTTGTCTAGATGTTTTTCAGATTTAGTTTCAGGTTTTGAAGTATCACTTACCTCCTCGGTAATTTGAACACCATAACTGAGTTCTAGCTCTCCTTCAGGTGTTTCTGAGCAGATGATAGCTTACCACGAGCCTTGCACTTTTTCTGGCTTAATGACAGCCCTTCTGAAAAGAACAGAAAAAAAGGTTTCACACACCTGAATATTAGTAATTAAATATTAATTATAGTACCTTAAATGCTATATAATTGGCTATATAGTAGATCAAACAGACCTTGTAGTAAAGTATAAGTTATTATATTAATTTATTACTTACTTTTTTAACTGGTGTTTGGTCCAGAAATGCTAGAACTGGTTCAACTGAAGTTGAAGGATTTTCCTTTATCAAGCAATCACTGTCATTGTCCAGATCTTGAATTGAAGAGATGTTACTCAAGCCACTGATAGTAGATGATTCATTTGAATCCTGCTCAGACTCGTTGTTTTCAGTGGTACTAAGTATAGTGGGGTTTTTCATTATCAGTGTCCAGCAGTTCACACACAACAATGAGTCTTTTTCACTCTTCCAGCACATTTTTCAACAAGTACATCAGTCACTTTTCTAAGATTGATTGTTATGCGTTTCTTGTGTTTTTGAATAGGGTCCTGGCAGTATTTCAAGTGCCGAACCATTGTATTTTGATCTGTAAAGATATAGGATTTACAATTAGGTAATATATATTTTTTAGAAAATATAGCTATACACACTTAATATTTTAGGCCTTGATAGTCTCTGAGGCTCATTAAAACACCATACCCACCAGCCACCCACAGTGCTGGCTGGAACTGTACTAACCTGTAGACAAGGAATTTTGCAACTATCTGTGTTGATTCTGCACTTAGACAAGTAGCAACATGTTTCAACAGGTTTGTTTAGGCTACATGTGAGCTTAGTCTTCCCTTTCACTATTATAACTATTATTGCCAGTGTAGATTAGCAGTGAAATACAATTTTTATTAAATTCTTGGAGCTGAGGTCAAATTGATAGCTAAGATATAAAAATTCCTTGAAATGACAAGCAATTTATAAATATGTGGTTCACTTATAAGTTAGTTACATGAAAAGTACCAACATAAACAAACTTTTATGATTGTTTCTATTAGTCAAGAACTCTGACTTTTTTTTTATATCTATAAAAAATGTAATTTTAATTTTTATAGGTCAAATATGAGCTTAAGTGTGAAAAAATAGGTAGAATTGACGCACAACTTATGAATATGGTGTTCACTTATATGTTAGTTACATGAAAAATACTAACATAAACAAACTTTTTTTTTGCTGATTCTAATAGCCAATGCCTATGCCTTCATTTTTTACATTTTAAAAAAAAATTCTCATTTGATACCCCAGAGGTCAAATCGTGACCTCAAATTTTGGTTACAGTGATAACTTTTTTATTTTTCAACCTAGAGTTCTAAAACTTGCATATTTGGATTCCTTGTTGTTTTCTGATTCTAAATATATATACTTTTATAAAATTATGACAATTATTACCCAAGTTATGGCTCACCAAATGTTAGTAACCTCGCGAGTGACCTCAAATTGCCCGAGGTCATATCTCTTGAACCGTTGGTCGGATTGACCTTATAATTTCAGAAAGATTCAGGGCTCACAAACTCCCTATAAACCAAATTCAGCAAAATATGAGAGAGAGGTGTTAATTTCAATTTTTTTTGGTTGATCTGACAGAGAATGACCCTATGGGGAGCACCGCTCAGCAGAGGAATATCTTTAAATGGGGTGTGTACGGACAGAGATCCCCTAACCCAAGAGCTGCCTTCCTATATCTCACAACACCTGTGTTGAGCTGTGGAATCTATCACCTAAATGCAACAAATATATGAAATAAACTAGTACCATTCTGCAATAAAAATAGGCTTAAACACTATCACAGATTCCCTTGCAGACATCAAACTATCCAACCTCCTTTTGAAAGAATCAAGTGTATCTGAAGTCACCACTTCTTCTGTCAGACTGTTCCAAAACTTAATTACTCTGTTTGTAAAACTATGTTTTCTTAAATTTGTTCTACATCTTGGCTTAAATAATTTCATACTATAACCTCCAGTCTGGTTATTGTGATCTTTAATGAAGAGACTCAAAATCTATCTTGTCCAACCTTTTTATCATTTTATACACCTCTATCATATCACCCCTTAACCTCCTCCTTTTTAATGAGAACATGCTTAAATATGCCAGTCTTTCCTTATATGTCAATTGTCTTAGAGATGGGATCATTCTTGTTGCTTGTTTCTGTACTTTTTCCAGTTTTTCAATATCTTGTATCAAATAGGGACTATTAAATTGAATACAGTATTCGAGGAGGGGTCTCATATGAAATGTATAGTTGCTTTATAATATTGGGTGATTTGTATTCAATGTGTGTCTGCATGAGATTGAGTCTAGCATTTGCTTTATTTCTGATTACCATACAGTGATTTGAGGGTTTAAGTTCATTAGTCACAGTGACACCCAAGTCTTTCTCTTTATCATCATTTTTAATCCAAATTCCATTCATATTGTATTCAAATTCTGGATTTTTTGGCCCAATATGCATAACCTTGCACTTATCAACATTAAATTTCATCTCCCACTTATCTGCACAGGCTGTTACTCTAAGTCTTTTTGTATTGTCATTGCTCCTGCTACTGACTTAACATTATGGCCTAATTTTGTATCAGCAAATTTTGAGGTTTTACATGATAGGCCCTTCTCTAGATCATTTATATAGACAACAAAAAGCAGAGGTCCCAGCACAGACCCCTTTGGGACTCCGCTCAATACAGGTCTCCAAGTAGACTTATTTCCATTTAGATGAACTCTCTGTTTTCTGTTTCTCAGCCATTCTTCTATCCAGTCAGCTATATGACCTCTTATACCATGGTCTCTAACTTTTACCAACAATCTTGCATGAGGAACAGTATCAAATGCCTTTGCAAAGTCTAAGTATACTATATCTACTGGCTCTTTATTGTCCAAATGCAATAGGACTCCATCATAAAATTCAATCAAGTTGGTTAGACAGGACCTTCCATTTCAAAAGCCATGCTGGCTATCATTTATAAAGTTGCACTCTTCAAGGAACTCAGTAACTTTACCTCTAATGATGCTTTTGAGTAATTTGCAAATAATGGAAGTGAAGCTGATGGGTCTGTAGTTTTTTGCCAAGTTTCTATTTCCTTTTTTAAAGATTGCAGCCACATTTGCTTTCTTCCAATCCTCTGGAATTTCAGTACATATCAATGACTTATTAAAAATAATTTCTAGTGCCTGTGCTATATTCTTTTTGGCAGTTTTATGACTATGTATTAGATGCATTTCATCTGGCCCTGGAGATTTTTCTATTTTTAATTTATCTATTGCTTTTAGGATATCTAGTTTTGTTACCCTTAATTCATTTATTTCTCTATTTTGTCCTGGTAGTATAAGATCAGGAATATTATTTAAATTTTCATTTGTGAATACTGATGAGAAGTATTTGTTTAGTTCTTCAGTTATTTCAAGATCATCATCTATAGTTTTATCATCTATATGGAGGGGGCCAATTTTCTTTTTCACTCTACTTTTCAAATTGAAGTGACTGAAAAACTTCTTAGGATTGTTTTTTGAATTCTTGGCTATCCCTTTTTCCAGGTCTCGTTTGCTATCTCTGATTGCTTTCTTGCAAATACTTCTTTTACTTTTATATATTTCGGAGTCTGTGCCATTTTTAGTTCTTTTGAATTTATGAAATGCTTTTGTTTTTTCTCTGATTGCTCTTTTTACATTGCAGTTTATCCGAGGTTGTTTTTTATGTTTTCCAGTTCTGATTTTACACTGTGGGATATGCTTCCTTTGTATGTTCATTAATATACTTTTAAATTTTTCCCACATACTAGTTACTGTCTGTTCAGGCTGTAGAATATCTGTCCAATTTATTAGACACAGATCATAGTACCTCTTGCCTCATTTTCAAAACATTCCACTTTTCTTTTACTGCATTTCTCAATTTTCTCTAGATGATGTTTCACTCTCTCAATTCTTTGAGTGATACTTTCTTTGCAATAATTGCATAGTATTCTAGAGGCTGATCACTTAATAAAGTCACCTCGTCCCATTCGCTAGCTTTAGATCTTTCACCTCTATAACTCTGAGTTTGGCATCTTAAAAATTTAAATTTGAGTTAGGTCTAAATAAAGCTGAAATCTGCTATTAAGAAATAAAGGAAAGATCTAAAATTAAAATGGAGAAAATTCTAATATGTCATTATTGTAGTACAGTAATGTCTAATTAAAAATGAGAATGATTTGGTTATAAGAAATTAATAAAGATGATGATAATATTTAATAAATGTGATTATGATAAATAATGGTTTGTTTATAAAAAATATAGAAATACGAGTTGGCAATGCCTAAACACAGGCTAAAGGCTGGGTAGGAATGCCCTCAAGTCATTGGGCGGCCTTGCATTTAAGAAGGTGTCTTTTGGTGTTATGATGTTTTGTGTGAATTTAGAATAAGATTTTGTATCTCTCTCCGACTAAAATGTTAACATAAATTCCCCCCTCGCATTACCCCATTTATCTCAGTGTTTTCAGTAAATAAAGTTGAGTAAAATGTTAATAAGCGTATAATTAACTCTCCTCCCCCCCCCAGTCTCCCTTGATAAGTGGGAGATAAAATTTAATGTTGATAAGTGCAAAGTATGCATATTGGGCCAAAAAATCCAGAATTTGAATACAATATGAATGGAATTTGGATTAAAAATGATGATAAGAGAAAGACGGGTGTCACTGTGACTAATGAACTTAAACCCTCAAATCACTGTACGGTAATCAGATATAAAGCAAATGCTAGACTCAATCTCATGCACACACACATTGAATACAAATCACCCAATATTATAAAGCAACTATACATTTCATATGTGAGACCCCTCCTCGAATACTACATTCAATTTAATAGTCCCTATTTGATACAAGATATTGAAAAACTGGAAAAAGTACAGAAACGAGCAACAAGAATGATCCCATCTTTAAGACAATTGACATATAAGGAAAGACTGGTGTATCTAAGCATGTTCTCATTAAAAAGGTGGTGGTTAAGGGGTGATATGATACAGGTGTATAAAATGATAAAAGGGTTGGATAAGATAGATTTTGAGTCTCTTTTCATTAAAGATCATAATAACCAGACTAGAGGTCATAGTATGAAATTATTTAAGCCAAGATGTAGAACAAATTTAAGAAAACATAGTTTTACAAGCAGAGTAATTAAGTTTTGGAACAGTCTGACAGAAGAAGTGGTGACTTCAGATACAATTGATTCTTTCAAAAGAAGGTTGGATAGTTTGATGTC
Source organism: Bathynomus jamesi (assembly GCA_023014485.1). NCBI lineage: Eukaryota > Metazoa > Arthropoda > Malacostraca > Isopoda > Cirolanidae > Bathynomus > Bathynomus jamesi. Next base: position 1,220,097 of record JAJOZX010000423.1, read on the forward strand.
TGCAAGGGACATCTGGTGATGGTGTTTGAACCCATTTTTATTGCATGAATGGTACTAGTTTATTTTATATTATGTGCATTTAGGTGATAGATCCCACAGCTCAACACAGGTATTATGGGATATAGGGAGGCAACATCTTGGGTTAGGGGATACTCTCTATCCTTACACACCCCATTTAAAGATATTCCTCTGCTGAGTGGTGCCCCCAATAGTACTGTCAGGTATTGCCAATGTACAGGCAGTTTTTACATAGTGGAGCCACCTCAATGGGCCAAAGTGGCCCCTAGTGTACCCACTATAAAAATTTCTTATATTCTTATGTCTACCGTATTTATAAAGTACATATAGCGAAAAGAGTGTAAAGAGAACAATGAAGGATAAAGAGAAATAGAAGAAAAAGGAAAGTAAATAAGAAATAATGAATTAAATAAATTAACCATGACATTATTCTCTCTCATATCTGAACTTTCTGTGAAATAAAGATCTTTTTAATATATATTGTAGTTTAGATAAATAAATTAATAAAATAATAGATATATTAGGCACTACATAATTATCAAAACCTTCCTAAAAAAAATTTTCAACCCATCAAAAACCCAAAAAACCAGCAAAAACCGTTGGGTTAATTTTTTTATGAAAAACCCAGGTTTTTGCCAACCCTGCTCATAGACACCTTTAAATGGGAGACCCTGAATAGGCATACATTCAAGTACTCTATACAGTCTTTACAGTCCCACCTACTCCTTTTATCTTAATTATAAAGCTTGTATTATATTATTCAGGTTATAGCTATATAGATCCATGTAAAACTTCTTGTGATGAGATAACCATAAGATGTCTAAAATTAGTACAGTAGTGGTATTGATGAATGATCCACAAGATCCAAAGTTTTGAAGTTAATGTACAGCTAGTAGAAGTGTGACAATTTGCAATTTGCAGAGATCAATTGAATCTTAATTTTGCATATAACTGTATTTATGGTTTGTTTATATTAACAGTGGAGACACCCAGATGGGCCGAAGAGCCCCTAGTGTGCCCACTATAAAATATTTACCATGTTACCAATTTTACCATATCAATCTTAAATCAGCTAATTAACATGCAACTATTTACAGAGCTACCAAAGTTGTTCGCATAACTAAGCTAAGAATATACACGGTTTACAATCTACAAACTGTCTCTTTCGTTCATGAAAATGTTCATATTTTCTTAAAACTAACTTAGGAGTTACTATTTACCACATCATAGTGAAACTCGTTCCAAAAACCTACTTCTCCATAGCTTGAAAAGTATGTTCGTAGATCAAGTGGAAAAGTCTGTTTTCTAATTTTCTTCTTATGCCCTCGAGTTGTACCAGACTTTAAAAACAAAAAGTTTATATATGAAAATGAAATGAAAATGAAAAGGTTTATTGGCAGACTATAGTACATATGACAAATATATTAATACAATGACAGTTCATATACTAAGGATAGTAATATATACAAATGATTAGAAATAATACTGCAATGTCGAAATTAAGTGGAGCTACAGACAGACGTTTTCGTACCAAGAAGTCCATAGCTTAGAGGATAAATGGCAGGACTCATGGATAGCTTGGATGATCGGGTTGGTTGATTTTTTAATTCTTTGCATTAGACTGTGTTGAGCACGTCTTGTTACCTCCGGGAAGCTCGGGACATTGCGGGTAGTAAACATTTGCGAAGCTGAGCATCTCGGGGGTAATTTATGTAAGTCTAAAAGACCTGTTGTACAGCAAATTTAGGGTTCTGCCAGAACCTTTTTTATAATTCACCCACAGTTGCTGTCCGTATATTACTGCAGAAAGTACGAATGAGAGTGTCTTTAGCTTCACTTGTACAGAATCGAAAGTTCCTTATGGTCATATTCGCTTTAGCACACAGGCTCGAGATTGTTTTCTTATATCCGATTCATCACTCAAGGAGCTGGTAAGAGTTTGACCCAAATACTTAAACTCTTGTACCTCCTCAATTACTTCACCATTCATTTTAAACCTTATATCAGCTGGCTGATTACAGCTTTTAGGATGAAACTGCATAACCTTAATTTTTGTAACATTAAAAAGAATATCATGTTTCTGCGAATACACTTCGTTTAGCTAGTTCCTTCTTGGTGCTACTTGTAGTTGCCGGGAAGAATGAAGGATACGAGAGGCAAGCTATCGCTTTGTTGGGTATCTCTTTTATGGGCCTCTCGTGTCCTCTTCTCTCCCTGTCGTTTGGCGGGTTGGCGTCTTGAAGGAAAAGCCGGTCGTTTTCAGAGTTTATTGAGTTCTTGGTTGGCTGAGGTTATTTTACAGAAGATTTTGTTATTTTATATACAGCTGAATTAATTAAATATATATATATATAAATTTATGTACAATACTTATTTATAAAGATTATATATGATTCTTAAAATTACACAATGATAAAATATATACAATTTGGTACGCGCAAAATTGGTTTGTCGGTAACTAATATAAAAATAATATAAATGCGGAAAATTAACTGCGCGGCCCCACACTACTGCCCACCCCGAGAAGCGGAGCACGTATATCAAAAGTAGAAATATTCGGGTCTTGATTTGAATCGGATCCTTCGTCCAGCTCGCGTTGATCCTCGGTCGGCCTCGTTTCCGGTTGTTGCGTTGTCCTGCGCGCCCGTCCTGAGGTCTGTATTTGCTACCTCCGAGGTGCGTCCTCCATCGTCCTTTTTCCTTGCGTGCTTTTTCTCCGATCCGATGTCGTCCGATTGTGCGCCCGGTACCTGTGTGGGACCTGAAACTATATACGCCGGTTTTAAACGATTAATTGAAATGGCTTCTGATGATCCGTTAGTTTTTTCTATTACGAAGTACTTATCGTGGCGTTCGAGAACACGGAAAGGTCCTTGATATGGTGCCTCGAATGGTTTTCGAACGCGGTCGATGCGTACCCATACGTGGCTTGATTTGTGGAGTTCCGATGGAATGAATGATTTGGGGGCTGAGTGAATGTTTCCTTGAGAGAGTTGGGCGAAATCGATTTGCGTCATTTTCTTGGCTAATTCGGAGATGAATTTTGAATTGGATTTTGACGACGAATTGGCGATCATTGGCCTCGGGCATAATAGGGTGGTTCCGGTGACGGTGGTGAACGGTGAATAACCCGATTCGTTGGGGAGACTGCGTAAACCAAGGAGAACTATGGGTAAAGCGGGGAGCCAATCTTGTTTTCGAGCGATGATTGCTGTCTTGATGGTGCGATGAGATCTTTCAATTATTCCGTTGGTCTGAGGGCGATACGACAAAGTTCTTAGTCGGTGAAATCCGATGAGAGCTGAGAGTTCCCTAAAGAGTTCGGATTCGAATTGGGATCCGCGGTCCGTTATGACTTGCAGTGGTACACCAAATCTTGAAATCCATACATCGAGAAATGCGTGTGCTATTGATGTGGCTGTAGTATCAATCAGAGGATATGCTTCTATCCATCTTGTGGCACGATCGATGCAGGTTAGGAGATATCTATATGGGGAAGGATATGTTTGACCGGGCAAAGTGGTTGGCGGTAAGGGACCGACGATGTCGATATGTACCGTTTCAAATCTTGAACTTGGTAAATCGAAGGGGGTTATTTCTGATTTTGTATGGCGAGAAATTTTTGAGGATTGACATGATTCACAATTTCGGGACCAAGTTCGAATATCCTTATTCATTGAGGGCCAAAAGTATCTTGATTTAATGATACGAAGTGATTGCTTGATGCCTGGATGAGAAATATTATGAAATTGATTGAAGATGGAAGATCGATGCTGCTTGGGAACAAAAGGACGGGGATATGGCGTGGATGTATCGCAATATAAAGTTGTATTTTCTGGAAACGGGAACGGCTTGAGACGTGGGAGAAATTCTTGCGTTTCTTGATCTTTTTGTTGAGATTCCGCGATTGCTGATAAATCGAAAGCGTCGATATGTACTGCGTTTACGTTGCGTGAAAGGCAGTCCGCTACGACGTTTTCGGATCCACAGATATGTATTACATCGCATACGTATTCCGTGATGGCAGACCAATGACGTTGTTGTCGGTCTGTCTTGGCTCGTAAGGGACTCTTGTAGGCAGAAACCATCGGTTTGTGATCCGTGAAGAGTATTACTTGACGACCTTCTAAAAATTGACGGAAATGCAGGACGGCTAGGTATGCTGCGAGTAATTCTCTATCGTATGCGGCGTACGCTTGCTGAGTTGTAGTTAATTTCTTGGAAAAGAAGGCGATGGGAACTGGTGTGCTGTCGATTATTTGATGAAGAACTGCTCCAGCTGCTATTTGTGAGCAGTCCGTAACTAAATGAAGGATTGAGCTTGATGGAAGAGGATGACAAAGCGTAACGGCGTTCCGTAGTGCATCCTTGACATCTTGAAAGGCTTGAATTGCTTCGTCGTTCCACTGTAGACTTTTGCTTTTGACTTGAGTTCTGACGATTTCACTTAAAGGTGAGACTAAATCGGCGTAACGGGGTATCATATGGCGATAGAATCCCGTCATTCCTAGGAATCTTCTGAGGCTTTGGTAATCTTGCGGTTGGGGAATATCTTGAATTTCGGAGACTTTGTTTACAGGAGGACGAATGCCTGCTGGGGAAACTTCATGACCCAGAAATTCAATTTTGGATTGCTGAAATATGCATTTTTCTAAGGAAATTCTTAAATTGTGTTCTTGAAGGATCTTGAATACGCGTTCTAAGTCTTTCAAATGGTCAACTGCGTTATTTGAATGGACTAAAATATCGTCGAGATACACAAATACGCAGTCAACTCCTCTGAAAATTGTATCCATGAAGCGTTGAAATGTTGCAGGGGCGTTTCTTAAACCAAATGGCATGTATAAATACTGAAATAAACCAAATGGAGTTGTTATAGCCGTTTTCTCGATATCTTCTGGGTGGACTGGAATTTGGTGATATGCTCTGACTAGATCGATTTTGCTAAAGCATGATTTTCCGTGCAGAGATGTTGACAGACTTCTTATATGAGGAAGTGGATATCTGTCCGGTTTCGTGACAGCGTTTAGGCTTCTATAATCACCACACGCCCGCCATTCGCCTGGTATCTTCTTCGGAACGAGGTGTAACGGTGAGGCCCATGGTGATTTTGAGGGTTCTATAATTCCATCTTGAAGTAAGTTGTTGAAAGTAGCCTTAGCTGAGGATAATTTATCGGGTGGAAGACGTCGAGGGCTTGCAAACACTGGTGGTGCGCTGCCAGTGTCGATGGTATGCTTGACAGTGTTGGTGGAAACTTTCTGCGGTTGAGCTGGTTTCAGTAGTGAGGAGTACTTGTCAAGCAGGTTCCTGATTTCTTGAGGTAATTTGTCGGTAGGGTTAATATTGATGAGGTGAAGGTCTTTGGATTGCACAGGTTTAGTAGTGGCTTGAAGAGTTGTTGCTCTATCCTTCAAAATGCCATGCTTGCAGTCCACAAGGATGTCATAATGGGATAGAAAATCGGCGCCGAGAAGTGGACTGGAGACTTGGGCGACGACGAATGGCCACCTGAATATTCTTCGTAATTTAGGAATTGATATGTCCAGTGTTACTTCTCCGAATATTTCGAGCGGCTGACCGTTTGCGGTGGAAATCTTTACTGCGGTTGGGTGGAGTTGACAATCATTGACACAAGTTGGTGGTAAAATTGAGATGCTCGCTCCTGTGTCAATGATAAAATTGACCTTCAGACTGGCGATGCGAGCTGCGACTGAGATCAGCGGCAGGCCGGACGTCGCGTTAATCACAGCCTGCTTATCTAGTTTTCCGACGTTTCTCTTGATGGTGAGGAAGATCTTGAATTTGGGCGTGACGAGGGGAGCAGCTTGGCGTCATCTTTATTTGGCCACTTGCACCATGGCCTGCAGGTCCTTGCTTGGGGGCCATAATAAAGGTGCGCGCGGCACACCACCGGCCGCTGATTCTCGCTGAAGGGTTTTAGGCCGATGGGGATATTCGTTCTTGGGCTTGTATTGGCTCGAGTTGACGTTGGCGCCGCGTAGCAGCTTTGTTGAGCGAACGGTATTAACTCATCGGCTAGTTTGCCGAGTTGAGTTAGCGTCAGCTCCTTTTGTGCTGCTACGACGGGCGCTATTGAGGATGGGAGCGCCTGGATGAATTTATGCTTCACCAAATCATCGCTGACGCCCACCTTCAGTGCCGTTTGGTGGATATCTTGAAGGAATTGGGAGGGCTTTCCAGTGAGAGGAGTGTTGGAGATGAGTCGTTCGAAGAGTTCTGGCTTCGTCTTTTCGTAATGACTCACGATTTCTTCTTTTAAATCGGTGTACGACTTGTTGGAGAGAGTTGCTGCTGAAATTCGTGAGACGACTTCGGGGGGTAACGAGGCTAGAACATGGAAAAATTTGGTCTCTTCGGATGTTATTCTGGAAATGTGGAATTGTGCCTCCATGATGGAGAACCATCCTGCGGCCGACGCTTCAGAGAACGTGGGTGGCTTGATGGTGACATGGTGCACTCCTGATTCAACAGATTCCATCTTGCGGGAATGTAATTCGGGTCTGCTGCTGCTTTGGTTCCGACCGGCTACTACGGGTGGGCGGCGAAGAGGCGTGGCTTCGGTTTGTTCCGCCCGGCGACTGAAGGATGCTGCTTCCGCTGGCTGCTTCGGGTCACTCCGGGGTCACCAATTGTAGCTGGTTCCTTCTTGGTGCTACTTGTAGTTGCCGGGAAGAATGAAGGATACGAGAGGCAAGCTATCGCTTTGTTGGGTATCTCTTTTAGGGGCCTCTCGTGTCCTCTTCTCTCCCTGTCGTTTGGGGGTTGGCGTCTTGAAGGAAAAGCCGGTCGTTTTCAGAGTTTATTGAGTTCTTGGTTGGCTGAGGTTATTTTACAGAAGATTTTGTTATTTATATACAGCTGAATTAATTAATAAATATATATATATAAATTTATGTACAATACTTATTTATAAAGATTATATATGATTCTTAAAATTACACAATGATAAAATATATACAATTTGGTACGCACAAAATTGGTTTGTCGGTAACTAATATATAAAATAATATAAATGCGGAAAATTAACTGCGCGGCCCCACAGATAGCTTGGATGATCGGGTTGGTTGATTTTTTAATTCTTTGCATTAGACTGTGTTGAGCACGTCTTGTTACCTCCGGGAAGCTCGGGACATTGCGGGTAGTAAACATTTGCGAAGCTGAGCATCTCGGGGGTAATTTATGTAAGTCTAAAAGACCTGTTGTACAGCAAATTTAGGGTTCTGCCAGAACCTTTTTTATAATTCATCCACAGAAAGTACGAATGAGAGTGTCTTTAGCTTCACTTGTACATAATCGAAAGTTCCTTATGGTCATATTCGCTTTAGCACACAGGCTTCGAGATTGTTTTCTTATATCCGATTCATCACTCAAGGAGCTGGTAAGAGTTTGACCCAAATACTTAAACTCTTGTACTTCCTCAATTACTTCACCATTCATTTTAAACCTTATATCAGCTGGCTGATTACAGCTTTTAGGATGAAACTGCATAACCTTAGTTTTTGTAACATTAAAAAGAATATCATGTTTCTGCGAATACACTTCGCAGACGTTTAGTAGCCGATCCAAACCTTTAACAGAGGGACTTATTAACACCATATCATCGGTATAAACTAAGTTATTTATCCTTGTGTTATCTATACAACATCCCACTGTTGCCTCATTAAGTGAAGCAATTACAGTAATCCGTCAATATACACATTAAACAGCATAGGGGAGAGCAAGGAGCCTTGTCTCACCCCGCAAGAGGAGTCGAAACACTCAGATAGTACATTGCCCCACCTAACAGTGAAAGATTGGTGGGAATACCAAAATTTCAATAAATTTAATATGTACATAGGAACCTTCCTGTCTTCTAGTTTTGCAAATAAAATATTGTGGTTCACCCTATCATATGCCTTACTTATATCTAGGAAACAGCTATAAATAGTTGAATTACCGTCGATGTATTTAGATATTGTTTCTTTAAGTACATAGTTACACAGGTCAGTTGAGTGGGACCTTTTAAAGCCAAACTGATTTGGAGATGTCCATAGGGAATCATTTAATCGGAGTAACAAGAGTTTTTCTAGTAGTTTCGAGAAGCAGGAAGCGACAGCAATAGGCCTGTAATTATTGCTGGACAGAATGTCTCCATACTTATTTTTGACCAGGAGCAAGATATATACCGTCATGAACTCTGCAGGGATATAGCTATGAGCAAGCATGGCTGATAAGAGCAATGATATGTGCAGACATACTACGTTATTGGCATATTTTAAGTGCTCATTCGATAAGTCATCTACCCCTGACGCAGAACCAGTCTTTAACTCTTTAATTAACCTCTTTACTTCAGAAAATTATATTCATATATATATATATTATAATATATATATATATATATATATATATATAATATATATATATATATATATATATATATATATATATATATATATATATATATATATAAGCAAACAACCACAGGGAAAAGGAAAAAGAAACACGAAGTCCGAGCACTTTCGTGATATATTCACACACACACACACACACACACACATATATATATATATATATATATATATATATAATTATATATATATATATGCACTAGAATCACAAAATAACACGTGACCTTATTAATAAGCAAACAACCACAAGGAAAAGGAAACACAAAGTCCGAGCGCTTTCGTGATATATTCACATTATCAAGGAAGAACAGAAAATAGACGGAGATTACAAAGTATTTGAGTTAAATAGACAAGCAAAAAATTCACAATTGGCACCTCAAATTAAAGGCCTTAAAGCCTTTAATTTGAGGTGCCAATTGTGAATTTTTTGCTTGTCTATTTAACTCAAATACTTTGTAATCTCCGTCTATTTTCTGTTCTTCCTTGATAATGTGAATATATCACGAAAGCGCTCGGACTTTGTGTTTCCTTTTCCTTGTGGTTGTTTGCTTATATATATATATATATATATATATATATATATATATATACACAGGTCGTCCGATAAGTGAGTGGCGATTCGGGAACAATTTATAAATAAAAGATAAAGGATACTGAAAATTTTATTAGAAGGAATTTTATTATTAGTAAACTTACAATTAATTAGATAATTAATTGTCATAGGGATCAACCTGATCGCCATTTACACGAACAGCAAGATGTATGCGTCTCCATGCCCTGTCTGACATTTTTTGTAAAAGTTCTTTATCCTCATTGATGTCACTTAACACAACTTCTGCTATTTTTGTCAGATCAGATTCACTTTGATTTTCACGGCCATTAATCTGCATCTTGAGGATTCCCCAGAGGGTATTATCCGGGGTAGTCAAGTCCGGACTCCGCGGAGGCCAAGGTACAGGACCATGCTTTCCGATCCATCTGCCAGGAAAATTTCTGTCTAGGAACTCACGCGCAGCGAAAGCGGTGTGTCCTGGAGCACCATCTTGCTGAAAAATAGGGTTGCGAATATTCGTATTTCTTAAAGCGGTAGAAATCTGTTCTCCAACATGTCGATATAACTTCCTGAAGTAATTCGACCAGTGCACACAAATGGACCAATTAAACAATGCGCTGATATAGCACACCATATCATGATTCGAGGGGGATACTGTTTTACTTGATCATAATAATAAGGATTTTCTTTCGACCAAAAAAACGAAAATTTGCTTTTGCCATCGCCATAAAGGGCACATTCATCACTGAAGAACGTACGATCTCTCTCGGCTTTACTTGGAAAAGCTTCAAGAATTTGTTGACAAGCATTAACTCTGACAATTTTATCTTGTGGCGATAAAAACTGAACGGAGGTTGGGCGGAAAGCTTTAAAATGCAAGTCTTTTTTCATCAAATCATGCAGTGTTGATTTCGGAACATTTAATGCAGATGCACGCCTACGCAGTGATGAGCAGTATCTAGATACATGTATCGCCGATACGTATCGATCGATACTTTTGTATCGGTATCGGTATCGCTTTAGCTACTTGACAAAAGTATCGATTTATTGGTATCGCTAAGTTCAATTTTCTTAAATGTATCGAAAAAAATCGATACTTCGATACATCGATACATTAATAAGAATTTTTAAATATTTAAATAGATGTTATAATATGACACTACTGAGTTATATTTATGAATATATATAAATAATAATATTATTAAATATTTATTTAATGACAGTACTACTCTACTGGTCACGTCACACAGTACGGCGCAACGTTTAAACACGTTTGTACTTGTGTTATTGAGATTAATTAACCATAATATAGAAACGCTCATAATATAGAAACGCTCATATAATATAGAAAGGGTAATAGTAATTACTTTTAATTGTTAGTGTAATATTTTCAGTCATTCATGTATCCTACAAAATTAAAACATACTTTCATTAAATAAAGCAATTGTTTTTATTTACATCTATAAAAGCCATTAAAATGTCGTTGATTTTACTTACAGTGCGTACAAATTACTAGTATAAACAATAATATCTAATACCTACATATTAAATGAATAATTATAAAAATGTACCGGCGATACATGTATCGGTATCAGTATCGCTTAAGACATCTAGAAAGTATCGACGTATCGGTATCGCCTAAGACGTTCTTCATGTATCGATGTATCGGTATCGCTTTAGCGATTTTCATGTATCGATGCCCATCACTGCGCCTACGAATACTTTTGGTTGGCGATTGTCGAACTGATACTTGAACATCATCTTCCAATCTTGCTCTTGCTTTGGGGCGACCACGGCGTTTTTTATCAATTATCATCCCAGTTGTGAATAATTTGTGTTCCCATTTTCTAATAATTTCGCCCTTTGGCGGCACATCATTAAATCTTTGTTCAAACCTTTCACGTACTACCTTCATGCAATGCTTGGTTTTTCCAGATTCATGCCACCATGTTGCTGCTAATATCCGTGCTTCATATGTGTAGGGACTTTGATCACAAATTTTATCAACACGTGCGTCTACCTCAGCCATTGCTAACTGACATATATATATATATATCATCACACACACACACACACACACACACACACATATATATATATATATACACAACAACATTATTGATGTACTTGAAAGTAATGAAAACTATGATGTAATATACACAAACTTTGCCAAGGCGTTCGATAAATGTGACCATAGAATCATAATACATAAACTGAAATATATGGAAATAACAGGAAAAGTAGGAAAATATGGACATATAATTTCCTTAGTGATCGGCGGCAAGTCGTTACAGTTTAAGGAATATCCTCATCAGAATCAGAATTCCTCAGCTTAGTACCACAAGGAACAGTATTAGCTCCATTACTCTTCATAATCATGCTAACTGACACAGATGAGGACGTTACCAGAGAGCAGCACAGTGACATCTTTTGCCGATGACACAAAGATCAGTAGAAAAATAAGAAACCCAGAACATATAGGATCTCTACAAGCAGACATGAACAGAGTCTACAAGTGGTCGGAAGACAAAAATATGAAATTTAACATTGAGAAATTTCAACTGTTAAGGTACGGAAAAAGGGAGGACCTGAAATCCATGGAATACTATAGATTTCTTGGGTACAGTATTTCTCGGTAGATTTATTTTGCTGTTCCTTTTGCTCTTCCTAATCAAACTATTTAACTTATTTCTTAACTGCCTATAATTATCAAAGTCCAAAACTTTCGTCTAAAACTTAACTTTACTTGAAGTTACATGAATAGTCTAATAATATTTCGCTGACTTCAAGCATAGTCTAATGATGATGATCTTTCGGAGGTATTGCCTTTGCAACGGCCAGAGCTGGGCAGTATTTAAATACATTTGTGTATTTAGAACTGTATTTATAAATACATTGTTTTTCATGTATTTAAATATAGTATTTAAATACTTTAATGAGTATTTAAATACAATGTATTTAAATACTCAAAATATAAAAATGTAAATACTTTTACTGGTTTAATACACGTTCTGTATTAGCACAGTACGACGCGTCGACAGTGTAGTACAGCATGGTTCATGTTTCAACGTGTCAGTTCAATCAGTTGTGTGCCACTCTTAGTCGAAAGCGGTTGATTTCTTTATCGTGTGCGTGTCATGGCTTCAAGCAAATTTGTATGTATTTAAAATGTATTTACAAATGTATTTAAATACAATTGATGTATTTTGTATTTAGTATCTAAATACATTCGTAAAATGTATTTAGTATTTAGTATTTAAATACATTTCTCCCATGTATTTAGTATTTAGTATTTAAATACATTCAATGTATTTATTGCCCACCTCTGGCAACGGCCCTCCTCAACTCACATTATACCGTGTCTATACTGAGCTCTTTCACAGTGCATACACCAGTTTTCTCTTCTCTTCCATGTCACATGCATTAAATAAAAATTCCGCAAGTCCCACACTTTCACCCTCATCACAAGCCCCCCCCCCCGCAGCTCCCTCCTTCCACCCTTTTCAGACATCAGTTCAGGGCATATGAGGGTTAAGTGACTGAGATCCTCCCTCTCTGCTCCACACAGTTGACACGTAGTACTTTCATTTTTATAGGTAGTGCATTACTCCCTGCTTTGAAAAGTATGACAAATGATAATTTATTATCATAGATAGGATCTTCTTTTACCTCATTCTTCCATTCGTAAAAAATACCCAGACTTACTTTATTCTGCACTTCCTCCTTCCACTTGACATGATCCTATTCTTGTATTTTCCTCTTTAGGTCTATTCCACTGAAATGAAACGCTCTCCTTTTCTTAGGCTTTAATCAACTTAAATGAACAACATTCCTGTTAATATAAATAACAATAATATAGTTATGGTACACAAAAAATATATATACTCAATGACGCAAGTTATAATAATAATATAGATATAGTAAACATAGGGCATTCATATGAATTGTTTATACTACAGATTAGGATTAATTACATCCAAGAAAATATCATTACCTTCATATAATAAAGTATCTTACATCTCATCAGTTTAATTCAGACATCATCAGATTCATCAGTTTAATCGAATTGAATATAAGCACAAATGATTTTACATAGGTATAACATTCTAATAGAGTCATCATAAACCTGCAAAATAATATTACATCCACTCAATACTCTAATGTTTTTATTACTTATAGAGGTCTCTTCAAAATATTTTATTGTAGTTTCATCCATTTATTTTCTGTTTTTCTTCTTATTTCTCGAAGTAACTTCTTTAACATTTGATTATCTCTTTCAACTATGCGCTTTAAGTATTGGGTTCTACCATTCATAATTCTTGTTTTCAGGGATGATGCTCCTATCTCTCCTCTGAGTGTGCAATTTGGGGCATATTTTTGGGTGCCCAATATTTGTCTATACATTCCATTCTCTATACCAGTGGTAGGCAACCTTTTTTTGAAACTGGGTCAATTTGATTTATTGGTAATTTGATAAATAACGGGTCAGTGTTCAAAATTTAAATTAAAATATACTATTTTCGGGACATTTAAAAAAAAAACACTGTTCATGTAATAATATTTATTATTATATATATACTATATACTACAATTGACCCGCGGGTAAGACAGAGACGTACCGAAGGGGAGGGCGACAAGGGCAATCGCCCCCCCCCCCCTTGAGCTAATAAATTATTATTTTGATTATTTTTATGTATTTAATTTACATATTCAATTAAATATTTTACATATTTAATTTCATGCGCCAATCGAAAAATGTTAGCTAGCTTTCAGCGATTTTGTGTTTCATGAGTGAGTATTGCGTCATTTTTCATGGCACCTGGCAACCGCAGTTTATCGATTTTTGTTTACATTCATTTAAATATTTAGTTTGTGAACTTTCTATATTTTGCTAATTTCAAGTATTGAGTAAAACTTTGCGTGTATGAATGTGTGTGTGTGATCATGTGTGAAGGCTGCTTCCAGTTTGTCATACAAGCATTGCGAGTTTGCCGGCAAAATGCTGATGAAGTATTTCATGACGTCATAGAACAGTCAGCAGAATGGTGTGACACAACCTGCGCTTCTAGACGTCGTTGTTCGAAGCAAACTCATAGATCAAATGTAGTACTTTAGATATATTTACAAAAGTTCCATCATAAATAAGATTCCACTTTTTGTTATTACGTTTATTGACCAATATCCATAACGCTAAACAATGATGGAACTTTGAATCATAAAAACAAAACATAAACACATACATGAAAAATAAAGGCATCAACATGAAGACACTAATCATTAATAATGAATATTCTCTAAGAAGATCCTGAGTCCTTCTGTAAGGATACACTATTCATTCCATTACTCGATGATATACTGCAGAGCTTAAATTACAGATTCAGTGAGCATATTCAGCAAGCTATGAAAATGCGATTTTTGGTACCTAAATTTATTGATGAAAATTCTCGAGCAAAGTATGATGACATTGAAAAGTCTTACACGTTTTGGAATGAAATACTGCCTTCAACAACACTTCAGCAAGCTATAGGAGAATGAGATGTTTGGGCGGAGATGTGGAAGTCAGTACCTAACTTGTGTAGACCAACAGATGCTATCTTGGCCTTGGATAAATGTGACAAAACCAGTTTCCCTGTCATACATAGATTATTACATGTTACTGCTGTCCAGCCTGTAACGACTGTGCATTGTAACGACTGCTACTCATTTTCAAACTTACGAAGGTTAAAAACCTGGTTACGATGTGCCATGGGAGAAGAGCGTCTGTCAGGTTTGGCGATAATGGCTATGAATAGGAGTAGACTCACCTTAGATGATGCCCCTCTTATTCTCAATAACTTTGCCAGGAAAAAGCGAGGCGCCTGAATTTATTGTTAGAATAATTCTAAGATCTTATTATGCATTAATAAAACGTTGATGTACGTTATATCGAGCAATTTTCAGTATAAATTTGATATCTTCATGCTAAAAAGAGATGCTCTACTGCAGTCTATTTTAAAAGGCAGAAAATGTAGTCTCCACCTAAAACTTAAAATTTTCTAGCAAACGATGTCTACGACCTCCTAGAAACTCGCGCCTTCGGCGATAGCTCTTGCCTCCCCTACTACTAAAAATCTAAAATGGCTTAGGATCCCAAAAACTCTTAATCCAGCCCTGAGAATAATTTTCTTTTATAAAGGTAACAGTCCAAGGAAATGTTTAATCTCATCATGAACGTACATCAAAATTATTTGTCTCTATTTCAATTATACTTCTACGATTAGTTCCAAGTTCGCCACCCCTCCCCCCTTGGCAAATTTTGGGTACGCCCCTGGGGGTCAGAGGTTGCCGACCACTGCTCTATACGTTGCAGTTTTGCTATGTCATGTCCACTGTATAAGCTCCATACATTATTGATGGCAGTGCTACACTTTTCTAGTATGTTTTATCTATCTTTGGTTATTACAGCTTTTTGCAATTACTGAGTACTGTATGTCATGTTGGCGAATTTATGTATGTGCCGTTTCTATCATTAACTTTTTCTGCATTTTAAAACAGTTTTTATTGTTGTCAAATACTATCTCGAGGTATTTAATGCTATTTGTCACTCTAATTCCTTCTATATCACTTAATTGTTCCTTCATATTTAATATGATTTGCTTTTCTCTTTATTTATATCCAGCCCACACTTTTTGCTCGCACAAAACTCTTATACCACCAGCCGCCTCTTCAAGTGAATGTGCCAAGTGAAGGCCATCATCCGCATAAAACAGAATACCATTTTAAATAAATCATTTTTAAAACACGAATCCTTTTCTTCCACTGCCTTTACCTTGAAGTGCTTCTGTCTCAAGGGTGCGCTGCTCCCACGAACTCCACTGAACATGACAACATGGTAACATGGTAAATATTTTATAGTGGGCACACTAGGAGCCCTTCGGCTCATCTGGGTGTCTCCACTGTTAATATAAACAAACCATAAACACAGTTACATCTATTTAGCTCCTCAACGACGATAAGTTATTATTAATTTAAATAAAATTGTTGAACCCGAGCAACCTTGTATTCCACTGGTTATTAAAAATTTCTTTTTCAATATAATGTTATAATGTTTCAGACCAACAAAGACCCTAGGATCCACTCATGGCTGGTCTACCTAACTGTGTTCGTAATTGTGTATTGTGCATGTCCTCCGTGGCAGCGGAGGGGACCTACAATTTTACGTGGGTTCCGAACCACAAAGAACATAAGAACATAAGAAATTTTTATAGTGGGCACACTAGGGGCCACTTCGGCCCATCGAGGTGGCTTCAATATGTAAAAACTGCCTGTACATTGGCAAGAACCACTTTTTACAAAACTAAATAATTATCAATTTAAAACTAATTAATTATCAATTAAGAACCAAAGATAGAATCTCTGGATCCAGAGGATCAAAGTCATAATAGGCTACTATCCACAAATATGTTACACTCTATATCTATTTACAGTGTTAGGCACTAAAGCGTTAATCCGATAACAGTTAATTAACGAAGTTAACTTTTTTTAACGGACTATTAACGGAAGTTAATTTCCATTTATCGTTATCGGACCAGTTAACTTAAGATAACCCGATATTTACTCTGTTAAAGTCCGTTAACACGTTAACTGCGAGGAGTCATTCACAGAAGATCACCGCTCCGCGAATGAATTCAAACCGCCATAACTTCAGTCTGCTAATTCCGTCCTCTGCCGCAGTGGAACGGCTCTTCTCTCTCGGCAAGGACATCCTGAGGCCCAAGAGGTCAAGACTGGCAGTTGGGCCTAACTTTGAGAAGTTGGTCTTTCTGAAGGGCAACCAGCATATTGTGTCATAGTCTTTAATAAATGTGCCTAAAATTTAATTTTACCTTTCAGTTCCCGCCATAATAATTCTCTGGTAAATTAAAATTTAGTTAATGGTTAGTGGTTACAAGGGTTTCAAAACATGTAATCAGTACATTTTTTATTAAAAATAAAAAAAAGTTATTAAGCAAAAAAGTTGCAAACTTGATAAAAATACAGTTAAATACCTATTTATTGTTGGATTTTGCATAAATAAACATTTTCTATGGGTTTTAAAGCTTTTTTCCTTGATTTTTTTAAATGTTAGTAAAGAAATAGTTATCGTTAACGGATTATCGTTAACTTCCGTTAACTTTGTAGTAAAATTATCGGATTATCGTTATCGGAGTTAAAAATTGGGGTTAACGGATTATCGTTATCGAAGTTAACTTTTTGGGTAACGGTGCCCACCACTGTCTATTTATAACCGACATGCAAATATATCAGATCCAAAGAATCCAGTCAATTTCATTACAGTATCTATCAATACCAGTACCTTGCCAACCAAAAATAAATCACGGTCCATATCAATTGCTGACCAAGACACAATTTACAACCATATTACATTACAATATATATACTTAGGAGGAAAAGTGTAGGTGTGGCTGTAAAGACTACAGTAATGTAGAAATGTGTGTGCTCCCATTTTGGGTCTCCCATTTAAAGGTGTTTGTGGAGAAAGTGAAGATCATGAGTTTTTCAATACCTCACAGTACTATGGGGGGCACCGCTCGGCAGAGGAATCTCTTTAAATGGAGTGTGTAAGGACAGAGAGTATCCCCTAACCCAAGATGCTGCCTCCCTATATCCCACAACACTTGTGTTGAGCTGTGGGATCTATCACCTAAATGTACATAATATATATGAAATAAACTAGTACCATTCATGCAATAAAAATGGGCTTAAACACTATCACCAGATGTCCTTTGCAGACATCAAACTATCCAACCTTCTTTTGAAAGAATCAATTGTATCTGAAGTCACCACTTCTTCTGTTAGACTTCCAAAACTTAATTACTCTGTTTGTAAAACTATGTTTTCTTAAATTTGTTCTACATCTTGGCTTAAATAATTTCATACTATGACCTCTAGTCTGGTTATTGTGATGTTTAATGAAAAGAGAATCAAAATCTATCTTATCCAACCCTTAATTTTACTACCTTAAACTATACCCAATCTATCAACATATGCGTCTATTCGATTTTTAAACATGTTTATAGACGTGCTACTAATTACTTCTACCGGCAAACTATTCCACCTATTTACTATTCTATGCGTAAAAAAGTTTTGGCAACTGCTGTCTCGAACCTTCTACTTGTCAACTTACACCCGTTATTTCTAGTCCTATTATATTAAGATATTTCGAAAAAGCTATCTCTGTCTACGTTATCGAACCCATTCATAATTTTGAAAACCTGGATTAGATCACCCCTTAGCCTCCTAGTCTCGAGTGTAGTCAATTTTAACTCTTTAAGCCTATCCTCGTACGACTTTGACCTAAGCGACGGAATCATCTTAGTTACTCGTATTTGAACTCTTTCGATTTTGTTTATATCTTTGCGCATATGCGGATTCCAAAATTGGACCGCGTACTCCAAATGGGGTCTAACTAATGATTTATAAAGTGGAATTATAATATCGCGCGATTTGTACTCAAAATTCCGAGCAAAAAAACTTAACACTTTGTTCGCTTTATTGACCACTGCTGTACTTTGTTTCGCTACTTTTAAATCACCAGTGACTATAACTCCTAAATCTTTTTCCTGCTCTACGTTAATCTTTCCCTGACATACTATACGCAAAATTACTGTTACGCGAACCTATTTGTAAAATTTTGCACTTATCGACGTTAAATCTCATTTGCCATGTGACTGACCAATCAATGATTTATTCAAATCATTCTGGATTTTACCTCTATCTTCTTCATTTATTGCCCTACTACCCAGCTTCGTGTCATCCGCAAACTTTGAAACTTTACTGACTAGGCCGACATCTAAATCGTTAATATATATAAGAAAAAGCAAGGGGCCCAATATAGAACCCTGAGGAACGCCACTCGCTACATTAGCCCAACACGACTCCGCTCCATCAACGACCACCCTCTGTTTCCTACCTCGCAACCACTCTTCTATGCAATTTATTACTACACCCCTGATTTCTTGAGCCTTAGTTTTTTCAATGAGTCTTTTGTGCGGTACGGTGTCAAACGCTTTTTGAAAATCTAAATACACTACATCAACCGCCCGATGACTATCGTAAACGTCAACCACGCTTTTAAAAAATTCTAAAAGATTAGTTAAGCAAGATTTGTTTCGCCTAAAACCGTGCTGCGTATTTCTAACTAAGTTATTCAAGTCTAAGTGTTCGACTATACGATCCCTAATTATATTATTGATTCCAGTAGTTTACCTACAACAGATTTTAAACAGATTGGCCTATAATTTCCCGCCGCACATTTATCGCCTTTCTTAAAGATAGGTGTTACGTTTGCTAACTTGAAATTATCTGGTACGCACCCCTCAGAAATAGACGCATTAAAAATCTTTGTTAGCGGCACAACAGTGCTATCTTTTAATTCTTTTAGTTGTATGGGATATATGAAATCCGGCCCCGATAATTTACGCGTTTTCATTTTATCAATATAGCGCATTACCACCCCTTCACTAACTACAATACTATCCAAAATATTAAAAATTATCAAAAGGTATTATGTCTATGACCGTAGGGATATTCGTTACATCTTCTATAGTAAAAACTGACGTAAAGAATTCGTTTAGCAAGGTAGCCATTTCCTTGTTTTCAGAAACTAGATCTCCGTTAACATTTTTCAACGGCCCCAAGACACTTTTTACTGGATTTCTATTGTTGACATATTGAAAGAATCGCTTGGGGTTTTCTTACACTTTTCGCTTCACGCCTTAGAGATATGTAGTTGTTTCGTAACCACAAATTGTCTTTATCACACTTATGTAGCCTATAAGCCCTATCTTTACTCTTTATAATGTCTCCTACTCTAGAAGTAAACCACAAGGGCTTGTTGTTTACTTTCGCACGCTTAATTTTGTACGGTACACATTTCTCATTTATAGTCCTAAATACTGTTTCAAACGATTCCCACATTAGTTTTGCGTTGGTTGGTTGTAGTTCCCCATTACATTTTCCCAATTGACGTGTGACAATTTATTTCGAAATTTCTAAAAGTCTGCGTGTTGGAAGTTGAGAATTTTAGTCGAGTTAGCTGGTTTCGAGTGATTTACTGAGAGGACAAACTCTACCATATTGTGATCGCTATTGCTTAACGGTTCTATTACTTGAAGATCAGTAATTAGTCTATCATCCGTAGTTATTACTAAATCTAAAATACTGTCCAACCTCGTAGATTCCCCAACCTTTTGAATAAGAAAGCTATCCTCGAGAAAATTAACTAAACGATTACCTTCCGCGTCTCCCTGCATTGTATCGTAATTCACGTTGGCGCAATTAAAGTCACCCATAACTAAAGCCTGCTCACTACCTATTATTCTTTTTAGTTCACGATATAACACTTCGTCCGTATCAGCTGTTTGATTAGGGGGCCTATATATAACCGCAACAACAAGTTTGAAATCGTTCAATTTAAGTTCTGCTATAGTCGAATCTATTGGTTCTGGAATTGTGTGCTTTACGTCTATAACGTTCGCAATATTATCTTTGATATACAACATAACACCGCCTCCTCGCCTACCTATTCTGTTTTTAACAAAAAGTCTATAACCTCTAATTTGATACTCCCATACAAAGTCACGTGTTTCAGTGCTAAGCCACGATTCATTTATCGCAATTAAATCATAGTCTTTACAAGCAATTAAAGAAAAAAATTCGTTTATTTTATTTCGTAAGCTACGAGCATTTAAGGATAGAACCTTCAAATTGTTTGTAATTGCGACACCTTCGCGAGCGCAGAGGAAATTTGTGGAATTTACGCTGGGACCGTTCGAGTTACGGCAGCCTGAAAAGAAGAGACGGTATTATGAAATAGTCTTCCTAAACGCGCAGCTCCAACGTCATTAAGATGAAGCCCATCTCCGAGGAACAAGTCCCTCCTGCCGTAGAAACTGTTCCAAAAATTCGCAAAATGCACTCCTTCTTGTTGGCAAAGAGACTTTAGGTTATTGTTAATATAGGTCGCCTTGCTGTAGAAATCGTTACGTTGGATAATTCGAGGAAGTATACCTGTTAAAACAATCTTATTAGTTTTTTCCTTTAATCGCTCAGTAAGTCTCTGTACTTAGCCAGCAGTTCTTCCATCTAGAATTTAAAACGTTATTAGTACCGACATGAATAATATACGTTGTGTCCTCGGCGGTACCGTCTGTAAAATGGTCAACACTATTAGTTATATCCTCCACCCTTGCACCAGGGTAGCAGTAACGGCGCCTACGACGATGGTTTCTCCCACAAAATTCCTCGAGCTGCCCTCGAACAATGGAATCGCCAACGAGTCGTATTTCCGGGTCATCAGCATCTTCGAAACCTAAAACAGAAAACTTATTGTTTGTTATTACTGGTAGGCAAGTCTTAGGTTTTCTCAATGGGGCTCCATTACGCACTCGAACGAAAGGTTGGGAACTAGGGGAAGAGAGAGGGCTATTAGTACTATTTATATTATTAATAGAAACTGAGGCAGGAGGGGTCGTAACTGGAGTCTCAAGGGATTCTAATTTTGCCGTCAGGAGCATCACGCTTTCTTCAAGCCTCACTCTGGCCTCCCTCTAACGTTCTAACTCGTTCCTCAGGACTTCCATGCTTGAGCACCACCTGCAAACTAACTGTTCATTATTAGCCATTGTAAACGCGTAAGCGGCAAATTTCCCTTCACAGCGACTGCAAGTACAGTACTTGACGGGGGTGCCATGCTTTTAATGTTTAAAAAAAAAAAAACGAGCGTTTGGAAATTAATAAATTACAATGTAGGTCTACCGCGTGCTTGTTGTGCCGTCACCTGCCCAAACCCGCAAAAATGTTCTTGAGACGCAGAAACAGGTTCTTGTAACACAAATTTATACTAAATGAATATATAATTAAGCTACCGACGAAAGATCTGTAAAAGAAAGAGCATTAATAATACTTATCTGATCGCGATTCGACCGACTTTTTTCCTTTTTTCCCACGGTGTGTGACCACACTCTACCTGATCTCCCGAAGGAAGGGAAAATTAACCTTATGACTCCTCGTTTACTGATAGATTTGAAAAACGAACAAGGCAAGCCACGTGCACTCGCCTTGGTTTAATCAAATAATATAGTACTGAATAAAGTCAATAAATTAAATATATTCGTTAATGAATGATTAGTAACACGAAGTAATTTAGTTAAGAATGCACCAAACACTATTTTTTTTTAAAGACACCTCAACGAAAACCACTTATCCAATTGATAACACTGGACACTCGATAAAACACGTCTGTTCACAAGGAAAGACTGATCACATTAATGTTAGTATTATTTCCATTATATTATTTGCAATTACATCTATCAATTTGGGTGGGTCCTATATTCCATCAATGTTTCTTATCATTATTTCCCTTTTGATAGAATGACATGCTTTACTGAAGTCAATTGATGTTATGATTAGTGGATTTTTTCTTTTAAAACTCTCTTCTATCATCTATGCAGTACTGTAGAATGAATAATATAATTTAATAATATATAATTTACAAAGCTGGGCACAAACCGTTAATCCGTTAATCGTTAATTAACGAAGTTAACTTTTTCGTTAACGATTTAACTTTTAAGTTAACTTTGAAAATCATTATCGGACTAATTAACTTCCGTTACATTTAACTTCCGTTAACTCAAGTCCGTTAACCCAAAAAATTCATAAATAAACAAGATCCAGGGGGAGGAACAAGCCTACCTTGGGACTCTGCTGCCAACAGTTGCTGCGACAATCTTCAGGCTTAAGGACTTGAAGTCCAAGGGCCTCGTCTACTGCAGCGCCTTGGTCGACGCACTTTTGGCAGGCATCGACAAAAGGTTTGGGCCCCTCCTGGAGGATGACGAATGCCAGCTGGCTGCTGCCTTCCATCCCAGGTTTCGCCTCATCTGGTTGGACAAGTATAACAACACCAAGGTCGCCAGGGTGAGGAAAAGCATGGAGGGTACAGTCGAGGAGGCCATGAAGCAGCAGTCCAACGAAGTGGGCAGCAACAGTGGAGGCAGCAACAACGAGGAGGAGGAGGAGGATGACTTCTTCACTGCTGTCATCCAGACAAAAGAGAGCAGCAGAAGCCACAGGTCACTCAAGGGCAAGGCCCAGAACTTGGTCAAGACCTGGCTGGAGACCAACTCCAAGGACTTGCTGACAGATGCTGCCTTCTTGGGTGAGCAAGTGTTGGTGGACTTGTTCATCAAGTTCAACACAGCCATCCCCTCCAGTGCTGCAGTGGAGCGTTTGTTCTCTATGGGCAAGGACATCCTGAGGGCCAAGAGATCATCCCTGTCTGATGAAAACTTTGATATGCTAATTTTCCTGAAGGGCAACATGCATCTCATGGACAAAATGGAGAACGAGAAGAAGAGGGAAAATTAAATTATATATATATTGTGTTTTTCATTTTTTTTATAATAAAAGTTAACGTTAACGGTTTATCGGTAACTTCCGTTACATGTTTAACGAATTAACGGATTAACGGTTAACGAAGTTAACTTTTTGGTTAACGGATTAGCGGTTAACGAAGTTAAATTTTTGGTTAACGGTGCCCACCACTGATAATTTATTTTGTAATATATGACAGAGTCTAATATAATTTACAATACTGTATATAAGCATATTTTTGAACGAAACGAACTCGAAAACTTGAGTTTGTGGGTAACAAGTCAGTCCGATCGGTTGTGACGTCAAATGTAAACAAAACGTCCACTCTTGGTGAGGTCTACTTCGTAGTTCAAAGGGTAAAGGATTAGCCATTTGTCTGGACACTCATTACAGCGCAGTAAAGTCCTAAACTCAGGCTTTTATCATGAATCCAGCCCACAATAAGATTGCCAGCAGGGTTGAAAGCACCTTAAACAGAAAAAACAAACACAATAAGATTGACTAGTCCCTAGACTGTACCCTAGGTTTCAGCTCGCCGTAGCGATCATACTGTAAACCAACATCGGCCAAAAATTGCAGTGATTGAAGGCCCATTCTCTACTTAAGGCTGAGAAATGTATAAATTGGTCAATTTGTAGTTTCGATCAACTACGAAATTTTTTGTATTAACCATAAATTTGCGGTTTCGTACAACCACGGAATCTTAGGAATTTTTGTCTTTACAATAGGTATTTGACATTCTAAGACACTTTTCTTCAATGCAAATTTGTCGCAAATGAATATTAAAAAAGTTACAGCTATTTGAAGTTACCTGATATTTTCGTTAAAACTAAGGAAAATATCATGACTTAACCTAACCAATCATCAAGGGTGTACAGTTGACCTAACTGGGCATTTATTTGACCTAACTGGGCATTTATTTGACCTAACTGGGCATTTATTTGACCTAACTGGGCATTTATTTGACCTAACTGGGCATTCAGTTGCCCTAACTTGCCATTCAATTAACTGGGGGCAACTCAAGTAGATAGATCACATTACCTTATTGGCAAGA
Organism: Bathynomus jamesi; assembly: GCA_023014485.1. NCBI lineage: Eukaryota > Metazoa > Arthropoda > Malacostraca > Isopoda > Cirolanidae > Bathynomus > Bathynomus jamesi. The sequence goes on from JAJOZX010000423.1 coordinate 1,244,548, forward strand.
TGTTGATGGTTGTGGTTTCGTTGAAGGTTCTGAGGGTCCTGGATGATTGTGTGGTGCATCCTCATTATCTGATTGATGGTCAGAGTCATCCTGCAGGAGTGGGATGGCAGGAAGGCCAGCTGGTCGCCTCCTGTCTGACTGTGGGTGGTATAATCGAGCAGCCTTGCTGAAGAATGGTGATGCAGCTGTTCCTTGAAAGTATGGAGGAATAAATACTGAGAAAAGTACTGTTTGAAGTACTTGCTGCTCAACCCTGGCTGCTTGGTCCACTGTTTAAGGTCCAGCCACAGCCACTCGACGTTCTGAGTGTGGATGTTGGGTTATTTAGATCAACAAAGTGATCAGAGTGATTAATCATAAAGTGTGTAACCCTCATTCATGGCTGTAACTACCTATGAGGTCACTAGGTCCGGACCTCGGTAATTATTTCCTAAAAAAAAAAAAATCTTGAACCGTGAAATATTGCTGCAGCTTTAATAAAAGTATTTTTGCTAACAGTCCTTTGTACAGTATTTAATTATAGACAAGGGTTTTGTGTTTAGTGTATAGCTTGGGTTGTGTTTGTAGATGTCATTTTGGTCTGAATTTTGCTCGTCCTGCCGCGCTCGAAAAAAAATCTGAACCTCACTAATTTCTAAACCCTAGTTACAGCCCTGCCCTCATTACACAGTTTCCAATATGCCTGCCAAGAGTCACTGTAAATTATACTACCAGGACAGATGTACTGCTTAATGATGGGTACTAGCATGGCAGCACTCCTATCCTAGTCAAGGAGGGGCAACTAAAGCACTTTTTTGAGATCCTCTCAATACCCCGAAGATCTAAACTTGCCTCACCAGCTGACCACGATCATACTTGCGCTTCACAAATAATGTTTCTTCAATTTCCACCTCAATTCCGTGACCCCAATCAAGTCTTGATTGTCAAACCACCACTCAGTTATCTCAGAACAAAAACTTTGCCAGTCAACACTCGTGTGTGAAGCTCGGTTCAAACACTGAAAAATAGTATTGTGATTCCACTCTGTAGCCAATGGTTAACAAAACACACTATTTCCAATAGCTTGAGATGAGTTCGTCAAGCAACTTCCTTTGTAGTCAGAAGTATAGAAATTGCACTGCCTTCTCCTCTGCTCTGTCTTGGCTATATTGGTCCACCACCACAATACCAGAATGCCTATCTTCCCTATATGTATAGGGAAGTTTGCAGTCTGGGCACTGTACAGAAGAAAGAAGGATGCCATGATGTAAAAATTGCAGTGCAGCTTCATCATCAAGATAAAATTTCTTAATGAATATCCAGTAATTGTAACTGCATCCACCACACAGACTCACCATTTTCAAACTGATTTTATATGAAAGTGCTGTGCGTGTGGTGCGATCTAGGATGAAGCTGATTGGCTAAACAGTTCTGTTACTTTATTCAATTGCTGTTCATTTGTGAGCAAAATGGTAAATAAAAAGTTGTTCAGAATTTGAAGAGCTCTTGAATGACATATTTTTCATAAAAAAATTCTGTGGTTGGTCGAAATTACAAATTCACCCATAAATTTAATCTATCATAGCTTTCCAATATCAATAAAATATGGTACTTGTAGGTTATCTTCCCCCACCAATTTTGACAGAATATTTTCGTTAAAACTAACGAAAATATCATGACTTAACCTAACCAATTATCAAGGCATACAGTTGATCTATTATAATTATTAATTATAATATTATTTTTGGAATAGTATTTACTATTTACTAATAGATCAACTGTATGCCCTTGATAAATGGTTAGGCTAAGTCGTGATATTTTTGTTAGTTTTAACGAAAATATTCTGTCAAAATTGGAGGGGGGGCAGACAACCTACAAGTACCAAATATATTTTCTTTTACATATTGGCCTGAGTAATGCAATGAATTCTCGAAATATCTTCGATTCTGCAGTGAAAAATTGTTTGTTTGCAGAAAAGAAACTTTTAAGAGTTTTCTCTAGCCATCACTGGAGCTGGCTTCAACAAAACTCTAGTCAAGACCAGTCCAATCTTGCATTTATAGTGTAATATATGTATGTTTGTGTGCGAATGACACTTCATGGTTGGCTGCACAGAAAACAGACTAATAATAATAATAATCTTTCATTTCATTTGGAAACCATGAAGCCACTTGGGTACTACTTGCCTTTCTAGGTCTTGACAATGACCCAACCTTACCTTACCTTTCCAGGTCCCAAATTAAAAACTATAAGTTAACTTCAGCAGCATATATTTATATAAGGATCTTGTGGGTTATAACCCATCATTTTTGACAACAATTAAAACTAACAAAAATATCATGACTTAATTAATTGTCAGGTGTACAGTTGACCGAACCAGGCATTCAATTAACCTCCTCCTACTTCTACTAGTTAGGTTAATTGAATGCCTAGTTAGCTTAATTGTATACCTTGATGATTGGTTAGGTTAAGTTATGATATTTTCATGTTTTAATTGTTGTCAAAAATGATGGGTTTATAACCCACAAGCTCTGAAAGAAGTTAGAATGAATGGTTTCATTCACTGAATACATATTACAATTGTAGGTTTGCATTAAATATATGTTAGGACCTAGAAAGGTTATTTTAGTTGGAATATATACTGGTCAAAAAAAGGAAACGCAATTTTTGAGATTTATTAATAAACATGAGGACTCAGTATATAGTAAATGATTCTTTAACATAACAAACAGTCAATAACGCGTATGGCCACCCCTAGCCACAATGCAGGCTTGGAGTCTGGCCCTCATCGACCTCAACAGTCTCTGCAGGAAAGCAACAGGGATGGCCCTCCACGCTTCAATAATTGCATTGGTCAGTTCCCTGATGTTCTGCGGCTGATGCTGATGTCTGCGAACTCGCCATTCAAGTTCATCCCATGCATGCTCTATCGGTGACATGTCTGGGCTGAAGGCTGGCCATGGTAAGGTCTGCACCTGTTGTCCCTGCAGGTACGCCTGCACTATCCTGGCTGCATGAGGTCTGGCATTGTCCTGTTGCAGGAGCACCAATTCTGGATGTTGCCTCATGAATGGAAGAACATGTGGGTGAAGAATCTCATCCCTGTAGCGCTGGGCAGTCAGTCACGGTGCTGATAGGCCCATTGCAGGCGTCGTTGCCTTCTTGCATCAGTGAGAAAAGGACCTCTGTAAGGCCTGCGGAATCGGAGTCCTGCATTACGGAGTCGGTTTCTGATGGTCTGGTCACTAATTCTGTTGTTGTGGATACCAGGTGTCTCTCTGGCTGTCTGACGAGCATTCCGCTGCCGATGACGCAGGTGCTGCAGTACAATGTGGCGATCCTGGCGTTGGGTCATCACACGAGGTCGCCCACGTCTTGGCAGGTCCTGAACACTTCCTGTGGCATTGTACCATCTAACAAGCCTAGAGATTGTGCTGGGATGCACATGCATTCGTTGTGCAACTTGGACAGCAGACATGCCTGCATCCAACATGCCCAAGGCATGACCTCTGTTGACCTCTGAGAGTCGTGGCATGCCTCAATCGCGGGAAAAAGTTCGGTTTTCTCAATGGGCAGTGTGTATTCTGTGAAGTCAAAGAAAAAATGCATGCCTTCATAAAGAATACATTCAATTTAATCTCTGTTTATTGTTTGTAACAAAATGGCGTCTTAGCCAGGATTAGTCAGGTTTAAAAACATGCACTAAGTGGCTTTAAAAGATTTGAACAAACATTTAACCATAATCTTGAAACTGTGATAATACCACTAACAACTTAAATTTTATACCATATGCAAGCTAATTGCGTTTCTTTTTTTGACCAGTATATATCAGGACCCAGAAAGGTAAGTAGTACCGCCACTTGGCCTATTAAGGTTATCTAAGTTATAACTTATATTTTCTAATAAAATTGTGCAAAATGTCAATCTCAAGTCAGCTAATTAGCATACAACTATTTATAGAGCTACCAAAGTAGCATACATAAATTAACCTAAGAATATATACTATTTATAATCAACAAACTATCTCATTCATGAAAGTGTCCAAAGTTTTTAAATTAACTAGAATTGCCTCATGTGCCTAGAATTGCTTGTTAACAAAAAAGTTCAAATTATTTATCACTGAAACCAGGAATGTGGTGGTGAAATTTTTTTCCAGGGCTGCAGTTGAGATTGATCCTGCATTTTGGAATTGTTTTTGACTGGTATAAGATCACTCTGGTGTTACCTGTACTTGTTTGTACAGGCCTAGCTTAGCTTATTCTGATAGCCTAGCCTAACCACAAGGTAAGACTCCCACTTGACCTAATCTGAGTAACTATTTTGATATAACTTGATAGTATCAAAGTTGGTGAGTCAATAAAATTTTTAAGCCTAGGACTTAACTTAGGAACATAGCCTACCCTACAAAAGTTTTGACAGTGACTGTAGAGTTTGTAAAAAGGAAGTTAAGAGTAAAGATAGAGCTATTGCATGTGATAGCTGTGATGACTAGTATCACATAAGCTGCAAAGGCCTTACAAATGATATATATAAAGGTATAAATGCTGCTTCTAAGCTTAATGTCAACTTGATGTGGTTTTGTGACAAGTGTAGTACTGTAATAAAAAATTTTAATAAGTTATAATGTTATAATGTTTCAGACCAACAAAGACCCTAGGATCCACTCATGGCTGGTCTACCTAACTGTGTTTGTGTATTGTGTATGTCCTCGGTGGTGGCGGAGGGGACCTACAATTTTACGTGGGTTCCGAACCACAAGAACATAAGAAATTTATGTAAAAACTGCCGGTAAATTGGCAATGACCAATTTTTACGAAACTAAATAATTATCAATTTAAAACTAATTAATTATTGATTTAAAATTAAAGATAGAATCTCTGATCCAGAGGATCAAGTCATAATAGACTACTATCCACAATATGTTACACTCTATATCTATTTATAAAGGACATGCAAATATATCGGATCCAAAGAATCCAGTCAATTTCATTACGCTATCCATCAAGTCACGGTCCATATTGATAGTGGACCAAGTCAAAATTTACAATCATATACATTACAATATATACACTTACGAGAAAAAGAGTAGGTGTGGCTGTAAAGACTGTACAGTAATGTAGAAATGTGTGTGCACCCATTTTGGGTCTCCCATTTAAAGGTGTTTGTGGGGCAAGTGAAGATCATGAGTTTTTCAATACCTCACAGTACTATGGGGGGCACCGCTCGGCAGAGGAATCTCTTTAAATGGGGTGTGTAAGGACAGAGAGTATCCCCTAACCCAAGACACTGCCTCCCTATATCCCACAACACTTGTGTTGAGCTGTGGGATCTATCCCCAGAAAGCCTTAATTTTACTATCTTAAACTATACCCTTTCTATCAACATATGCGTCTAATCGATTTTTAAACATTTTTATAGACGTGCTACTAATTACTTCTACCGGCAAACTATTCCAACTATTCCAGCTATTTACTATTCTATGCGTAAAAAAGTTTTTCGCAACTGCTGTCTCGAACCTTCTACTTGTCAACTTACACCCGTTATTTCTAGTCCTATTATATTGAGATATTTCGAAAAAGCTATCTCTATCTACGTTATCGAACCCATTCATAATTTTGAAAACCTGGATTAGATCACCCCTTAACCTCCTGGTCTCGAGTGTTGTCAATTTTAACTCCTTAAGCCTATCCTCGTACGACTTTGACCTAAGCGACAGAATCATCTTAGTTGCTCGTCTTTGAACTCTTTCGATTTTGTCTATATCTTTGCGCATATACGGATTCCAAAATTGGACCGTGTACTCCAAATGGGGTCTAACTAATGATTTATAAAGTGGAACTATAATATCGCGCGATTGTAGAGATACTGCAGTTCAGCCTAAAACTAGTGAGGTAGCAGTTCAAATAAATTTAAATGTCCCTATACCTCATAGTGAGCCCAGGCCTAGATATCCTCAGACAATTTCTGAAAATGATGAGTGGACTAAACCTAGGAAAACCTGGAAAGCTAGAATTCAAGAGCCAAGGAAAAGTGTCCTTATAGAACTAACCAATCAGTTTTATACTTTCTCGCTGGTCCAGGATCAAGATGAGAAGGCTGAAGAAAGTAGGGCTATAAAACAAAATATTAGCAATAATAATCCAGACTCATATAAACCCAGGCACTCTAAAGCTATAGGTGTGTTTGAACCAGCATCCATTATAGGTGACTCAAGTGGGGGGCCTAGGATCTAAATTACCTAGAGGTAGCATAGCTTACTGTTATCCAGGTGCAGGGATAAATAGAATTAGTAATAAAATTACAGAAAAAGGATCTGGTATTGACCTAACTGTACCAAAGAATATGGTTATACATGGAGGTGGAAATGATATAAAGGGTAAGCACTCCGAAGAAATCGTGGAGTCATATAAACAGCTATTAACAAAGTTAAAGGATGGAGACCTAACCTTAAAACATCTATCACAGGTATAATTCCCAGGATACATGAGAATAATAAGTGGTACTCACAAGCATTATATATAAATAGTAGGCTTAAGACACTATGTCAGAGCATGGAAATTACATATATTGAACAGTGGAATAAATTTTATAAAAAAAGAGTTCTATAACAGAGATGGAATTCACCTTAATAGTAAAGGGACTGATTTACTATCAAAGATTGAATCATATAATTGACTAAAAATCAAAGGAATAGGCCAAATTAGTACAAATACCAATACTCTTGATAACAATAAACTAATAAAAAATATAATCAAAGGTCAAAGAAAGTAAAAGAGATGCAAATAATATACCATCACAGGACAAGAACCAGACTAAATTACAAGCAAAATATTCCAAGGGTTCTTTTTCATTTTTCTATGTAAATGCAAGAAGTATCTGAGAGAAAATAAATGAATTCAAGGCATACATAGGTATTGAAAATCCTGATGTTATGATTGTCACTGAAACTTGGACAAAATTCAGTATGATACCAAATAGTCTATTTAGTGAGAGAGATAATACCATTACTTATGAAATTGATGGCTATGAACTTTTTTATTATGAACGTAAATATTCAGAGGGTGGTGGAGTATTTATTTATGCCAAGACAAATCTGAATCCAGTTGAAGTTACCTCTGTTAAAGAGGAAATAGTTGAATCTGTATGGATAGATATTGGGCATAAAAATGCCAGGAAAATCAGGATAGGGGGTATTTATAGACCACCTGTGGGATGTTCAGTTGGAGGAATCCCCAAAAGTAGAGAAGAAAATATGTAGAAAATAAACTTATTGATGAAATAAATAAAGCAATGACAAGCAATATTATTATTGTTGGAGATTTTAATTATAGGCATATAGACTGGGAAATATTACAAACACCAGAAAGTAATGAGAGATTCTTAGACTGTATAATTGAGAATGGTTTAACCCAGTTAGTAAAGGAGCCAACCAGGGCTGATGCCATTCTAGATTTAATTCTAACAAATAATCCAGATACCTTCCAGGATATCTCAGTTTCAGAAACACTAGGTTCAGGTGATCATTGTATCCTTCGGTTTAATATTGTTTGTAATTCAAGACCTAGTGAAAATAAAGTAGAAGTTCCAGATTTTAAAAGAGGAAATATAAATGGACTAGTAAATGATCTGTGTCTAATAAATTGGACAGATTCTACAGCCTGAACAGACAGTAACTAGTATGTGGGAAAAATTTAAAAGTATAATAATGAATATACAAAGGAAGCATATCTCAGTGTAAAATCAGAACTGGAAAAAAAAAAAACAACCTTGGATAAACTGCAATGTAAAAAGAGCAATCAGAGAAAAAACAAAAGCATCTCATAAATTCAAAAGAACTAAAAATGGCACAGACTCCGAAATATATAAAAATAAAAGAAGCATTAGCAAGAAAGCAATCAGAGATAGCAAATGAGACCTGGAAAAAAGCCTGGCCAAGAATTCAAAAAACAATCCTAAGAAGTTTTTCAGTCACTTCAATTGAAAAGTAGAGTAAAAAAGAAAATTGGCCCCCTCCATATAGATGATAAAACTATAGATGATGATCTTGAAATAACTGAAGAACTAAACAAATACTTCTCATCAGTATTCACAAATGAAAATTTAAATAATATTCCTGATCTTATACTACCAGGACAAGATAGAGAAATAAGTGAATTAAGGGTAACAAAACTAGATATCCTAAAAGCAATAGATAAATTAAAATGGAAAAATCTCCAGGGCCAGATGAAATGTATCCAATAGTCATAAAAGCTGCCAAAAAGAATATAGCACAGGCACTGGAAATTATTTTTAATAAATCATTGATATGTACTGAAATTCCAGGGATTGGAAGAAAGCAAATGTGGCTCCAATCTTTAAAAAAGGAAATAGAAACTTGGCAAAAAACTACAGACCCATCAACCTCACCTCCATTATTTACAAATTACTCGAAAGTGTCATTAGAGGTAAAGTTACTGAGTTCCTTGAAAAGTGCAACCTTATAAATGATAGCCAGCATGGCTTTCGAAATGGAAGGTCCTGTCTAACCAACTTAATTGAATTTTATGATGGAGTCCTATTGCATTTGGACAATAAAAAGCCAGTAGATATAGTATACTTTAGATTTTGCAAAGGCATTTGATACTGTTCCTCATGCAAGATTGTTGGTAAAAGTTAGAGCCCATGGTATAAGAGGTCATATAGCTGACTGGATAGAAGAATGGCTGAGAAAGAGAAAACAGAGTTCATCTAAATGGAAATAAGTCTACTTGGGACCCGTATTGAGCAGAGTCCCACAGGGGTCTGTGCTGGGACCTCTGCTTTTTGTCTGTATAAATGATCTAGAGAGGGCCTATCGTGTAAAACCTCACAAAATTTGCTGGATACAAAATTAGGCCATAATGTTAAGTCAGTAGCAGGAGCAATGACAATACAAAAAGACTTAGACAGAGTAACAGCCTGGGCAGATAAGTGGGAGATGAAATTTAATGTTGATAAGTGCAAGGTTATGCATATTGGGCCAAAAAATCCAGAATTTGAATACAATATGAATGGAATTTGGATTAAAAATGATGATAAAGAGAAAGACTTGGGTGTCACTGTGACAAATGAACTTAAACCCTCAAATCACTGTATGGTAATCAGAAATAAAGCAAATGCTAGACTCAATCTCATGCAGACACACATTGAATACAAATCACCCAATATTATAAAGCAACTATACATTTCATATGTGAGACCCCTCCTCGAATACTGCATTCAATTTAATAGTCCCTATTTGATACAAGATATTGAAAAACTGGAAAAAGTACAGAAACGAGCAACAAGAATGATCCCATCTCTAAGACAATTGACATATAAGGAAAGACTGGCGTATCTAAGCATGTTCTCATTAAAAAGGAGGAGGTTAAGGGGTGATATGATAGAGGTGTATAAAATGATAAAAGGGTTGGATAAGATAGATTTTGAGTCTCTTTTCATTAAAGATCACAATAATCAGACTAGAGGTCATAGTATGAAATTATTTAAGCCAAGATGTAGAACAAATTTAAGAAAACATAGTTTTACAAACAGAGTAATTAAGTTTTGGAACAGTCTGACAGAAGAAGTGGTGACTTCAGATACACTTGATTCTTTCAAAAGAAGGTTGGATAGTTTGATGTCTGCAAGGGACATCTGGTGATGGTGTTTAAGCCCATTTTTATTGCATGAATGGTACTAGTTTATTTCATATATATTATGTGCATTTGGGTGATAGATCCCACAGCTCAACACAGGTGTTGTGGGATATAGGGAGGCAGCATCTTGGGTTAGGGGATACTCTCTGTCCTTACACACCCTATTTAAAGAGATTCCTCTGCCGAGCGTGCCCCCCATAGTACTGTGAGGTATTGAAAAACTCATGATCTTCACTTGCCCCACAAACACCTTTAAATGGGAGACCCAAAATGGGTGCACACACATTTCTACATTACTGTACAGTCTTTACAGCCACACCTACACTTTTCCTCTTATATATATATTGTAATGTATATGGATGTAAATTGTGACTTGGTCCGCAATTGATATGGACCGTGACTTATTTTTGGTTGGCATGGTACTGGTATTGATGGGTACCATAATGAAATTGACTGGATTCTTTGGATCTGATATATTTGCATGTCAGTTATAAATAGATATAGTGTAACATATTTGTGGATAGTAGCCTATTATGACTTTGATCCTCTGGATCCAGAGATTCTATCTTTAGTTTTAAATTGATAATTAATTAGTTTTAAAAATTGGTTGTTGCCAATGTACAGGCAGTTTTTACATAGTGGAGCCACCTCGATGGGCTGAAGTGGCCCCTAGTGTGCCCACTATAAAAATTTCTGATGTTCTTATCATACTCACTCATAGATACTTGCATAATTGAGGCATTCCATATCAAGTGTACACACCTTATGTCAGGTCATCTCACTGATTTTAATGATTTTTGGTGTGGTAGTTGGGTATGATGAGTAATGAAGCATGACCAAATTTTAGCCACTTGGGTCAAATAGTTCGGTAGTAATGACACCCCCCCCCCCCCCCCCCCCCCCCCCCCCCCCCCCCCCCCCCCCCCCCCCCCCCCCCCAAAAAAAATTTGGTGTCAGCAGCATAACCTCATGATTTTGAAAGGTCATAACTCAGGATCTAATGGATGGATTTTAATGATTTTGGTGTCAAAATGCTCAGAAAAGAGAGCAGAATAACTTTAATTTTATGTACAGAGTGTGTCATTCCATTAAAAAAAGTTGCATTTATATTTCACCTTTGACCTTGACCTCAGTTCAGAGTTCAAAATTCAAGGTAATGAAATTGACATAAGTAAAGACCTTTGGATGAAGTATATTCAAGCAAAAAATTGAGTGGGATCTCGATAGGTTTGCTTTCCACACGCATTGAAATTGTGCATGTTGAAAATTTTGAGCATTTTATTTAAGATAACTTCACAAATAGTTCATATATACATATTATAATATAGCTACATACATGATTTGTATATACCTATAGGTAAGCATCAAAATTTTTACAAACAAATTATTTGGTTCTCTAAAAGTATCAATAATTTTATCACAAATCCTATATAATTTTTGCAATTAAAAATAACTTGAAATTTAGGTGTTTGAAGTTTGAACATGACTACTTGTACAGGTATTTCTGATGAATTAACAACTTCATATTGCCATGCTGAACCTGAAAAATATAAATTTTATACCTATAAAAAATTTAAGTAAAATTATCATGATAAGGAGTTGTTTGAAAAATGATTAGCAAGGTAGGTATTAAACCCTTAGTTTACCTCCTAAGGTGCCTAGGTGTGTACCTCATTCCAATTTCCGAAGGACCTAGGCCTAGATACTGTGCAGGGCCAAAGTGTTTTTTTTCATTCTGTATTAGTTTAGAGATCTATATATTCTACTGTCTGGCAAAAAGAAGCATAGGCATTGGGCACACGCTTGTGGAGAAAATAAATTTTCTAACCTCTAAGCTACTAGATTCTATCCCAGGACCATTTATCCACAGTCACAGGCTCTATGATGAGAGGGTTAGAGGATTTCTGCTATTTAATAATAATTTAATATTAGGAAGCTGCACAATTTAGATAGGACTACAGTAATACTTAGAACTGTATTCATAAGTGTAATTATTTAAATATAGTTTATTACAGTATATAGGCATACATGTCATAAGCAATTTAAATAGCATACTCACATTTTCATACAGTTGTAAGTTTTTGATTATATGTTTTGACAATAAGTTTGTATCCAGTTTCTTGATTACTTTTTAAGATGATGCTTTTTCAGGATCATATTGGCTTCATTGGTTTCCTTTTTTGTTATTGTATATGTTCTTCCAGTAGCTGTCGTTGGGTTTATGATTGTGAGGATGTTGGACAAATCTACTGTAAGTATATCAGGATTTTCAGGATAAGTAAATGACTTGTTTGGGCCACAAGGGTGAAGGAAGTTTACTTTCACTTCACCCTCACCAGGATATGTTTCCATCACACACCCAATCCACCAGTGGTTATCATACTCCACTGTTACATATCCTGTGACATTTTCAATTAATTGAGTGGCTTGTTGGGGGAAGTGAATTCCTTTTGACTTTCAACTGAGGCGCTGTACATTTGTACTTCTAAACAATTTTTTGTCAGTGGTATGAATGAATGTAATTTTTTAGTTCCTGGTATGGTTCTCGCTTTTGATAAAATTGGATCTAAAAATTCTTTCTCATTTGAGTATTGTTTTTGTGTTGCAAAGATAAAAGACATTTGAGTCAATTTTAAGGAACAGAAATCAAAAAGATCTTTTGGGGACAGAATTTGATTTTCATATGGCCTACGAAGACTTTCTTTTGATGCTTCCCTTTTGATGGTTCCTCTGACACCATCTGATGGTCCCTTGCCATCAGGGCTGTGGAGTGGGCACATAAAAAACTGACTCTGACTCCAACTCCTCAATTTTTTGTCTATCCGACTCCGACTCCGAAGGTATATTAATTCTAAATCTGCTATGATGATAATTACACAAGAGGCATTTCATTACACGTGAAGCATCATCATCTGTGGTCATTGTTACGGTAACTTTGTCTGTAGTAAAGAATCCTGTAAGTGGTGCTTGTCATTCAGTAGATTTCTGATCTTTTGTTAACTTTGAAGTAGTTGGAAGGTTTTTATTACTATCTTTCTCAATGACAACTTCTAAAATTTTGGGATGGAAACACTGCAAATGTCTTTTCAAATTTGATGCTCTGGTTGGTGCATTTTTATCAGAGCCAGTAAAACCACTGATTTTTGCTTCACATAATTTTTCATCATCATCATCTTCTATCATACACTGACACACGAAATGTTTCCCATCTGTGGTTATTGTAAAATATTAAAAAACTGCAGACTTTGTTGGAAGTGTCTTTGCCATTGTGAAAGGGGTTTTAGACTTGAAAGTTAAAAACTTATGAAATTTAGAAAGAACTCGAAATTAAATAAGCATTAAAAATAAAAAATATTATCTGAAAAGAAAAAATGAATTAATGGCATTAGTGTCTGAAATGGAAAACATTGTGTTTATTATTTAAGTGGTTTAACCACCATAGCTGCCAGTGATATCACACACAAAAACATATTTTATTAAAATTTGTATTGAGGTTGGAGTCGGAGTCGGTACATTTTTACCGATTCCGACTCTGACTCCAGCACCACCAAAATTGCTTCCGACTCCGACTCCGACTCCACAGCCCTGCTTGCCATGGCTGGTAGCAAAAAAATGTCACTCACTCTTAACTCCCAAATTCTTCATGGTGGTGGCATAAATTTAAAAAGTTTTTGCAGTTTTTGTATTGACCTGTGCATCCGTTGGTAAAATAGATAATTCTGTTTAGTAGCTGAAAATTTGACTTAAGATGATTTATTAAAACTTTTATGAATAGATGCATTGCAACAGTATAATGTGTATTGCACTCTGAGATAATAGTTAGAGCTGTGATTTACTTTTTCTTGCTCTTTGTAATAATAAACCCATTGATGAAGAGTTGCTTGGCAATTATTCTAGTGAAATCCTTGAGCACAATCTTGGACTACAAAGGAATAATTTTCGGAAAAGTCCCCAATCACCAAAAAAATTGCCTTCATCCAGTTCATTTTTTCTTTTTTCTAAATACTTGGCTTGTTTGGCAATGAAATCATGATACCTTAGTCAAGTTAGTCGAGAAGTAAAGGTATCTACAGGGCCGGCTCAAGGTACTGGCAACTCGGGCAGTTGCCCAGGGCGCCACATGCTAAGGGGTGCCACGTCATGTGTTTGGGATCTTCCAAATACAAAGCGAAAAATCTAAAAATAAATAAATAAAATAAAATGAAATAAAAGTCAAATGTGAAAATTTCCTGATGTGGAGTAAAATTTTCAGGGATTATAACATTATATTAGCCAATAGCATTAGAGACTACCAGTAAAGCTAAGGTCAGTTTGGCCCGACATGGGATGACATGTCACATGGGTTGATGTGGCCGCGTAGGTGAGCGTTGAGCACAAATTACATACGCCTGGCAGCGCTGCCATCCTATGATATCTCATCAGTGTTGCCACTTTGTGGAATTTTTACATTTTTTTGTGGATTTACCTCAGACAAAAGTGGCAACACTGTCTCTTATATTTTCATACATGGTTCCATTTTGAGAATGTTTAGTTGTACTTTGAGTGAATATCGTTAATTGTAATAAACTCTTTATTCCTACATTTGTAGTTTTTCCTCATTGTGAACAAATTTTAAAATTATACTTGTAAGGGCACCGAAGTTCAGCTTGCCCAGGGTGCCAGCAACCCTAGGGCCGTTCCTGGGTATCTAGGAAATCTTCTAAATTTTGAATAACACAGTCCAGCTGAGATTGATCGGTTGTTGTCCACTGTTTGTACTAGATTTCATCAATACCTTTTTCTTCATAATATGTAAGAAGAGTTTCCTTTAGTGAATCAGGTCGAGGGCATTGATCATACTCCTAAATAGCAAGAAGGTTGACTTTTGTCACAAGTAATTTTGGCTAAAGCGCAGTGGTAACTACTCAACAGAGTTTCTTCCTCACTGGTAATTTCTGCCATTCTAGAACCTGTCATCATTAACTTAACATGCTGATGAATTGTGTAGACACGCACACTGTGTCCCCCACTTGCTCCTGCCAAAAATATTCTTTGGGGAGTAGCATCGCAAATTTAAAAAATACTATAGAGAGAGCTGGGAACTTAAACTTAAATTGTCTACATTTGATGGACCTGGCTCTTGAGGAATTTCACCTACCATATCTAAGTGTCTTCTTACTGAACTTTGTATTTTGGCCATTTTTGTTGGGAGGTATGCTTCATTTCTTTGAATCTTGTGCTTGACAATCAGACTTTTCCCAATCATGGCAATTGTCTCATTCATTGCTGACAATTCAGCCTCCTTGTCAACAAAACATCATCTGATGACACGGTTTCTATAGTATTATCAGACGAGCTTGATGATAATATTTCTGGTTCTGCTATATTTTGAACTTGTAAAATAGGTAAGGAAAATTTTTTTCTGTATGATGAACATAACTTTTGGCCTGGCTTCAAATGATTTGGAAATTTTTCTATCAGTGATTGTGAAGCAGGCCAAAGATCAGATTTTAATTTATTGTGGGAATTGAATGGATCACAACAATATTTTGATGACATTTTATCAGCATATAGTCAAAACCTGAACACACAAATTTAACACAATTAAATATACAAATTATATAGGTACTGTGATGAAAATTATTGTTCTTTTAGAGCAGCAAATACCTTAATATTTGCAAAAATCTTAATACATACAGTTTATTTATCAAACCATGAATGTAGCTATATTTATACATATACATATATTTATATACATACATATATTAGGGTGTGACAGTTGCCCCAACTTTGTCCTACAATGCTGTTCAAAATTTTGGTGTTGCATATTGACATAAAAAATACCCACGTGCAATTTTTTGAAGATTCATGCATATTCGAGTGAGCACCAGCAATTTGAAAAATAGCGATTTTGCTTATATGGCATACGCGCCTATATATGAGATTACACAACCATCATAAGGGATATTAACACAAATCATTTGCCTGTCTTAATTAAAAGCTGTTATCATTAACACAAAAAAGTTAATCATTCTTATTCTCTCATGGTACATTAAGGGGTTTTATCATATATTCACAAGGTATTATTTCTCTAGAGCAAGAAACCATGATTTCTGTTCGGAAACAGATGATCGTTTGCGCTGATTAGGAACGCGGAGTCTGTCATTTTTAACTACTTGAAGGACTTCTTGAAAGCGCTTCTCATCCCTGGCAACATTAAGAAAGTCATGGCAAAGTTTTACACCACGCTCTGCAGCCTCATTGACGACCTGAAGCTTGTCCACAACCCGTTTCATGTTCAGGTAGTCATCATGATCCGCCCATTCACTGGCTGGACTGTGGAGAAACTGATAGGGCATGCCTAAAATAGTGAAGAACTGGCTTGAGTCAGGCCCAATTATGTCCACCAGGGCAGTGCCACTTTCTGGGACAGGGGGAAGATATGGCTTTCCATAGCCCCCATGATTGAGCCCCACTCTCTTAGTAACTTCAGTGCCTTCATGGCAAAGAAGGGCCTTCCTCATCTCCTCTTTTGTCCTTTCTTGTACTTGGGACGAGAACAAAGCCAGTGGGGCCAACTCCTCAGTTAGGTACCAAGTGTGTCTACTGAGTGCCACACGTGCTTTGTCAACTATTGTGGCATCATATGGGGCAAATTCAGCCAAGGTTTCGACCAAATTCAAGTCATTCAGTGGTGCACTTGCTGGAATGGGGTAAACAATCCACCATGGGACATAAACAGTGACTGTGAACACAGCAAACCGTTCTAACTTGCTGATTTGACTTTGTCACAACCTCGGCTTTAGGAAACTGCTCTTTGATCTGGCCTGACAAAAGAACAATCTTGAGGGTATAGAGCAGTTTAGCCATCCACCTTGCTTTGTGAAGTGCGCCGGGGTAGACCATTGTGAAGTTCACTGGCTCGGATCCTTTAGTTACAAGCAGCAGACAAAGCTCTACCAGCTCCTTGTAGTCACCACGTGTAAATGGTTGAGCTAGAGATTCGCGGAAGAAGTCAGCCATCTCCTGCTGGCGCTCCTCAAACACTCCAGGCATTGTGGGGTAGTAGTATTTCTTTTTTTCATTGTACGCCAGTTGAGAGAAATGGTTCTTGAACCTAGAAATGCAATTATTGGGATTATTGTATTTCGTACTAATCTATAATATTGTTTTAGGGGTATTAAGATTGATATGATCGATCATTTGCTTGGTGTTAGTATATCTTATAAGTCTAATAAAAGAAATTCCACTAAATTTGTTCATTAGATAATAATATTCCTTGTTATTTTGTAAAGCTTATGACTCACCTCTGGAAAACCATTATGTTTGGAATTGAAGAGCCCTCCACTTTCAAGCAATCCCAGCAAACACCTAGGATGACTTCGCCCCAGGGATGGGGAGTCGGCCAAAAACAACTGACTCCCGACTCCCGAGTCGGTATTTTTAAAAACCGACTCCGACTCCCGACTCTTTCAAATATATAAGTATAAATAAATGTAATAAAGTAGGTACGATAATAATACAGTTTAGTAATTTAATACAATTTTAATGTTGTATTACACAAAAATAAAAATTAACAGAAAAAGAAATTGATCTCGTATAAAATATTTATAACCTCATTTGGTTAACAATTTTAAAATTTTAATGTTGCATACGGTACCGTAGCTAAATAAAAAAAAGTTGGTAAAGAATATTTTGTTTCCATTATATATTATGATATGCTAATATTGAAGCTAAATATTAAAAAATGGCTAAAAAAACATACTTAATAATTTAACTCTCTAAGGAGAATTTGTTCTTAAGAAAAGTATAGCATCAATTATGTCTTCCTTCAACTTAGCCCGTAGGTGGGATTTAATTAACCGAAGAGCTGAAAATAATCTTTCAACGCTGACTTGTGTTGGTGGCAATGCAGTAACAGTTCTGGCTACATCTTGCACTAATTCAGGATACTTTGGTATGGCATTCATCACATGAAGTTTTAATGAACGATCAAATTTCTCTATTTTTATTAAAGCTGCATTAAAGTCTTCTCTGAATTTGGTCAATGGGGTTATTTTTATAGGTTTATCATCTTGACTCAAATGGCATCGCTTAACTTTTTTTGATTTTTCTTCATTATTGAGATATTTTTCAAAATCCATTTCTTCTTCAGAGTTTGAGCAGGAGCTTTGCATAATGGCAGGACTAGAGCAGCTTTCAAATTCTGAATTACTTGTGGCATCTGTTTCATTTAACATTTTCATTCGCACAGCTACATCACACAGAGTTGACTTTCCTCTAGCAATCTGTTCTTCAGTTAAAAGTACCCTGTGCATAGGATCTACATAAACTGCAGCCAATAGTACGTCATTATTCAGTAAATTTTCTTCTCTACGCTGCATAGACATTCTTATACCATCTGCAACAATGCTGCCAATTTGAGATAGTTTATAATTAATATTTTTCCATTCCTTGTAAAATGTGCCAGGTGTCAATTCAGCTGCTTGAAACTTCTTTGTAACCACATATGGGTACTTAAGTAATGCCTCAAGTTGACTTGCCTGCTGCCACTGGATATCAGTCATTGTTACATCTGGGTTTGCCATATCGATAAGGTATGGCTTCAATTCAAGAAGGCGCTTAATCATTTCATAGGTACTCCCCCAACGTGTAGCTTGATCTATAACTGCACCTTTTCCGGATCGACGTTTTAATATTGCATCAAGTTTAGGCATTCTTGCAGCCACTGCAGCATTCCTTTCTTTTAACCCATCACGAATTGCCAGTTGCAATGTGTGGACTGCACATCGCATATGGGGGATATTTGAGAATCCAGCAAAATCATTGTCTACAGTGTCAACACTGTCAAGTTTGTCAGCAGTTTCATCCGTATCTTCTTCACTACTGTCTTCAAAAAGATCTCCTTTTACTTCACCATCATTAAGTTTCTGTACTGTACTTGTCATATTTGAAGCATTATCAGTAACAATTGATAATATTTGCTCTTTAGTGATTTCATATTCTGTCAAGATGGTTTCAATTAGGTTGGTCAGGTATTCGCTTGAATGTTGAGCTTCAGTGTCCTTCACTGCCAGAGTACGTATAACTAGTTTTCCTTCATCATCAATGAACTGAACATTTATTGCCATATAATTAATTCTTTGTCTCGTGCAGGCATCCATCTTAAGAAAGAAGACTTTTCCTTGCAGCATTGTTTTCAATAAAGTTTTCTGGCTTTCTGCTTCCTTTAAAATCATGTTTCGAATATCATGTCTCTCTAATGACACTCCTAGTTTTGCCGCCATTTCTCCATTTAATCCACGGAAAGCTGGGGAGGAAAATAATGTAAGTGCAACCCCATTCTTTACAACTAAATCTATAAGGTATTTTTTAAAATTTTTCTTTGTCATTGATATTGTAATTTTCTCACTGTGGAAAAATTTTGTAACAGAGACTTGTTTGCTTTTTGAAATAGAGGTACTGGCCTGACTAGAAGTAGGTTTCTGGATTTCCTTATCATGCTGATCTACAACCTTATAAATATTGGGATGTTTGTTTCGTAGATGGCGTTTCAAGTTTGAGGCTCGAGTTGGAGCATTAGCATGTTTCCCAGTGTAAGCACTAATTTTTGCATTACACTCTTTACCATCCTTTTCTACTTGACAAATAAAAATACTTTCATCCTCATTTAGCTTAAAATATTGAAAGACTGCTGATTTTCTACTAGGCCCACGACTCATTACTAATAGGGGCTAATTAAATTAATAATTAATATATTGCTAATTTTTATATGGTACCTAGTATCCTGAAATAGAAAATAGAAATATGAAATTCATTTGCTAAGATTTACCAGAACAATAAATCAAATGTGGAAATGTGAATCTAGAATTAGTTCAGGAAGATATTTATTTAGGGCAGAGTAGTATTCTGGTAAATTGTTGGCATATAGAAATTGAATCAAAGAGTCGGGAGTCGGTCATTTTTACTGACTCCCGACTCCGACTCCCGACTTCAAAAAAGCTCCGACTCCCGACTCCGACTCCCCATCCCTGCTTCGCCCACATGCCTGCGACAGGCGCACCAGAATACGGCACGCTCTAATTCCTTTTGGAGGGAGACGCAAGCAGCTGTTTTTTGTCCTGAAAAAAAAATGTAATTGTAGTTTAAGGCCACCATTTCAGGCATGTGCTTTTTGCAGATTTCTGTTAAATCATTCACTGTATTTTGGTATTAATGTCGTGATAAATTCACGCTGATGTTTGAAATAGGTTTACCTGTATTGGATGAAGTTGTGTCGAAAACCATACCAACGACATTCTGTTCACACTCCCAATCGACCAGAAGTTGTTTGGTTGCTGTTGATATCAAGTCTCCTTGAACCAGGCCAGCTTTTTGAGTCAAATGCGGAAGAGGTGGGACTCCAAGAAGCTTTGTGCCATTGATACCAGACACAAGAATGGGCAGGCGGTCATCAGTGCCTTTGGAATCCAGCGTGTTCATAAGTTTACCATCCCAGTGCACCAGTACTTTGTCTGATGGTTGCCATTCATCCATGATTTTTAAACTTATTTCTGACACGATGGAAGCTCGGTATCGGTGGGCCATCCTTGCATTTACAAGGAGTTACAAGGAAAAGAAGAACCTCAAAAGGCCTTGCGGCCCATACCGAGGAGGTACCAATGGCAACGGGTGCTTTGATGTATCTCCACCACATGCAGATACAAGGGAGTACACAATTGCACTCAGCTGGGTCGGCGAGATGTTGTTTCGAACACTGCATGAAACAAGTTCTGCCGACTTCAGAATATCATGGGGCACAAAAATTGAAACTCCCTCTTTCACTGTTCTCCAATGTTTTCTCTTTGGTTCAGCAGTGCTGGCCTCATCAATGTCATCATCCTCATCAGAGCTAATAGGTGAATCAATATCAGCCTGTACATTCTCAGCATGATCACATTGCTCTCTCTCTTGTCGCTTCTCTTCTCGCATCTGCCTTTTCTGTCACTTCTGAACCTTTTCTGTGAGTACTTTGTTTACCCCAGAGTAGGTAGCTACTCTGTCACTTAGCATGCTTTTCATAAAGAGTATGTCAGTATCGATGGCATCTTGTTCGGCCTGAGTTTTCCCCTTTTTCGCAGCCGCCATGTCTTTCAACACTTTGTTCTTATAAAATTTCATCATCAGGCTCAATTCTGATTTAAACTTCATAATTCCAGGATCATCAGCCCGTCTTCTATCCTCATTCTTTTTCATAAGCATCATGTAGTCTTTGTCATAGTAAGTTTTAATCACTCGGCCAATATTGTTCCTGCCTGTAATGGTTGGGACATTCGCCTTCTGGTAATGCAAAAGCACATTGTCAATGGTGGCAGATAAAGCCTGGTCCCAATGCATATCCCGAAGGTTTGCTAACAGACATAGTAAGACCTGCCTATTAGTTGGCAGTTTGCAGCCCTTTATTTCCTTTTCTTCTTCTCGGGTACGGTGCCCAATAACATTCTGACATACTCATCATCTTGCCGTGTATCCATGATTAAATTCTCTATTCACAACATCAAATCACTGTCAAGGGAAAAGAAAAGAGCATCATTAAAATTAATGCAATAAAATAATACATGGAAAATTTGTGGGTCAGCGTTCCAGACCCGGAAATGAAAATCTGATAAAATATGCTATTTTCACACTTATTTATGAAGTTCATAAGCTGAAATAGCAATACTTGCTGGTACGACGGTGCTAGCTCAAACATGCACCGATCTCCAAGAAAATTTACAGGGGTGTTTCCTAGATAAATACACAACACTAAAACTTTGAACAGCATTGTAGGACCATTTTTTGATTTTTGGAGGGCAACGGTCACACCCTAACATATATATGAACTATTTGTGAAGTTATTTTAATAAATGCTCAAAATTTTCAACATGCACAATTTCAAATGCGTGGAAAGCAAACCCATGGAGATCCCACTTCAATTTTTTGCTTGAATATGCTTCATCTAAATGCCAATTTTCATGACCTTGAATTTTGAACTCTGACCTGAGGTCAAGGTCAAAGGTGAAATATAAATGCAACTTTTTTAATGGAATGTACGCACTCTGTGCATAAAATTAAAGTTATTCTGCTGTCTTTTCTGAGCATTTTGACATCAAAATCATTAAAATCCATCCATTAGATCCTGAGTTATGACCTTTCAAAATCACGAGGTTACGCTGTTGACCCGAATTTGGGGGGTCATTACTCCCAAACTATTTGACCCAAGTGGCTAAAATTTGGTCACACTTCATTACTCATCATACCCAACTACCACGCCAAAAATCATTAAAATCAGTGAGATGACCTGACATAAGGTGTGACACTTGACATGGAATA
Source organism: Bathynomus jamesi (assembly GCA_023014485.1). NCBI lineage: Eukaryota > Metazoa > Arthropoda > Malacostraca > Isopoda > Cirolanidae > Bathynomus > Bathynomus jamesi. The sequence continues at coordinate 1,266,513 of JAJOZX010000423.1, forward strand.
CCTCTTTTATGGTTATTTATCATTACGTATTCAAAGTGAAGTGTCCAAACTGCTTAAGTCTAGTTATCCCCAAATAAATTTTAGATTCATCCTCATCAACCCACTTAAATTATCAAATTTTTTAAGAGTTCAAAGACAAATTCCCCAAAACTGTATGCCCTAATGTTGTTTATAATTACATGTGCGACAGCTGTAAGGCTGCATATATTAGCAGTACTCAACTGAGCAGATTACAATGGATGATAGACAGTTAGCAAGCGTTGATGAGGAAGTAGATTTAGGCATGCACATATCTAAGGATTTAAAAGTTAGGAATCAGTGTCTGGAATCTCGCACAAAAGCTAATAGGATGTTAGGCTTCATAGCGCATAATTTCAAATTTAAATTGAAGATTATTATATTGCCCCTTTACAAGTCCCTAGTCAGGCCTCCTTTAGAATATGCCATTCAGTTTTGGTGCCCGTATTTGTGTGAGGATATTGATAGGTTGGAAAGGGTACAGCGTCGCACCACAAAACTAATTCCATCATTGTGCAACAAGTCTTATGAAGATAGGGTTAAAGAGTTAGACTTGCATTCACTCAAAACTAGAAGATTAAGGTGGGAGGAGCTTATTGAAGTTTCCAAATTGTTAATAAAATCAATAACGTAAATTTTGATACACTGTTCACTTTCAATAATTAATAGCAATACTTGTAATAACATTTAAGTTGCATGGCAGATGTTTCATTACTAATATCACTAAAAACTTTTTTTATGTTTAAAGTAATTGATAAATAGAATAATCTTCCCACATCCATCGTGAACTCTACTAGCGTTAATATGTTTAAGAACCATTTAGACAGGCTTTTTAAAAATATTAACGTTGTTTGAAATAAAAAAAAACTTAGCAACAGGTGCTATGGGGGAAGGTAATGGTTGAGGATGAGTCTGTTGACGATTATTGCCAGCTTGTGACATGACAGCAATAAAAAAAAAAAATTAGACTAACACAAACATAAATGTAGCTCGTAGCATAAACTAACCCACTTTTTGTTATACTCTTTATACTTTTTTTTCTTATCCTCTCCATACTTGCATGTCTGTAGTTTGCATGGTATGATAGTGTTTGAGTTAAGACTGTGTTTGCATGGTTTGTAAGTGTTCTTATTTTACTACTATTCAGCTTTCACCCCTTTCTTATTCTCTTCGACTATTTTTCCGACTTGTCAGCAGTGGCTGGCAGATGATTAGTAGTCTTTCTTTCTCTTTTTCTGAATGAATTTTAACCCATGAATGATAGGTTTTGCTACTTATTTAACCCCTTATTCCCTTCTTTTAACCCCCTACTCTCTTTCTCTCGGGCTAACCTTAGAGTGGATCTTAGGGTCTTTGTTAGCCTTAGCTTCTGTAGATCTGTAGAAATAATTTCAATCAAACTGGATTGAATCTCTTAGTTGGAATTCTGCCTTTTCGCAAAATGGCAGACAGCATTACTAATCATTTTGCAAAGTGGCCTGGCATTTAATGTCATTTTGCAAGGAGGACAGGTTTTTGGCACTTTTGCAAAAAGGCCATAACATATATATATATATATATATATATATATATATATATATATATATATATATATAAAATGTATATTCTTAGCTTAAGTTATGTAGGCTACTTTGGTGGTAATAAATAGTTGTATGTTAATTAGCTGCCTTGAGATTGACATTTTGCAAGATTTTATTATTATTAAAATGTAGTTCATGACTTGGATTACTGATCAGCCACTGGGGCTTTATGTTTTCCAAATGTAATGTAATGTGTGATTAAGATTTCTGTAAGTGCTTAGAAGTAGGAACATCCTTAAGGCAGTCTGAGGACCTTTAAAGGTAATTTAATATATCTGGTTTCTTTTTGTACTGTGGTTATGGGGAGTTTAGTATTAAAAGTGTTATTTAAAAATCTTTAATTGGTTGTCAAAAAGATTAGAAGGGCAGTAATTATTAATAAAGTACTGTCTTAAAAATTTAAATTCTTTGTTTAATGAAAAGTAATCTGAATAAATTCAGTAACTTGTTGATAATGTTAGTATAGTGCTAATCTTATATTTATAAAACATACCTTTAAATAATTGGTTCCCAAACCAGTAAAAGTTTGTTTTCTAATAGTGAGGTCTGGAACTTGTTATTAGCCCATTTAACTAGACAGGCGTGAGCAACCCTTGGCACGCGTGCCAAACGTGGCATGCCAACGACTTTTTTTCTGGCACGCGATTCCCCGGGCACACCTTAAAAAAATTAAATAAATAAATATCCAAATTCTTCGCCGAGTTTTATATTTTAACTTAATGTTTTCTGCTAAAAAATGGTAAAGATTAACTTTTGCATCAAAGATTTGACGATTTTGGCACCTCACTTAAAAAGGTGCCCACAACCCACCCCTGAACTAGACCATCCAGGAAAGGTAAACTATTGTTTGTTTCATTTTCATATGTGTACTTAATATTAATATGTTGTTTGTTTAGATAATGAAGAAAAAGTTTTGTGTGTGAAGAGGATGTTTAAATATTAAGAAAGTGTCATCCATGTATCTTCTGTAATATATGGGTTTAAAACTATTGGGACAACTTTTCAACCAAATTTCTTTGTAATGGCAAAGAAATGCATTGGCTAGTGTTGGGCTCAATAGGGAACCCATAGCTACCCCATCAATTTGGCTGTAAAGGTTACTATTAAATAAAAGATTATCAAAACATGTTATTTTGAGGAGATTTTTAAATTGAGTCTGAGCGAGGCCATTAATAGAGTGAATAACTAGTAGTGAATAATTTATTTAGTATGATATATATCTAATGTTTCTATTAATGGAACATTAGTAAATATATATATATATATATATATCTATATATATCTATATATATATATATATATATATATATACACATATACATATATACAGGCAGTGTGTTACATAATTTCTTATGTTCTTGTGGTTCGGAACCCACGTAAAATTGTAGGTCCCCTCTGCCACCACGGAGGACTACATAATACACAATTACGAACACAGTTAGGTAGACCAGCCATGAGTGGATCTAGGGTCCTTTGTTGGTCTGAAACATTATAACATTATAACATATACTATATATATATATATATAATATATATATATATATATTATGTTATAATGTTATAACATTATAACATATATATATATATATATATATATATCCCCGCAAGGGGGTTCTAAGCTCGTGCTCTTGAGTGCTCTTTGTGCTCGTTTGTACGTGCTTGTTCCTGGAAGTTTCACGTGCGCCCTCCCGGCCCTAGCACCCAAAGATGATGGGGCTCGACCCTGCAGTCCTTGTCATCCTTGGTCTTTTTCCACTTCGACTGTCCCCTCCACCCTTTCTTTTTCCTCTGTCTTTCCTCTCACTTTTTCTTTGTTTTTCCGCTGAGATATGCCCTTTTAAATAGAGGCGAATCGGTTCTTCCCGAACTAAAAAAAAAAAAAAAAATATATATATATATATATATATATATATGATGAAAAAACCACGAAGGAAAGGAAACAAAAAGGTGCTCAAGTGCTTTCGTCTAATGACATCCTCAGGAACACTGAAGTACATAAAAGGTTACAGCCTATATATAGGTTACAGAAAGAAAGAAAATAAATAAATAAATAACATACACACAAACATACATATATATATATTAGGGTGGTCCTCAAAATCGAAAGTTGGAATTATTCAGCTCCCAGGGCCTCAATCTGTGAGGTTACCCATAAAAACACTGTGGTTAAAATTTCATTGAGAAATAATAATATTTACCCTGTGCTCATGAAGGTTGAAGTTTATAGGGTATACCAGCCTCCGTGTCCCCCCCATTTAAGGGTATTAGCCGCTCAGGGGCGGGGGTCTCATGGGTGCTGACGCCACTCATTGTCGCCTGGTTCGCAGCGTGGCCTTCCGAGCATCCAGGAATTTCTTCCGGTGCTCTGCAACACCCAGGAGCATGTACTGCAGCTGGTCCTCCTCCTTCGTGTGGCGCCTGTTGTATTCTTGTGCCAATGCCACGGCCCGCTCGGCATGGTCATTGGTCACGGACAGGTTCCAGACCACCTCGGCAGCTGCTTGAAATTGCTCGCTGTCTGGCCATTTTGACACATCCTGTTCCAGGAATCCATGTCGCAATTGGAGTCGGTCGAAGAACTGGTGAGTCCTCCCCATCACGAATGTCTCTAATGACAGGGAAGAGCACGCCAGGACCGACGCTCTCTTGGGCGGGTCGTCCTCCTCCGTTGGCTCCTCCAACATCGCAGCAGTCATCGCCGCCTTCGTTTCCGGAGGAACATCGTTGTCGAAGAGAGCCAGGGCCACCAACTCCTCGGACAAGTACCACAGGTGGTTGGCGAATTTCGACTTGGCTGCTTTCGCCACCTCCTTGTCTTCGTATTTTTCCAGAGCCTGGAGGAGCTAGAGATCTCTCAGGGGGCCTTCGCCGCATTCGGGGCCTCCGTCCATGCCTTTGTGTAGAACTTCACGGCGAACACGCTCAGGCACCGAACTCCGGCCTCTTCCTTGGCTGTGAGCCGTAACTGTCGCCGGAACATCCATACCTTCAGGGCGTACAACACCTTCGACATCCAGTGGGCCTGGTGCATCGCACCGGGCGCTCGGAACCGAATCCCATGGGGGGGCACTCCGCCGAGGAAGATGATGATGAGTTCCAAGAGCTCCAAATAATCATCCTGGGGGTGACCTTTCTGCAAGGCCTTCTTGCAGAACTCGATGATGGAGTCTGCATCCTCCTCGACGATTTGACGAGCGTTGGCATCACTCATGATGTGGTCGTAATCTTCTTGGTTCACAAACTCCCATTGCGCCTTGAATCGCTTGAAGAGCTGAACCTCGGGTGCCAACGACGGTCCAAGGACTTCCATGAAAACTGCACTGACAAGAAGCTCCAGGACATGGTGACGACATGCCAGATAGAGGAGGCTTCTCCCAAGTTCCTGCTCGATCAGCACGCATGCACCTGTGTTCTTTCCCGTGTTTGAAGCCGTAGTGTCGAACGAGAGGGCACCAACTTTGTCATCCAATCCCCAGTCTCGCAGAGCTTCCACCACAGCTTTGGCACAGTTTGCACCAGTACCGGAACCGAGCTTGGCGACCTGGAGGAGCTGCACCTCGCCGCCACAAGAGACCAGGATCGGGAGTCGATCAACCTGTTCCTTGGACGTCAGATCCGCCATCAGCTTCCCATCCCAGTGAACAACGAGCGCAGCTTCTCAATGGAAGGGCTCCTTGAGCTGAGCGGCAACTTGTTGGCGTTGCGCCATCCTCTGGCGCCGTATGGATGACTGGTTGATGTTCAACTCATCAATGTTGTGGCCAAGGGACCGAGCTGTCTCACCGAGCACATAAACAGCGTCGCGGTCGGTCAGCTTCGTGCGGTCCCAGCTAGCCGCCAGTGCCGGTGAAATGATATTCGCCGGCCAACTGCACTTGGGTGGGCTGCAACCTCCGACAGCGCCACGGGTGAGAGAGTCGCTGGGAGGTGAAGAGCTCGAGCTGGAAGAGGCCAATTCTGCTGTTTGAGAAGTAGTGGCCATTTCTTCAGTCGCACAGCGCCGACGGCGTTGTTCAGCCTCCCTCCGCTGCGCAACATTGCGCTCTGTGCGAGCCAGGACCACATCAGCTCCTCCCATGGTCCCCCTGCAGCCGGGTTCTCGTTGGGCGATCAGGAAGGCCTTGTCCTCCTCGATGTTCATCATGTTCAGTGCGTCAGCGTGGGCAACATCGAAGAGGTTGCAGAACATCTGCTGGAAGGAGGTTTCCCGTGCAATCTGGGCATCTGAGCGTCGATTCTTGTTCTTCTTGAGAAGCTTGTATTCGCCATACAACTTCTCTAGCTTCTCAATGATGTGGTCTCGTCTCGTCGTTGGAATCCGCGCTTTCATCCACAAGATAAGCACTTCATCAGCAACGGCTGTGACAGCCTCCCTCATCATCGTTGCCGCCTTCGTGCTCAGCTTGTGCAGAGTCAGGCCGAGGACGTCGCCGATGGATGGCAGCTTGCTCCCTGTGAGTGCAGAGACTGGCATCACAAGGAAGTCTTTTGAACGTGTACTGGCCATTTCACCAAAATAACACCTGGGGAAGATACATTGGAAACGTTTAATACCAATTCTAAAGCCAAGCCAAAAAAAAATACTAATCTGTCAACAGTGAGAGCAACACCACACACAATCCAACCCTCTCAGCAAGGCGTGTCAACGGCCCACATAGGGGCATAACTTCAACCTTCTTGAGCACAGGGTAAATATTATTATTTCTCAATGACATTTTAACCACTGTTTTTATGCATAACCTCACAGATTGAGACCCTGGGAGCAAGAGAAATATACATTTGAAAATCCCCCCCTATGCTTGAGGACCACCCTAATATATATATATATACATACATACATATCTACACACATACATATATATATATATATATGCAATAAACAGAGAAGTAAAATTAAAAATTAAAGATTAGAGGATTAACAAAGGCATACAGATTTGTAAGGAAAAATATCGATTTTTAGCACAAGATCAAATGAATTATAAAAATACAAATTTATACTGGAAATCTGCCCGGATTTTAACACTGCCTTTTTGAGTCAAGTTTTGATATATATAAAAATAAAATGAAGATTAAAAGTTAATAAAGTAGCGTACAAGTTTACCAAAGATTTAGCGTCCTACCCTTTTTATCTAAATTTGTTTTGAAGGAATTCAAAACAACAGGATCGAGTTGAAAAAGACCTTTGCTTATGTTGAAGTTATTTGAAAGTTGGATAATGGCAGACTCAAGAATATTTCTTGTCCCCCATTCTCGGAACTATCTCTGATTCACATGTAAAAAATTCCATGGATCTTACTGAAAAATTGAATAATGCACGTACTGAAACTAACGATAGATTGATCAGTTTTGACGTTTGTTCATTGTTTACAAAAGTGCTGATTGATGATATGCTTGACTTTCTCTCCCAAGAATTACATAAGTATGACCTGCCACTACCTTCACACATTGTTTTGGAACTTATTAAGCTTTGCATCAAAGACTGTAAATTCACTTTCAATAACGAGTATTATCAACAAGTGTTTGGGATGGCCATGGGCAACCCCTTATCGCCCCTCCTCTCCAATATTTATATGGAGTTTTTCGAAATTACTTACATTCCGAGAATCCTGGGGGTTGGCATCCCTTGGTTGCGGTATGTCAACGATATTTTGTGTATCTGGCCCATGAATCGTGACCTGGATAACTTCCTCCTTCAGTTAAATGATCAAGTCCCCTCCATTAAGTTTACTTTAGAAGTGGAACAAGACAATTCAATCCCATTTTTGGATGTGCGGGTACATAGGGAAAGCCCAGGTTTTAAGTTTAGTATCTATCGGAAAACAACAAACAATTTTTCTACGTACACTTTTACTTGGGACATGACACCCCCAGTAAGAAGGCCATTTTTCATCAATGTTTTTCCGCGCCCTTAGGATCACCAGTCCGGAATACATCGATGCTGAATTGGAAAAAATCAACGGTATTGGAAGTGATCTGTGTTACCCATCTGCATTTATGGAATCTTGTCTCAACAAGGCAAAACAAACTTTCTATCGTGTCAATAATAACACTCGTACTTTGTCAAAAAATATTTTAGTACTTCCATTTTTCCCGGGCTTTTTAGGCATTGCTAATGTACTTAAACTTTTGGATATTAATGTAGTATTTTCATATAACAATATTGTGAAAAATATCATAGTAAAAAATAGCCCTACCAATAATTCAGGCATTATCTATAAAACTGGGTGTAAACAATGTGATTCCTTTTACATAGGTCAGACAGGAAAGGATTTGCACACACGTATAAAAGCATCAATATTCCGTTAGAACAGGACAGTTGTCCAGTGCTCTTTTTGTCCATTTGTCAGAGTTATCCCACTGTATTGATTGGAATAATGCTTCAGTTTTATTTCATTCTAGCAACATTGTCAATAGAAATATTCTTGAGTCTGCCATTATCCAACTTTCAAATAACTTCAACATAAGCAAAGGTCTTTTTCAACTCGATCCTGTTGTTTGAATTCCTTCAAAACAAATTTAGATAAAAATGGTAGGATGCTAAATCTTTGGTAAACTTGTACACTACTTTATTAACTTTTAATCTTCATTTTATTTTATATATATCGAAACTTGACTCAAAAAGGCAAAGTGTTAAAACCCGGGCAGATTTCCAGTATAAATTTGTATTTTATAATTCATTTGATCTTGTGCTAAAAATCGATATTTTTCCTTACAAATCTGTATGCCTCTTCGTTAATCCTCTAATCTTTAATTTTTAATTTTTATTTTTACTTCTGTTTATTGCATATATATATATATATATATATATATATATATATATGTATGTATATATATATATATATATATATATATATATATATATATATATATATATATGTTTGTTTGTGTGTATGTTATTTATTTATTTTATTTTTTTTCTTTCTGTAACCTATATATAGGCCGTAACCTTTTATGTACTTCAGTGTTCCTGAGGATGTCATTAGACGAAAGCGCTTGAGCACCTTTTTGTGTTTCCTTTCCTTCGTGGTTTTATTCATCCTAATTTTTTTTTACGTGTTACTTTCGTGAAATAATTTTCATATATATATATATATATATATATATATATTATATATATATATATATATATATATACACACACACATTTCAACTGCAAAGAACACGCAGTATAAATAACGTAAAGAATGATGCTTGTATAGGAGAACACTCCGCGCAAGATGAGAAGAGAGAATGAACAAATGAAAAAATGAGGTAACCACCTGGGAATCGAACCCGGGATCTTCCGATTGCTGGTCAGATATGATAACCATTACACCACGGGCCTCACTCGAACAAATGCCGTAATTCCTCTACATACGTGCAGAAACCAATGCCCCAAGGGGGCACCTCCTGCATGCCCCCTTGGGGCATTGGTTTCTGCGCGTATGTAGAGGAATTACGGCATTTGTTCGAGTGAGGCCCGTGGTGTGATGGTTATCTTATCTGACTGGCAATCAGAAGATCCCGGGTTCGATTCCCGGGTGGTTACCTCATTTTTTCATTTGTTCATTCACTCTTCTCATCTTGTGTGGAATGTTCATATATATATATATATATATATATATATATATATATATATAATATATATATATTAGGGTGTGACAGTTGCCCCAACTTTGTTCTACAATGCTGTTCAAAATGTTGGTGTTGCATATTGACATAAAAAATACCCACGTGCAATTTTTGAAGATTCATGCATATTCGAGTGAGCACCAGCAATTTGAAAAATAGCGATTTTGCTTATACGGCATACGCGCCTATATATGAGATTACACAACCATCATAAGGGATATTAACACAAATCATTTGCCTGTCTTAATTAAAAGCTGTTATCACTAACACAAAAAAGAATCATTCTTATTCTCTCATGGTACATTAAGGGGTTTTATCATATATTCACAAGGTATTATTTCTCTAGAGCAAGAAACCATGATTTCTGTTCGGAAACAGATGATCGTTTGCGCTGATTAGGAATGCGGAGTCTGTCATTTTCAGCTACTTGAAGGACTTCTTGAAAGCGCTCCTCATCCCTGGCAACATTAAGAAAGTCATGGCAAAGTTTTACACCATGCTCTGCAGCCTCATTGACGACCTGAAGCTTGTCCACAACCCATTTCATGTTCAGGTAGTTGTCATGATCCGCCCATTCACTGGCTGGACTGTGGAGAAACTGATAGGGCATGCCTAAAATGGTGAGGAACTGGCTTGAGTCAGGCCCAATTAGGTCCACCAGGGCAGTGCCACTTTCTGGGACAGGGGGAAGATATGGCTTTCCATAGCCCCCATGATTGAGCCCCACTCTCTTAGTAACTTCAGTGCCTTCATGGCAAAGAAGGGCCTTCCTCATCTCCTCTTTTGTCCTTTCTTGTACTTGGGATGAGAACAAAGCCAGTGGGGCCAACTCCTCAGTTAGGTACCAAGTGTGTCTACCGAGTGCCACACGTGCTTTGTCAACTATTGTGGTGTCATATGGGGCAAATTCAGCCAAGGTTTCGACCAAATTCAAGTCATTCAGTGGCGCACTTGCTGGAACGGTGCAAACAATCCACCATGGGACATAAACAGCGACTGTGAACACAGCAAACCATTCTAACTTGCTGATTTGACTTTTAGTCACAACCTCGGCTTTGGGAAACTGCTCTTTGATCTGGCCTGACAAAAGAACAATCTTGAGGGTATAGAGCAGTTTAGCCATCCACCTTGCTTTGTGAAGTGCGCTGGGGTAGACCATTGTGAAGTTCACTGGCTCGGATCCTTTAGTTACAAGCAGCAGACAAAGCTCTACCAGCTCCTTGTAGTCACCACGTGTAAATGATTGGGCTAGAGATTCACGGAAGAAGTCAGCCATCTCCTGCTGGCGCTCCTCAAACACTCCAGGCATTGCGGGGTAGTAGTATTTCTTTTTTTCATTGTACGCCAGTTGAGAGAAATGGTTCTTGAACCTAGAAATGCAATTATTGGGATTATTGTATTTCGTACTAATCTATAATATTGTTTTAGGGGTATTAAGATTGATATGATCGATCATTTGTTTGGTGTTAGTATACCTTATAAGTCTAATAAAAGAAATTCCACTAAATTTGTTCATTAGATAATAATATTCCTTGTTATTTTGTAAAGCTTATGACTCACCTCTGGAAAACCATTATGTTTGAACTTGAAGAGCCCTCCACTTTCAAGCAATCCCAGCAAACACCTAGGATGACTTCGCCCACATGCCTGCGACAGGCGCACCAGACTATGGCACGCTCTAATTCCTTTTGGAGGGAGATGCAAGCAGCTGTTTTTTGTCCTGAAAAAAAAATGTAATTGTAGTTTAAGGCCACCATTTCAGGCACGTGCTTTTTGCAGATTTCTGTTAAATCATTCACTGTATTTTGGTATTAATGTCGTGATAAATTCACGCTGATGTTTGAAATAGGTTTACCTGTATTGGATGAAGTTGTCGAAAACCATACCAACGACATTCTGTTCACACTCCCAATCGACCAGAAGTTGTTTGGTTGCTGTTGATATCAAGTCTCCTTGAACCAGGCCAGCTTTTTGAGTCAAATGTGGAAGAGGTGGGACTCCAAGAAGCTTTGTGCCATTGACACCAGACACAAGAATGGGCAGGCGGTCATCAGTGCCTTTGGAATCCAGCATGTCCATAAGTTTACCATCCCAGTGCACCAGTACTTTGTCTGATGGTTGCCATTCATCCATGATTTTTAAACTTATTTCTGACACAATGGAAGCTCGGTATCGGTGGGCCATCCTTGCATTTAGACTCAGCTTTGATGTATCTCCACCACATGCAGATACAAGGGAGTACACAATTGCACTCAGCTGGGTCGGTGAGATGATGTTTCGAACACTGCATGAAACAAGTTCTGCCGACTTCAGAATATCATGGGGCACAAAAATTGAAACTCCCTCTTTCACTGTTCTCCGATGTTTTCTCTTTGGTTCAGCAGTGCTGGCCTCATCAATGTCATCGTCCTCATCAGAGCTAATAGGTGAATCAATATCAGCTTGTACATTCTCAGCATGATCACATTGCTCTCTCTCTTGTCGCTTCTCTTCTCGCATCTGCCTTTTGTGTCGCTTCTGAACCTTTTCTGTGAGTACTTTGTTTACCCCAGAGTAGGTAGCTACTAGGGATTGTCGTTTTGAGTCATTTTGTTTATCCCAGGATTCCGGGCTAAAATCTGTCTTCGTCCCGGGATCCCGGGATTTTTATTTTATATGTATTTAAATTTTTTATACTTTTAAAAAGGAATTAATATAAAAATTATAAAGTTTTCATCATTTATTTATTTAAACATATTCCATTAGGTAACTATGAGTGTGAAATAACTAGCTTAAAAGACAGTTGAGCGCAACAAGACAGCTATTTGTAAGAAAATCAACACTTGTAAAGAATAATATCCTTGTAAAGAATAAGCATGCTCGTAAAAACACAAAAACAACTAAACATATGAAAATGCAAAACATAGCGCATTTAAAAGAACTAATTTGATTTATAATACAAACGTAGAAAAAACAGACAATTCACACTCTTATCAATCAGCCGAGTTCTAAGTTTAGTTATAAACAGTCCTTCAGCTGAAAAAGCTCTTTCCGCTTCGACACTAGTTGGTGGTATAGACTCGAGAGCATTCATTATTTTGATTATGTTAACTGGTTTTTACCAGTTGCGTGTGTGACGACACTTGCGATTACTGTATGATCATGATACAACATGTATGATCGTGTAAACAGGGTATTTATACTAGTGATGTAGCGGATGTCATTTTTTTCATATCCGCGGATGAGGATGTTTGATTTGAACATCCGCGGATGCGGATGTCTACATTTTCGTTATTTTTTAGGATATATTCGAGATTTGTTGTTTTTAACGTATATAATAAGTTATTATATCGAGAGAGCTGTAGCTATAATGTAGTATAATTGATTAATTGTACAATAATTGCTGTACTTTTCTCTGAACATATAAAATAATATCAAGCATCTAACTAATATAGAAATCAATTAGTGAATTCGTCTGCAAATAAATTCGTTATATTTTGTTGAGTTTCAGCCACAATTAGAAACCATAATTGTGTTACCAGGATGTGGGACGTGAACCCAACTCAAATGCACCCCACCAACCTCTTTCCCCAACCTCCACCCTTATAGAAAGAGATCTTTAATTAGCTTGATAACTATTTATATTACGTTTAAAGTTTTATTAGGCATATTTATAAATGAGTAATTAAAAAAAGTAAACTAAGATGTTCATCGTTTAATGTTCAAACTTAATTATAGGAAGGTTATGCTTAAGGAACATTAATTTTTCTGCCTTTTCTGCTGCCAGTCTGTTTCTCTTTTCATCATATATTAATCCAGCACTGCTAAATAATCTCTCGCTTGGTATGTTTGTTGGAGGACAGGCTAAATGTTTCCTTGCAAGTTTACTCAAGTATGGATAGATATTCTGCATATTTTTCCACCAACTAATAGGATTGTCACATGCAGCCAGGCGTTTTTCTTGGTGATAGCTCTCGATCATTTTTACTACATCTTTTGACATCACGTAGGTCTCGTCATTGCTGCTTGACTCAAGAAACTGAGAGACAGATTCTGTGATAGATTTGCTTGTTGAAGGTGTTGGTTCTGTCACTGAAACTTTTATTCTTTTGGTGGGTGGCGAAGCGACAGATTCAAGAGATTGAAGCTCTTCAACTGCTTTGCCAAGTGATGATTTAACTCATTCTAATGTACTATGAAAATAACTTAGCTTTGTAACGTGGATCTAAGTAGGTTGCAAGAGAGTAACTTCATACAAGAACAGCCTCTCGTCTTGTCGCTTGCATCACTTTTGCGCACAATGAACTAGTTCTATTAATATAGTAGAATTTGATAATTTCCGCTTATTAATGACATTTTATCTCGACGGTCCACATCCGCACGACATCCGCAGTCCAAAGTGCGGATGCGGATGCGAGAAAATGTGCGGATGTTCCGCGGATGCGGATGTGACCTACATCACTAATTTATACTATATATACTATTTATTATGTAAGTAATTAGCACCGGGATATCCCGGGCTGAATGAAAAAATCCCGGGATATATCCCTCACATAAAATCAACTGGGATCCCGGGAAACAATCCCTAGTAGCTACTCTGTCACTTAGCATGCTTTTCATAAAGAGTATGTCAGTATCGATGGCATCTTGTTCGGCCTGAGTTTTCCCCTTTTTCGCAGCTGCCATGTCTTTCAACACTGTGTTCTTATAAAATTTCATCGTCAGGCTCAATTCTGATTTAAACTTCATAATTCCAGGATCATCAGCCCGTCTTCTATCCTCATTCTTTTTCATAAGCATCATGTAGTCTTTGTCATAGTAAGTTTTAATCACTCTGCCAATATTGTTCCTGCCTGTAATGGTTGGGACATTCGCCTTCTGGTAATGCAAAAGCACATTGTCAATGGTGGCAGATAAAGCCTGGTCCCAATGCATATCCTGAAGGTTTGCTAACAGACATAGTAAGACCTGCCTATTAGTTGGCAGTTTGCAGCCCTTTATTTCCTTTTCTTCTTCTCGGGGTACGGTGCCCAATAACATTCTGACATACTCATCATCTTGCCGTGTATCCATGATTAAATTCTCTATTCACATCATCAAATCACTGTCAAGGGAAAAGAAAAGAGCATCATTAAAATTAAATGCAATAAAATAATACGTGGAAAATTTGTGGGTCAGCGTTCCAGACCCGGAAATGAAAATCTGATAAAATGTGCTATTTTCACACTTATTTATGAAGTTCATAAGTTGAAATAGCAATACTTGCTGGTATGACGGTGCTAGCTCAAACATGCACTGATCTCCAAGAAAATTTACAGGGGTGTTTCCTAGATAAATACACAACACTAAAACTTTGAACAGCATTGTAGGACCATTTTTTTATTTTTGGAGGGCAACGGTCACACCCTAATATATATATATATATATATATATTCATAACCTTGTGGACTGTTCCTCGAGATATAGGAGCAATTATGTGACTTTTATTACTGATTCACCAACCAAACAGGCTCCTACTATCATGCCCCTTTCACAGGCAGTAATATATTTTCCAAGTGCTATATTTTTATTTATTTAAAAAACCTGAAAAACCAATATCAACATATTAAAATAGATGTTCTCGATATATATGCAGTTACATAGCTGTTAAGTTAATAAAGTGTATAATGCCATCAACGATATTAGAAAATACAGCACTGAAAATGTGAGTGTTTCCATAATTCTGTCTAACCCCTGTATACATACAAGTATTCATTGTATTACACAATTGAGTAATGATAAACTATTATAGTAGTAATTTTAGAATGATCAAAGTAGTTGAACAGAAGACTTCTTAATTTAATTACTGCAAGAAGTGAAGCTTAACTATGAAGGAATACTCCAGTCCAATAACTTTTTTTGTTGTTTTTTTTTTTGTTTCTTAGCTGTTTGCTTTCTCTCTAAATTCTTATCTTTGGGCTTGGTTTTAATTAATTTCCATTAGGCATCTACCATAAGTTCTTAGGTTCTGTGATCCACACACGAATTCTAAGCTCTGGGTCTGGTTCCCTAAAAGGGTCATTCCAGGACAAATCAGGCATTGCCTGAAACCACACCCACTTGGATTTTGCTTAAAATTGCTGTACAGGGTTGTTTATACTGAAAAAACACGAAATTTTGAGTTTCAAAGCAATTAGAGTAACGTTTCAAAAGCTATGGGCCCCCCAATTTTGGTGGCTGGGGGCTGGCTCCTTAAATTTTAAAAGTCTATAACTCGTCCCTAATTGAGCTAGGAAAAAAAATTTAAAAACCATTTGAAAGCTCAAATCCTAAAGAATAATTGGCTCTAAGTAATAAAATGCATTTAATCAAATAGTTAAAAAGTTATATGTTTGAATATTTTTTTGGTGGCCCCACCCCCTATGATATAGATATTCATGATTTTTTTTTCATCATTTTGTACCTCAATTACTCTTCTATATGACTTAGTCAATGACATTGTGTATTTTTCCCCTTCATTAGATGGTGGTGGAGGTTAAAAAAAACATTCTATTTGCTGGACTTTGAACTTACACCATTATGCCTGTTTTACTTATCAAGCTCTCTTATAAGATGTTTTTCTTGACTTACGAGTGGATTAAGTATAGCTATAAGATAAACTTTAGTGTTTTCCTAAAACTCGATAATAACAACAACTGTGTCTCAACTTTATCAATCTTCAAAGGCAAAAAAAATACTGCTAGTATAGTTGTTTTTTATTGAACAAATTAAGACATTACTTGAATAAAAATAATTGCTATACAATGCATTAAATCTGAAACATTTTTGGTACCTAGCCTAATTCTCAGTATCATGTATTTCAAAGATATACACAACTCTGGTGCCAGATTGAATATTAGGAGTTGACATTTCATGAAGGATGTTTTTGGCTTCTCCCAACAAACATAATTTTTATTAGTTGGGAAATAGTATCTCTTGTTTTTGTTGGAAATAGTAGTAGTTAGAAACTTGATTTTATAATCTTGGAATTCTTCTGAATAATCTAAAATGATTTCTAGATATTTTCTACCATCATAAATACATGCAATATACTTTTTCACAGGAAATTTTTGCTCATTTGATAAATCTGGACTCATGTCTGAGTTGCCTTGTTCAGAGGTCATAACCCTAACAACATCGTAGTCATTGGAGTCTGAAACTAAATAAGCTTTAATGTGACTCTGAGACTGGCACAATTCTGTGAAAACCTTGTGTGCCCTTCACTGTCACTGCTTTTTCAACCTACTACTGAGTTCTGTTTTATTATGATTTATTTGTTCTTTTGTAATGAATTTAAACTTGATGGACTAAAAATTTTGTTTTATAAAAGCCATAGAAACTCTGTGGAGACAAAATGTGTCATGTTATTGTTCTTTGCAAACTAGCTTTAGCTGCTCCTCTCTTCACACTTCGTTCAATGCCATCACAAGCATTTTTGCCATGACTAGTGGCAAAAAGTTCCACTGCCTTTATACCAAAATCTGTTTCATGATGGCATAAATTGCTAAAATTAAAATAGTTTTTGCATTGTCCAGCAGAACCATCAGAAAATATTTCATTGTTTTCACAGGGAATCTCACTTTAATGTCTTGAACTAAAAATTGTTGAAATGTATACACTGCTGCAGTGTTATGATCTAAACTATCACTAATGATACAATAGCTAGTGTGGCTCAGTTTACCATCTTCCATTTTATATACAAATTGGGTGTAATGTAACTTGTTCATTTGTCCAATGGAAGCTCTGTAGTGCATCTTGAGTGATGAAAGAATAGTTCTCAGAAAAGTCTCCCAGTACTAAAATTTCATCTTCACTGAGATTTTGCTAAAGGGTCTTCATGTAGAGGCTTTGACTCTTGGCTGTATAGTGATGACAAGTAAGAGAATAAATTGATTCTGAAAGTTTTTCAATGAATTCCTCCACTGTAACAGTTACATTTGACAAAGTTGCCCTGTCAGTGCTGGTCCACTGGTCCTATTCAATTGAATCCCTGGAAGTCAGTACATTTAATGTGTTCAAATCAGGGTTGTGGAGTCGGTCCAAAATTTTCCGACTCCAACTCCACACATTGTAAAAAATCTAAAAATCCGACTCTGACTCCTCACATTTTAAATATACAACTCTGACTCCTCTAGTGTTTCACTCTATAATTATCATAATAATAAGACATTTCATCACCACCACACTAAGTGTGAAATTTTATATTTTATATTTAAATAAATATTAATTGTATATTCTGAAAATGTAAAAAAAAATATTAAAAAAACTTAATCTAGGGGCTATCAATGAATAAGGTTTATTGACCAAAAAACTAATAACCTAAATGTTAGTATTTAGGATTTAGAAATTAAGGGTGACACAGGACACAGAAATTGGAGTCGGAGTCGGAAGTTTTTCCGACTCCGACCTGA
Organism: Bathynomus jamesi; assembly: GCA_023014485.1. Classification (NCBI taxonomy): domain Eukaryota; kingdom Metazoa; phylum Arthropoda; class Malacostraca; order Isopoda; family Cirolanidae; genus Bathynomus; species Bathynomus jamesi. Next base: position 1,284,130 of record JAJOZX010000423.1, read on the forward strand.
AACATGCGACTCCACGACTCCAACTCCATGACTCCGACTCCGACCTGAAACGTGCGACTCCACGACTCCGACTCCATGACTCCGACTCCACAACCCTGGTTCAAATAGTTATCTACACTGGTGTAACATACATTTAATGTTGTCCACATCACAGACACTTTTTTGAATCAATGAATGATAAGTCAAGTCCTTGTCACCAATTGCTGAAACCACTAATTTGGGGTTCTGGTGATAGGTACAATTTATACAAACTGTGTGTGTACCTGTACCTCCAGCAATAACACACCATTTGGGTCTTAAGAGCTGTAAATGTTGAAAAACTTATACTTGAGTCAGTTTCTTTATACCTAAGATACAGTTCTTTCAAATTACTGAGTAAGAGATGCTTTTGTTTGTAAATTTTGTTTCCATCTTTGACTCTGACACTAACACAGTCCTTTTTTCCTGGTCCTCATAAAAAGCTGCCACATTAGAAATAGTTTCATCACTTATCTTTTTCCCTTTACTGTATTTAGGAACATTTGGCAATATTCCCTACTGTTGCTTCATGCTCCTGGCTTTATCAACAAGATATCTACTAGCCCCAAAGAACTCTTGAGTTTTTGAGATCGTGTATGGGGATAGAGTAAGAATCCGCAACCTTCTTTGGTAGGAAGTTGGAGAGTTGAATGCTTCAGTGAGCTCCCTCATCATAGTTTTGTACCTATTAGATAAATAAAAGGTAGGGGATATCAGAATTTTCTTAAATTGAAATTATTAATTTAATGTACTCTAAGATCAGGACCTAAATAGAAAAAATATAAGAATATCTACTTTCCATGGATATTTTTTAGACATTGTTAAAATGGTGTGATTGTGTTCTGTATGCAAGAATGATATTGAAGAAAAGTTAGGCTATTGAAGTTTAAAACATCTAAAATTATATACATCAAGAGTCTTTAATTGTGACCATGAGTTGCTAATTTAGTTGAATTTGAGCAATCCTTACCTTTCCAATTCTTTTTCCATGCATAATCTCTTGGATGTAGATGCTGATTTGTCTGATGCTTTTTTAGATATCTTGTCAGTGTTCATGCCATCTGAAATTAGGCATCATCCAAAATTTAGAATTACTGTAAGTTACAGCAACAAATTTTCATAATTTAATAACTAATCAGAATTAATTTATTGTACATAACTATTTTTTTGCAATTCCTTAAATTGTTAAAGAATGTTATGTTTACAAGTTTGATAAAACTGCATTATTTTGATAACCTATGAAACAATGTATACACAAAGATAAAGAGTTTAGATGATTTTTAAAAATCATATAATGCATTTTCTGATAACTATACTTTTCAAAAATAAGTCCGCAAATTATAATTCATACACTAACAGAATTTTATTGGTGAAATCTCCATTTCTTCAAGAATGTTATTGAAATTTGTAGAGAACAAACCAAGATCACTGATCTCACCAGGATTGTCAGTTTGCAAGTGTGTACTTCTGGACTGCTTTGAAATGAAGAGGTACTTGTAGATGACTCAGTTTCAAAAACATCATTAAATAATTTATCAGGTTCCTCAAGTTCATTTAATCTCACAGAACAGTTTGTACAAACTTTCCAATTAAGGAGTGCAGGATTTTTTGTTACATTTAATGGTAAATTTCTTAAACCCTTTAAGATTCTTTTCTTGTGTCTCTTAAAGAGGTCACAACACTGTTTATGATAATTTAAATGGTAAGACATGTTTAAAATCTATATATTAGCTTCAGTTCCTTAATAAGTAGAAAGAATATTAAATGTGAATGATTTTTAATGATAACAGACAAACACAAGCACAGCCAATATAGGCAAGGCACTAAAATAATATGGCAAGCAGATACCATATATGAGCAGTGTTTATCATGTGGTCACAAAAGGCAAACTGAACCCTAAATAACCAAGGCTCATGCTAATGGAAGGAGCCCTCAGACAATCTCATTTTGCTGTGACAAGTTGTAGCATGACTACACAAGTGTGATACCACTCAACCTTACAAACAGGCAGTACAAATTATCTCTTTTATTTTAATAATGTGTGTGTGTATGTGTGCAATATATATAGTTAGGATAAAACTATTATATAGTTAGTATAGCCCAATTCCTGAACTTGGGCTAATAATATGTCATCTTTTTGCTAGCAAGTACATTATAATAAAGTGCAAAAAAATACACAACTTAAAGGTAAAAATACACAATCATTGACTAAGTCATAGAGAAGAGTAATTGAGGTACAAAATGACAAAAAAAATCTTGAATATCTGTATCATAGGGGGTGGCCCCCCCACCCCCAAAAAAAATATTCAACCTGATATCACTTTTTAACTATTTGATTAAATGCATTTTATTACTTAGTCAATTATTCTTTAGGATTTGAGCTTTCAAATGGTTTTTAAATTTTTTTCCTAGCCATAACTTTTGAACTGTTACTCTGATTGCGCTGAAACTTGAGATTTCATGTTTTTGCACAAAAACAACCTTATATACCAAATTTGAGAAAAATCCAAGTTGGAGTGGTTACAAATTTCATTTTTTTTGTATGATTTGAACTGGAATGACCCAAAAAGAAATATGAAGTACACATTCAAGTAAGGATATAAGTTCAAAATATTATCATTATACAGTCAGGCACCAATTATCCATGCATCAAATAACGCCAGCACCAGATATCCACCAGTTTTGGCAATGTGGCAAATGCCTGCTACTTGTGGTGATGTTTTGTATCTCCGCTTACATTATGAGTTCTGTGAAGCATAAAACATCCTCAGGTGGGTGTTCAAGTGGTGAACAATGTCCTTCTAAAGGGAAATGTGTTGTGCTAACAATTGAACAAAAATTAGAAGTGGTGGAGTGTGGTGAAGGTGCTATGTTGGACTTGTTGGTAGCAGATGCTTTTGGCATAGGACAGTGTACTGTTTATGACTTGAAAAAGCAGAAATCTTGGCTTATGACTTACTATAGTGAACGTTGTAATGCTCATCCTGGCAAGAATATTTGAAGAACATTACATGTCTCTAAGTTGCCTCTTGTTGACAAGGCTACATGGGAGTGGTTTAAGCAGTGATGCAGCTTAAACAAATGTCTTAGTGGGCTTATGATCATGGCCAAGATTAGGTTTTTTCCATAATATGGCCATAGAAGAACCTTGTGAGTATAGTTTGGGTTGGCTTAAGCATTTTAAGCAACATCATAACAGCAAAGGTTTGGAGTTTCATGGTGAGTGTGCTTTGGCAGACAGTGATGCAGCAGTAGCAGCATAGATTACTGAGAGTTTACTTTATCAGGATATTGCACTATGTTAAACAGTAATACAGTAAATTTCTTTAAAATCATTGAAAATACATTTTTTATTTAATTACCAGTACCTATTTTTTTTATGGGGAGAGTCAGTTATCTGCCAAAACAGTTATCCACTGAGGGTCAGGAACATAGGCTGGTGGATACTTGGCACTTGACTGTATAAAAGATCATTATCCTAGTAATAATTACAGATTATTTACACATGGACCAGTGAATATAAACGTACCTCTAATACAGGATTTGTCAAATATAATCAGCATTACAATTTATACTTTAACACATCCAATAACCTTTCAAGAATTCAGTGTTTTTAATAGGTCTAATAAATATAATCTGAGAAGAAAGAAAATTCATTTAGTTATATAATTATTTTGCCAAACTAATAAATGAAAAAACAAAAAAAAACTAAAATAACCTGAGCCTTTACACACTTCCCAACTTGATTAGCCACAGTTCATGGTGAAATTACAAAAATGAAATATTTGATAATTTATCATATTACAGTACCTATTATTATTTATTAATATGATTATAAAATCTTAAGTCATTTTGTTGGTAAGGTTTATATTCCATAGACTTTTCTGGTACCACTACTAAATCTATGACTTGCCCATGAGATTGAGTTAAGGGGTCATAGATCTAAACCTAATATTAATATCCATCTGATTATTTTTGAGTAATGAGTAATTCAAAGGAAATAGCAAAGTAATTGACCCTGATTCTTTTCATACAGAATACCATCAATATGAATGAAATTAACAAGTGATGTTAACAACTTCATAGATTTAGGATATTTAGTATATTTAGTTTTTTTTTTTTTTTTTTTTTAACTTAACACTGCTGATTCATCCACAAGTATATTCGAACTACTACTAGAATATTTGCATCGTTAACCTGAATGCTATCATTAGTAAGTACTATTGCACAACCAATATCATTAATACATGAATAACTTCTTGAATCATTTTTTTTCCCTACTAGTCATTAGTACATCAACATTAGAAGCTAATCTTGGTGAAGCTTTTTCAGGCTCTGCATTCAGATGTTTGATGTTGATCATCAGAAGTGATTTCTTTTGACAATTCATTTACCATCAGGTTACTCGTATTCTAGTTTAGTAAATTATAATGTGCTATAACTATCAACTTATCAGTCTCTTAAAAGGAATTCTCTCTGGTTTAAATTTGTCAATAATGAATTAATTTGTAAGAAATTGGTAGCTTCGTAAAATTAATTGAAAATTCATGAATTCATCCACAATTAAAATTCTATTGTTTCAAATTCATTGTTAAATTTAGAACTTACTTTTATACATTGGGAGAAGGATATATATTTTTTTTCCATTCCTCCTTACTACCTTTCACCTTGAAAGGTAGTAACTTTATATTGTTTAAATTGTTGAATACTTTGAAATAAATGAGACTAATTCTGGCTCCAGTATCAGTTATAGCTAGTACTAGACTGACTTTCAATATTACATAGTACAGTATTCAGTATGGTCTGTAATGATATAAAATTTCATATATGCTAATAATTTAGCTACTTGAAAAGAAAGATTAAACTAGTTGATTTCAAAAATTTATCTTTAAGTCTATCAAAGATTATAAATAAAAAGTGTACATTCATACATAGGGTGAATAGACTTAAAAAAGTAAACCTCAAACATGTGTTCATTAACCCTTTAGCTGCAGAATTTTTGCGCTGAAAGTCAGTTTACACTCGCACCATATGGTGTGTTCTGCAGTTAAGGGGGTTAAACAGTCAAAATTCACTTTGGCCCAATATAGTGCATAAAATGAAGTACCACATTTCAAGATATATATTACTGAATTTGTATTATACTCTTGCACACCCTTATATCCTCTATGGTATAGTATAGCAGTTTAAGGAAATACAAGCACTGGTTTGTTTATTCTGTAAGTAAGTCTAAATGCTTCTTATAGAAAGTTCCATGCCAAAAAAGTTTTTGCTTCACCCTTTTTATTTTTCCATCATTCTCCCGAAATATAAAATTAGTTTGATGTTTGACTTTCTGCTTTCTTTAAGACTTGAAACAAGACCAATAGATACCTTCAAAACCTCTTTAGGTTACATAACAGTTACAATAGAAGATCACCAGTCTGAATATCTATAATCCAAATTCCCATGCATTTAAAATTCCTGCCATGAGTTTCCAAATGCTACTGCTCCATTTTCCATGTGCTGCTGTAGCCCACATCATGTTTATTTATTTGTATATATTTACATATATTAGATAAATAAATAATATTTAAAAAACACATCAGATACACAAAAATGCCACTGTGAAAGTTATGAAATGTTCACAGTTGAATCTGGGCCCATAGGAAACATTGCAATCAATAGTTTGTTTGAAAAAATTAGTAATTTGAAGACTGCTCAGTCCCAAGGAATTTGGACTGGTGATCTTCTACTGTATTACAGTTCAAATCAGCTATGAATAAATACTATTAATGTACATTGTGTAATGTACACTGAGCTAATATATATATTTACTATAATCCTACTTTGGCTTAGGCCTACACAAATTGTGTCTGTTAAGTAACTTTTACCATGAAAAGCAAATCATATTGTCTCATATTTGGTAGTTATTTGGATATAGCTAGTACTTGAAATTATATATCTTTATTGTAGTACTTGTATGTATGTTTTGAACAAAAACTTATTACTATTATTGAAGTTATTGATGGGAACTTCAGCCTATTTACTCTCTGTAACCTACTTATTTCAGTTTTAATATGGAAGATTCTCATTTCAAAGAATGTGATAGCACTCCAGAATTAACAGAGTTTGGTCCTATAACACCTGATGATAAACCTCAAGGGTATGGATCCTACTTTGTGCAGTTCTTTAAGAGAAATAAAACAAAATGTAAGTACCATACCTCAAAACTTTACAAATCAAATCATAACTCTAGTATAAGGACTCAATCCCTGTTGCAATTTAGCAATTTGTACACTAAAATGTGTTCCTTATAGTTTATTAATTTTTTTGTTTCCCATAAATTACAAGAAGGAATTTGGCAAAATTGTAATCAAATTCTCTCAAGCTTTTAAAGGTAAACTTTTAGAAATTAGAACAAAACATTTTATACTACAGTATAATACTGGGCCAGGCTGTAATTTTATAAATTATATAGCTACAGAGTGGAAGAAAAGTTGTTAATGATTTTATACATACAAATAATTTGTTAATAATAATTAAATTCCAATGATACTGCAGTGTATGTAATACTTTTCAAAGCAACTACACAAGCCTAGGAATGACCCTAAACTAGAACAGGAAGGCCCTTGGCCCAGTTAGTGCCATGTCAGTAAGGATGGAATACAGTAATGAAGAAAAAGTATCTTGTTTTGTGGGCTATTTCTTACGATAATTGTGAAGAAAGTTTGTGTTTATTTCAAGAAAAATATAATAAACCAACACTACTAAATGCAACCACACTGACATTGGAAGCTCAAACTTTTGGAAACGAGGAGCCTGGTAAAAGATCATCCAAGAAGCAGAAGGGCAGTAACTCTTTGAAGATTATATATATATATTATATATATATATATATATATATATATATATATATATATATATATATACATATATGTATCTATATATAATATATATTACAGGGCATCCAAAAAAATGTATACACACTTTAACAGCTGATAGCTCAATTGATGTTTCTTTCTTTCCAAGTTAAACCCATTAGAATTAATAATGGCAGTCAGACTAAGCTTTGAACAAGGAAATTCATTCTAAAATGCTACTGGAAGTGTGAAAATGCAGTTGAAGTGCAAAGACAGTTTAGGAGGGAGTTTCAAACAGATCCACCAACGCGACTTACCATCACTCGAATTAGAGATAAGTTTGAAGCCGATGGAACTGTTCAGAATGTCCACAAGAAGCGTTCCGGAAGACCACGGACATCGACAAGCCCCACAAAGCAAGAAAGAGTACTGGAAACGTATCACCAAAGTCCAAGAAAATCTGTGCGGCAAGCGAGTCTGAGGTAGAATTTCAGAATCGTCTGTCCAACGCATTTTGAAGCGCTGTCAATGGAAAAGTTACATTCCAAGATTAGTCCATGCTATTAATGAAGATGATCCGGACCGAAGAGTGGAGTATGCGAGTGGTACTTGGCACGATGGATGTGGACTGGACGAAGGGGTTTCGTAGAATACCCTCCGCGTTCACCAGACCTCACACCACTAGACTTTTTTTTTATGGGATACTTAAAAGACAAAGTGTACGCTATAAAACCTGCAGCAGTTGCTGAATTGAGAGCAGCCATTGAACGAGAATGCACACAAATACCAAACGAAATGTTTTCGTGATGTTTGCGATTCCATTGCTTCGCGTTATCAGCAGTGCCTGGACCAGAACAGACGTCAGTTTTGAAAACAGGCATTGACAAAACAATTAAATAATGTCTGTAGATTCTATTACATTTTGAAAATGATATGTATTTTAATAAACACGCCTTTATAATTATTTAAAGTGTGTGTACATTTTTTTGGGATGCCCTGATATATATATGCCAAATGTTTGATAAATTGGTCTCTTTGCATGAAGGTCAGGCTGGTGCCCCCAGCTTTAGACCTAGCTTGATGTTAGAGGGAGTTAGTTTCTTGCTTCTCTCTCTCAAAACCACATATACCTGGCTCATCTTGGATTGTCCTGAACCAGGTGTCTAATCTTTTTTTGAAGATATAGGAACATGGTTGTTATTCCTAATGACCTCTGGCAGCTGGTTAATTAATCTTGGCCTTTGACAGCAAAGCTCTTTCCCTTTGGAGCTGAGGATGTCCTTTGTCTGGACTTTAGTTTGGGAACACTTCACATTCTACCTTTTATATTTTCAGAAGTTGTTTGTATGGTCATTGAGTTCAGTTTGAGGCTAGGTACTCTTTTATCTGTTATTTTCCAAGCCTATGGAGTTACCCCTCGCCATTCATGGGTATTTCATTCTGCAAAATTTGCATCCATGAACCACAAAATGGGTCACAAATGGTCAACTGCTGAAAAGCAAACCTGTGAATGGTGAGGGGGGGTATAAAGGTTATGCACATTTCTTCTGGATGTAGTAAACTTTATACTTGGGGTGTGACAGTCCTCCGGTCCCGAGTCGTGGGATTCTAGAGGAACTGGCTGCCAGTTCCTTTTGGTTCTCTCTCTTTTGGGAGGGTGGGTGAAGTATTTTGCACAATCCCGTCCCGTGGGTTACTAGGACCCCATCCCATCCCTACGCTGTCCTTTTAGCTTACATTAAGGGTGTTCTCCTCTGACTGGAAAAAAAAAAAAAAAAAAAAAAAAATTCTTTTAGTATTAAGTCTTTTTCTCTTCTTTTACTATTAGGACCCTACTGCTACCTCATGCGTGGGAAGAGAGGCTTTGGAACCTCTATAAATAACACCATTTAACGCTCGTAGGTTGTGAGAGACTGGGATGGAGGGGTCCCAGGCGTAGGGGCGCGATGAATGGAGTGTGGCTAGTGCCCCGTTAAGCCCATTCCTAACGCGTAATGGCCTGACCAGCCCCCTGCGACCATTCTTTGGTGACCAATTGATGGTGCTTGGCTGTACTGCTCTGAGGTGAGAGAGCTTTACTGCCCAGCTGGCTGCCAGGCCAGCGTAAAGCCTCGGGCGTAGCCTCTGGGTCTGGTGGGATATCCCTTGAACACTGGATTCTAAGAGTCTGGCCGCTTGTGAGTGACTAGTAAGACTTAGTAAGGGGCTGCATCTCGCTGTCGCTCCTGGCGGAAAATCTGTGACGCTTGCGTCGCGAGTGTTTGTCAGTTGGTAGCTGCGACACGTTTGGGACTGTCTGGCCCTAGGGAGACCTTTGGTCGGTGCGGCAGCATGAGAGGTGTAGTCTTCTGGAAGGAATGAACGTCATTTGCAAAAAGGTGGATGCGTCTACGCGCAGGATGAATTCACCCCCCCCTTTTTATATATACTGGTCAGAACGTTTTTGGATAGTTTTCATTGCTAGAACGCTTTATCTTCTTCAGAGTATTCAGAAAAAACAAAACAAAAAAAAAGAGAAAATATGGCAGGGCCAACTAAATTGAAAGCAGAATGCTTTAAATGTAAAGTTAATCATTGGTGCGTAGACTTCCCTGAGGGTAGTATCAGCGATATCACATCCCTTAGTGTATGTTTGTTTTGTAAACTTAGAGACAACCACAAAAAGGAAGTTAAAGAGCTAAAGGAATTAGTAAAAAAGCTTGAAGCTAGGGTAGGGTCGTAGCACTGGAAATCCAACCCAGTGGACAAGATCAAATTAAAAATACACCAGCAGATTCAAACTGTAAGATTAAGTATCTAGAACAAAGGGAGGGCTCAAAGAAGGGGCTGATAGAGAAGGGTGGGAAGGATCGATAGAGAAGGGTGGGCAGGGGCCAATGAAGAAAAGGGTGGGCAGGGGCCAATGAAGAAAAAGGGTGGGAAGGGGCCTGCTGATGGCCCAAAGAAACCGAAGATGTAGCTACCAGTCGGGTGGTCGGGTGTGTAACTGCGTGTATGGGTGGCGACGGGTTTCGAAAGGTCTCGGGCAAGAAGGCTGCGAAGCCGAAGCCTGAGACCCCAGTTGCCCCTGTCAAGACCTCTAACCGCTTTAGTCTCCTGTGCTCGAAGGAGGAAGACACCATTTTGATTGGGACTCGCAGATCAGGGGCCAGGAGAAGTACTTTGCTTCTGCAAACCGGGATGGGAGGAAGGTAAGGTGCTTACCTGGGCGGGGAACGCGCACTTAAGGAAGGAGGTAGAGAAGGTGCGCGTGGCTAGTCGGAGGACTGCGATCATTGTCCACGCTGGTGGCAATGACCTGTTCCTCAAAGGCGGTGGGGTAGGTCTTACAGAAGGGATCATCACCGAGATCATGTCTCTTGCGGATGATCTAAAACTGAAGACAGACAGGGGAAGTTAATGGTATTTTACCGCGAATGGATGCCAGTGACCACGCGCTCAGTAAGGTCATTGGCATCAATGAGAGGGTACAAGACTTGTGCGTTCCGCTGGTGTGAAGTTTATTGACCATTCGATGCATTTTCGGGTAGGTGGGACCTTTACCAGAGGGATGGTGTCCACCTCAATAACAAGGGTAAAGGTGTGCTAGGCGCGCTGCTCGACCGGCACCTATACAGAATGGTGAGGTCGAGTCCGGGGAGAGATGATGGGCCCCCACCGGGAGAGATGAGGATGAGCTGGTGGCGGATGTACCTTCAACTGAAGGGTGCGTCGAAGTACAGTGGGTGACCCTCCTCCTACGTTGGAGGGGCTCAGTCTCCTGCAGAAGTTGCCCCTCGTTAGTGAGGGGCTCTTCAACTCCCGACAGCCCTGGCTGTTCGGAAACGGGTCATGCTAGGGGGCGGTCAGAATAGGGAAGGCTCCCTCCGTGCAATGCTTTTTAATGCTAGGTCAATTAGGAACAAGTTTCGCGAGCTACGGGCGCTCTTAGCAATCAGAATACCAGGATATCGTTGCTATCACCGAGTCCTGGATTCATACTGATCGTAGGGACTACGTTGGGGAGTTCGAAATTCCCGGGTATAGAATGTTTCGCAAAGACCGCACCCGTGGGGAGGGGGGTGGGGTACTAATATACATCAGAGACACGTTGAGTCCGGTTGACTGCCAGTTCCGGTCGGAATGGGAGCTGCTTGGCGTCGATCTGAATGTGGAAGGGACGAACTATAGGTTAATCTTGGTGTACAGACCTCCGCATCTCCTCCTCGAGGAGGATACAGCCCTGTACACCGAACTCAGTAGCCTGCTAGGGGATAGGGTGTGTGTAGTTTTAGGAGACTTCAACTGTCGCAGCATAAAGTGGGAAAACAGGACTGCCGATGCTGAAGGGAGGAAGCTAGTTGACTTTGCTGATGAGAACTTCCTCACTCAGTGGGTCAACGAGCCTACACGAGGCGAAAGCGTTCTAGACTCAGTGTTCACGACCGAAGACAACCTCATCACTGGCCTCACCATTGACGAATCGTTGGGCGGGAGTGATCACAGTCTTATTAGGTTCCATGTGTGCGTCCCTCGGGTGAAGTGTAGTAACTCGAGAGGCAGTAAGCTCGATCTCCAGCGGGCGAACTTTGTTAGCCTCAGGGATAGCGTAGGAGATATGGGGTTATAGGTCGACGGCGATGTTGAGGGAGTGTGGAGTGCATTCCGGGACGAGTTTATGGGCTGCAGTCTGCTGCCCACCCTCAAAACTGGTCACCCCTGCTTCAACGCAGCCTAAGTGGTTCCAATCGTGACATCGCTTCGGCTATCCGAAATAGGAAAAGTAGCGTATAGGAGGCGAAGGCCAATCGTTCCCATGAGAACACTTTAGCGTATGTCTGCCTGTGTAGGGAAGTGAAGGCGAAGGTTAGGCTAGCAAAATGTAACGAAAACTACGGGTGGCAAGCCTCTGCAAGGGGAACCCTAAGGAGTTCTTCAGTTATGTTAATAGTAGAAAGCCTTAGAAGCATGATAGGTCCGTTAAAGGACGGAAGCGGCGTTCTGCGGACCTCGGACGCGGACATCGCAATGTGCTTAATGAGTACTTTGCGGAGTGTTCACCAGGGAGGACACCCGCATCATCCCCGAGCCAGGTGTGAGGCACGAAGGTTGCTGGCCTGGATAATGTTCGATGTACCGCGACAGTCGTTGCCGATAGAAATAGACAAACTGAGCCGCGTTTAAGGCTCCTGGGCCAGACCAGTTCTCCCCAGAGTGTTGCAGGAGGTGCGCGACCAGGTGGCTCCCCACCTGGCTACAGTCTTCAACAAATCGTTGGAGACGGGCCAGGTGCCTGGTGACTGGAGGGAAGCCAACGTGACCCCTATCTTTAAGAAAGGGGATCATGAAAGTCCGGGAACTATCGTCCCATTAGTCTCACTTCAGTTGTAGGTAAATTATTAGAGGGATAATAGCAGATAGGATCGTTTGACGACCATTTGGATTCCTACAAGCTGCTTGGGGACTCCCAACATGGGTTTAGATGGCATAGGTCGTGTCTCACACCAACTTGCTTGAGTTTTTCCACGTCATGTGGGTGAGTACGATAAGAGTAGGGCGATTGAATATACTTATCTCGACTTTCAGAAAGCCTTTGATAAGGTACCTCACCGCCGGCTAATGGCGAAAGTGCGCGCGCTGGGTATCGGTGGGGAAATAGGTAGGTGGATTGAAAACTGGCTGAAGAAATAGGCAGCAGAGGGTTGTAATTAAAGGTGCTAGTTCGGGTTGGGCCGCGTCCTAGTGGGGTTCCTCAGGGTTCCGTTTTGGGGCCGCTGTTGTTTATCATTTACATAAATGATATCGACGGTGGCATCGTCAGTCGGATCGCCAAATTCGCTGATGACACCAAGCTTGGGGCCAATGTTGGGACGCCCGAAGCGATCGAGGAACTGCGTGTGGACCTAGGTAGGATAGGAGAGTGGTCCGAAAAATGGCAAATGCCATTTAACTTGGGTAAATGCAAAGTGATGCACATTGGCTACGCCAATCCCAAGTCGGACTACTCGATGTTGGGTAGTAATATCGAGGTGACTGATTTAGAAAAGGACTTGGGTGTGCTAATTAGCAGCGACCTTAAGTTTACGAAACAGTGTGTAGAGGTGGAAAGAAAGCCCAGAAACTATTGGGTTATATCAGGAGGCAATTTCAGTTTTGGAACAAGGAGATTGTGCTCTCACTGTACAATTTCCTTGTTCGGCCGCACCTGGAGTATGCTGTGCAGTTCTGGTCGCCCACCCTCAGGAAAGATATTGAGAGGCTGAGCGAGTGCAGGCGAGGGCCACAAAGTTAATCCCTTCTGTTAGGCATATGGGCTACAATCGACGGTTACGCGCCCTGAACTTGTTTTCGCTTGAAACTCGGAGGCTGCACGGTCAACTGATCGAGGTTTTCAAGCTCTTACGTGGTTCAACGATGTCGATTTTAGAAGTATGTTTAGTTTAAATGATAACCCAACTCGCACAATGGTTGGAAGTTGGATTTGAAACGGTTTAGGACTAGTGTGTGTGGGAATTACTTTACGTATAATCTGTGACACATGGACAGGTTACCTTCGGAAGTTGTGAACAGTTCCTCTGTGGATCAGTTCAAGAAAGGGTAGACGAAATCTTGCACACTATTTGAGTGTGTAAAGACATTTAGGACCTCAGTCTGCGGAAATTTCTTTTCCTATAAAATAGTTAATATCTGGAACCAACTTACCTCAGAGGTTGTTTCCAGTCAAAGTGTAAATCTGTTTAAAAAAAATAGGCTAGACAAAGTACTGAACACACTCATAGTTTAAGATTAAAACCTCAGAAAACTCTGCAGGAGTTTCGCTTGCTCGGTGTCTCTGTGAGCAAGCTAAATATAGAGCTATTTATATATTCTCCACTTTCCTGTAAAATTTCCTTGGCTACTTTCCAGGGTCAAGGTATTTTCTTCAACCTTTTTCCGTACCTGCCTCTGGCAGGGAGGGAGCGGAGGGTGGGGAGAGAGCCTTCTACTTTTCTATCCAGTTTTCTATTACTGCTAGGATAGTTGAAAGAAAAATAAACTTTTAAAAAATTTTCCCTGGCACCCGTTGCCATTGGTACCACCTCGGTATGGGCCACAAGGCCTTTTGAGGTACTTTTCCTTGTAACTCACTCTCTCTCTCTCTCTCTCTCTCTCTCTCTCTCTCTCTCTCTCTCTACGCCTGGAGGGGTCCCAGGCGTAGGGGCGCGATGAATGGAGTGTGGCTAGTGCCCCGTTAAGCCCATTCCTAACGCGTAATGGCTTGACCAGCCCCCTGCTACCGTTCTTTGGTGACCAATTGATGGTGCTTGGCTGTACTGCTCTGAGGTGAGAGGACTTTACTGCCCAGCTGGCTGCCAGGCCAGCGTAAAGTCTCGGGCGTAGCCTCTGGGTCTGGTGGGATATCCCTTGAACACTGGATTCTAAGAGTCTGGCCCACTTGTGAGTGACTAGTAAGACTTAGTAAGGGGCTGCATCTCGCTGTCGCTCCTGGCGGAAAATCCGTGACGCTTGCGTCGCGAGTGTTTGTCAGTTGGTAGCTGCGACACGTTTGGGACGGTCCGGCCCTGGGGAGACCTTTGGTCGGTGCGGCAGCAGGAGAGGTGTGTCTTCTGGAAGGAATGAACGTCACTTGCGAAAAGGCGGGTGCGGCTACGCGCGGGATTATTCACCCCCCCCCCCCCCCCCCCCCTTTTTATATACTGGTCATAACGTTTTTGGATAGTTTTCATTGCTAGAACGCTTATCTTATTCAGAGTATTCAAAAAAAACAAAAAAAGAGAAAATATGCAGGGCCAGCTAAATTGAAAGCAGAATGCTTTAAATGTAAAGTTAATCATTGGTGGTAGACTTCCAAGAGGGTAATATCAGCGATATCACATCCCTTAGTGTATGTTTGTTTTGTAAACTTAGAGACAACCCCGAAAAGGAAGTTAAAGAGCTAAAGGAATTAGTAAAAAGCTTGAAGCTAGGGTCGTAGCACTGGAAATCCAACCCAGTGGACAAGATCAAATTAAAAACACACCAGCAGATTCAAACTGTAAGATTAATATCAAGAACAAAGGGAGGGCTCAAAGAAGGGGCTGATAGAGAAGGGTGGGAAGGGATCGATAGAGAAGGGTGGGAAGGGGCCTGCTGATGGCCCAAAGAAACCGAAGGATGTAGCTACCTGTCGGGTGGGGTCGTGGTGTAACTGCGTGTATGGGTGGCGACGGGTTTCGAAAGGTCTCGGGCAGAAGGCTGCGAAGCCGAAGCCTGAGACCCCATTGCCCCTGTCAAGACCTCTAACCGCTTTAGTCTCATTGCTCGAAGGAGGAAGACACCGTTTTGATTGGGGACTCGCAGATCGGGCCAGGAGAAGTACTTTGCTTCTGCAACCGGGATGGGAGGAAGGTAAGGTGCTTACCTGGGCGGGGAACGGCGCACTTAAGGAAGGAGGTAGAGAAGGTGCGCGTGGATAGTCGGAGGACTGCGATCGTTGTCCCACGCTGGTGGCAATGACCTGTTCCTCAAAGGCGGTGGGGTAGGTCTTACAGAAGGGATCATCACCGAGATCATGTCTCTTGCGGATGATCTAAAACTGAAGACAGACAGGGGAATGTTTAATGGGTATTTTACCGCGAATGAATGTCAGTGACCACTCGCTCAGTAAGGTCATTGGCATCAACGAGAGGGTACAAGACTTGTGCGTTCCGCTGGGCGTGAAGTTTTATTGACCCCTTCGATGCATTTTCGGGTAGGTGGGACCTTTACCAGAGGGATGGTGTCCACCTCAATGACAAGGGTAAAGGTGTGCTAGGCGCGCTGCTCGACCGGCACCTATACAGAATGGTGAGGTCGAGTCCCTGGGAGAGATGATGGGCCCCCACCGGGGAGAGATGAGGATGAGCCGGTGGCGGACGTACCTTCGACTGAAGGGTGCGGCGAAGTACAGATGGGTGACCCTCCTCCTACGTTGGAGGGGGCTCAGTCTCCTGTGGAAGTTGCCCCCTCGTTAGTGAGGGGCTCTTCACCTCCCGACAGCCTTGGCTGTTCGGGAAACGGGTCGTGCTAGGGGCGGTCAGAATAGGGAAGGCTCCCTCCGTGCAATGCTTTTAATGCTAGGTCAATTAGGAACAAGTTTCGCGAGCTACGGGCGCTCTTAGCATCAGAATACCAGGATATCGTTGCTATCACCGAGTCCTGGATTCATACTGATCGTAGGGACTACGTTGGGGAGTTCGAAATTCCCGGGTATAGAATGTTTCGCAAAGACCGCACCCGTGGGGAGGGGGGTGGGTACTAATATACGTCAGAGACCGTTGAGTCCGGTTGACTGCCAGTTCCGGTCGGAACGGGAGCTGCTTGGCGTCGATCTGAACGTGGGAGGGACGAACTATAGGTTAATCTTGGTGTACAGACCTCCGCATCTCCTCCTCGAGGAGGATACAGCCCTGTACACCGAACTCAGTAGCCTGCTAGGGATAGGGTGTGTGTAGTTTTAGGAGACTTCAACTGTCGCGGCATAAGTGGGAAACAGGACTGCTGATGCTGAAGGGAGGAGGCTAGTTGACTTTGCTGATGAACTTCCTCACTCAGTGGGTCAACGAGCCTACACGAGGCGAAAGCGTTCTAGACTTAGTATTCACGACCGAAGACAACCTCGTCACTGGCCTCTCACCGTTGACGAATCGTTGGGCGGGAGTGATCACGGTATTATTAGGTTCCGTGTGTGCGTCCCTCGGGTGAAGCGTAGTAACTCGAGAGGCAGTAAGCTCGATCTCCGGCGGGCGAACTTTGTTAGCCTCAGGGATAGCGTAGCAGAGATGGGGTTAGAGGTTGGCGGCGATGTTGAGGGAGTGTGGAATGCATTCCGGGATGAGTTTATGGTGCTGCAGTCTGCTGCCATACCCTCAAACTGGTCACCCCTGCTTCAACGCAGCCTAAGTGGTTCAATCGTGGCATCGCTTTCGGCTATCCGAAATAGGAAAGTAGTGTATAGGAGGGCGAAGGCCAATCGTTCCCACGAGAACACTGAAGCGTATGTCCGCCTGTGTAGGGAAGTGAAGGCGAAGGTTAGGCTAGCGAAACGTAACGAAGAACTACGGGTGGCAAGCCTCTGCAAGAAGAACCCTAAGGAGTTCTTCAGTTATGTTAATAGTAGAAAGCCTATTAGAAGCATGATAGGTCCTTTAAAGGACGGAAGCGGCGTTCTGCGGACCTCTGACGCGGACATCGCTAAGGTGCTTAATGAGTACTTTGCGGGAGTGTTCACCAGGGAGGATACCCGCGTCATCCCCGAGCCAGCTGTGAGGCACGAAGGTGCTGACCTGGATAGTGTTAGATGTACCGCGACAGTCGTTGCATAGAATAGACAAACTGAGCGCGTTTAAGGCTCCTGGGCCAGACCAGTTTCTCCCCAGTGTTTTGCGAGAAGTGCGCGACCAGGTGGCTCCCCACCTGGCTACAGTCTTCAACAAATCGTTGGAGATGGGCCAGGTGCCTGGTGACTGGAGAGAGGCCAACGTGACCCCTATCTTTAAGAAAGGGGATCACGAAAGTCCAGGGAACTATCGTCCTATTAGTCTCACTTCAGTTGTAGGTAAATTATTAGAAAGGATAATAGCTGATAGAATCGTTTGACCATTTGGATTCCTACAAGCTGCTTGGGGACTCCCAACATGGGTTTAGACGGCATAGGTCGTGTCTCACAACTTGCTCGAGTTTTCCACGTCATGTTGAGTGAGTACGATAAGAGTAGGGCGATTGATATACTTTATCTCGACTTTCAGAAAGCCTTTGATAAGGTACCTCACCGCCGGCTAATGGCGAAAGTGCGCGCGCTGGGTATCGGTGGGGAAATAGGTAGGTGGATTGAAAACTGGCTAAGGAATAGGCGGCAGAGGGTGGTAATTAAAGGGGCTAGTTCGGGTTGGGCCTCGGTCACTAGTGGGGTTCCTCAGGGTTCCGTTTTGGGGCCACTGTTGTTTACCATTTACATAAATGATATCGACGGTGGCATCGTCAGTCGGATCGCCAAGTTCGCTGATGACACCAAGCTTGGGGCCAATGTTGGGACGCCCGAAGCGATCGAGGAACTGCGTGCGGACCTAGGTAGGATAGGAGAGTGGTCCGAAAAATGGCAAATGCCGTTTAACTTGGGTAAATGCAAAGTGATGCACATTGGCTACGCCAATCCCAAGTCGGACTACTCGATGTTGGGCAGTAATATCGAGGTGACTGATTTAGAAAAGGACTTGGGTGTGCTAATTAGCAGCGACCTTAAGTTTACGAAACAGTGTGTAGAGATGGAAAAGAAAGCCCAGAAACTATTGGGTTATATCAGGAGGCAATTTCAGTTTCGGAACAAGGAGATTGTGCTCTCACTGTACAATTCCCTTGTTCGGCCGTACCTGGAGTATGCTGTGCAGTTCTGGTCGCCCACCCTCAGGAAAGATATTGAGAGGCTGGAGCGAGTGCAGGCGAGGGCCACAAAGTTGATCCCTTCCGTTAGGCATATGGGCTACAATCGACGGTTAAGCGCCCTGAACTTGTTTTCGCTTGAAACTCGGAGGCTGCGCGGTCAACTGATCGAGGTTTTCAAGCTCTTACGAGGGTTCAACGATGTCGATTTTAGAAGTATGTTTAGTTTAAATGATAACCCAACTCGCAACAATGGTTGGAAGTTGGATTTGAAACGGTTTAGGACTAGTGTGTGTGGGAATTACGTTACGTATAAGATCTGTGACACATGGAACATTATCTTCGGAAGTTGTGAACAGTTCCTCTGTGGATCAGTTCAAGAAAAGGTTAGACGAAATCTTGCACACTATTTGAGTGTGTAAAGACATTTAGGACCTCAGTCTGCGGAAATTTCTTTTCCTGTAAAATAGTTGATATCTGGAACCAACTTCCCTCAGAGGATGTTTCCAGTCAAAGTGTAAATCTGTTTAAAAATAGGCTAGACAAAGTACAGAACACACTCATAGTTTAAGATTAAAACCTCAGAAAACTCTGCAGGAGTTCGCTTGCTCGGTGTCTCGTGAGCAAGCTAAATATAGAGCTATTTATATATTCTCCACTTTCCTGTAAATTTCCTTGGCTACTTTTCCAGGGTCAAGGTATTTTCTTCAACCTTTTCCGTACCTGCCTCTGGCAGGGAGGGAGCGGAGGGTGGGGAGAGAGCCTTCTACTTTTCTATCCAGTTTTCTACTACTGCTAGCATAGTTTGAAAGACAAAATTTTCCCTGGCACCCGTTGCCATTGGTACCTCCTCGGTATGGGCCGCAAGGCCTTTTGAGGTACTTCTTTTCCTTGTAACTCCTTGTAACTCCTTGTAACTCTCTCTCTCTCTCTCTCTCTCTCTCTCTCTCTCTCTCTCTCTCTCTCTCTCTCTCTCTTCTCTCTCTCTACGATAAGAGTAGGGCTATTGATATACTTTATCTCGACTTTCAGAAAGCCTTTGATAAGGTACCTCACCGCCGGCTAATGGCGAAAGTGCGCGCGCTGGGTATCGGTGGGGAAATATGTAGGTGGATTGAAAACTGGCTGAGGAATAGGCGGCAGAGGGTGGTAATTAAAGGGGCTAGATTGGGTTGGGCCTCAGTCACTAGTGGGGTTTCTCAGGGTTCCGTTTTGGGGCCACTGTTGTTTATCATTTACATAAATGATATCGACGGTGGCATCGTCAGTCGGATCGCCAAATTCGCTGATGACACCAAGCTTGGGGCCAATGTTGGGACGCCCGAAGCGATCGAGGAACTGCGTGCGGACCTAGGTAGGATAGGAGAGTGGTCCGAAAAATGGCAAATGCCGTTTAACTTGGGTAAATGCAAAGTGATGCACATTGGCTAGATGCCAATCCCAAGTCGGACTACTCGATGTTGGGTAGTAATATCGAGGTGACTGATTTAGAAAAGGACTTGGGTGTGCTAATTAGCAGCGACCTTAAGTTTATGAAACAGTGTGTAGAGGTGGAAAAGAAAGCCCAGAAACTATTGGGTTATATCAGGAGGCAATTTCAGTTTCGGAACAAGGAGATTGTGCTCTCACTGTACAATTCCCTTGTTCGGCCGCACCTGGAGTATGCTGTGCAGTTCTGGTCGCCCACCCTCAGGAAAGATATTGAGAGGCTGGAGCGAGTGCAGGCGAGGGCCACAAAGTTAATCCCTTCCGTTAGGCATATGGGCTACAATCGACGGTTACGTGCCCTGAACTTGTTTTCGCTTGAATCTCGGAGGCTGCGCGGTCAACTGATCGAGGTTTTCAAGCTCTTACGAGGGTTCAACGATGTCGATTTTAGAAGTATGTTTAGTTTAAATGATAACCCAACTCGCAACAATGGTTGGAAGTTGGATTTGAAACGGTTTAGGCCTAGTGTGTGTGGGAATTACTTTACGTATAAGATCTGTGACACATGGAACGGGTTACCTTCGGAAGTTGTGAACAGTTCCTCTGTGGATCAGTTCAAGAAAAGGTTAGACCAAATTTTGCACACTATTTGAGTGTGTAGAAAATTTTCCGTGGCACCCGTTGCCATTGGTACCTCCTCAGTATGGGCCGCAAGGCCTTTTGAGGTACTTCTTTTC
The DNA here is from genome assembly GCA_023014485.1 of Bathynomus jamesi. Lineage (NCBI taxonomy): Eukaryota > Metazoa > Arthropoda > Malacostraca > Isopoda > Cirolanidae > Bathynomus > Bathynomus jamesi. The sequence goes on from JAJOZX010000423.1 coordinate 1,304,531, forward strand.
CTTTAACTCCTTGTAACTCTCTCTCTCTCTCTCTCTCTCTCTCTCTCTCTCTCTCTCTCTCTCTCTCTCTCTCTCTCTACTGCTATCGCTACTGCTATCTCATGCGTGGGAAGAGAGGCTTGGAACCTCTATAAATAACACCATTTAACTTCAGTTGTAGGTAAATATTTAGAGGGGATAATAGCGAGTAGGATTGTTGACCATTTGGATTCCTACAAGCTAATTGGGGACTCCAACATGGGTTTAGATGGCATAGGTCGTGTCTCAACATCATGCTCAAGTTTTTCTACGTCATGTTGAGTGAGTATGATAAGAGTAGGGCGATTGATTAGAAGGCCTTTGATAAGGTACCTCACCGCCGGCTAATGGCCGAAGTGCGCGCGCTGGGTATTGGTGGGGAAGTAGGTAGGTGGATTGGAAACTGGCGAAAAATGCCACAAAGTTAATCCCTTTCGTTAGGCATATGGGCTACAATCAACGCTTACGTGACGCGGGTTCAAAGATGTCGATTTTAGAAGCATGTTTAGTTCAAATGATAACCCAACTCGCAACAATGGTTAGAAGTTGGATTTGGAACGATTTAGGACTAGTATATGTGGGAATTACTTTAACACATTGATAGTTTAAGATTAAAACATAAGAAAACTCTGCAGGAGTTCGCTTGCATGGTGTCTCTGTGAGCAAGGTAAATATAGAGCTATTTATATATTCTCCACTTTCCTGTAAAATTTCCTTGGCTACTTTTCCAGGGTCAAGGTATTTTCTTCAACCTTTTTCCGTACCTGCCTCTGGCAGGGAGGGAGTGGAGGGTGGGGAGAGAGCCTTCTACTTTTCTACCCAGTTTTCTACTACTGCTAGGATAGTTGAAAGAAAAATAAACTTTTAATAACAGGAACAGTTCCTCGGTGGATCAGTTCAAGAAAAGGTTAGACCAAATCTTGCACACTATTTGAGTGTGTAGAAAATTTTCCCTGGCACCCGTTGCCATTGGTACCTCTTGGTATGGGCCGCAAGGCCTTTTGAGGTACTTCTTTTCCTTGTAACTCCTTGTAACTCTCTCTCTCTCTCTTTCCAGTAAATATAGATTTAATGTATGCAGTTTTTCCCACTAGCCATTGATTTTGGCTATGAAATTTTTTTTAATGTTTTCTTTTTTGTATGGGAACATCAAGGTTGAACAGTATACAAGTAGGTCTTGTTTTACATGCAGGTTATGTTCCTTGAAAACAGTGTGTAGCATGATTCTGTGTAAAATTTCCCATAAGGCTCCATGTTATAAATGTGTGTGACATTCCTGAGTGGCATGTGTAGCCATCCAGGAAACATTAGAAGTAGTCATTTTAACCATAAAAACAAAGTCAAATAGTAATAAATGTGGATCATAATACTCAGAATCAATTTGTCATAATAACTTATAAAATATTTAATTCTAATTAATATTGTGTTGTACTCATCTAAGAAAGGGAGTTAACAAGCATTTGCACATGTTGAAACATGTTCATTCATGCAGAGGTTGTGGGTGGAGTATGTATATTGGTTTATATCATGCATGAAATAAATTTGTTCCCTCAATAATTTAGTGTTATAGCAATTTGGTGTAAAGTGGTACCATGTATAACAAGACTTACTGTACCAGATATGATCAGTATTTCATGCAAGGAATCATTACTTTCTTGACCCCTCTTTTAAAGGTTGTCAGTATGTCATATAATTGTTTTTTTTGTTTTGTTTATTGCTATCTTATTTTGCCTCTCAGATTTAGCATCATCAGTCATGATAACTCTTAAGTCTTTTGCTATTCTCTGAATTTACTATCTATTTATGGCATAATATTCATTTCTTCCATACCGTATCTTGAGGCAAAGTTTTTCAGTGTTAAATTTCATATTTTCTCTTCTGATTATCTGTACAGTTTGTTTGTGTCCATTTGTAAGACTTCCATATCATTGCATTTCTATTTTTTCTACTGATATTTGCACTGTCAGCAAAGTATGTTACTGTACTATTGGTTACTTTGTTGTCTATGTCTGTTATGATAGTGAACAGGAGTAGGTCTAATACTGTTTCTTGTGGTATGGTACTAAACTTAGTACAGAAATACCTCGAAATTCGGCGTGAATTTACGTTGGCAAACAGTTGAATTTCAATTTCAATCATTTTTTTTCACATTTTTTCAAAAAATGACAAATCTGCAAATATGGATAATGGATTGCGAAACTATAGGTAGTAAAAGATTGATGACATCTGCGAAATGACGAATTTTGAGGTATTCCTGTACCTACTTTTGATTCTGATGATATACCTTTGATTTTAACAACTTGCTGACATTTCCTGAGGAAGTTATATATAGATCCATTTTCCTAATTTGACCATTATTCTCATGTTTCATTTTATGTGCTATCATACCATGATTATATTTGTTGAGTGCTTCAGCAAAATTCTTGTATATTAGATCATATTTTCATTGTTTTCAAATGTATCAATAATATAATCTTTTATTAGCCATGACAGGCACAATCTTCTGAATGAGAATCTGTGCTGGTTCTCCAATGAATTTTTCCTGTCTCAAAAAAGTCAGATTTTTTCTCTAATTATTCTCTTAAATATTTTGGTAAGATAAGATGTCATTGGTACTGTTTTATAGGCCTTTGCTTGAAACCTATCCTCTCATTTATATATGGTGACAATGTTCCACCTTCTTCAGATGCCTGACATTTCTTGTGTCCAGGGATCTTCTCCATATCCAACATAGGGGTGTAGCTATTTCATTCTTTTAATTTTTATTCAACAAGACATTCCATTTGTTACATTTGTGTACAGCTGAAGATGATTTCAGTTGTCCTATACCTCACACTATATATTCTGGGATAAAATCAAAATCAGCAATATTCTCTCCTTGTGCTTTTTATTCAAAGAAGGTATTTCTATTGGATCCCACTTTCACCAGTCAGTTCATTATTTTCTTTCCTTTACCCAAATATGCCTTGCATTTTATAGACCTATGCAGGATGGTCATATTGTTACCACTTAAAAATGTATTTAAAAAAATGTAAAGTATTGAGCATATCTGGGTTAAGGTCCTGATAATGTTTTGCCAAGTTGTCTACATATATATAATATATATAATCTGAGAATGGTCTGAAATTAAATAATGGAAATGGATTGACTAAAAAGGATGGTGACTTTGACAACATTTTTAAAATTTATGAAAAATCTATCACTTTATTATATTTATGAACTTAAAGATATTGAATGCTCTCCCAAATTTGGTTAATTTTGTTTCTGAAATGTCAATAGATATGATACTATTTATTAAAAAAAAAAAATTGTAACAGCATCCAGAATCACCCTGTTTCTCAGTACAAATTTTGAGTCTCATTAATTATCATCAAAAACTTGATAAAAATTATTCCCAAAATGTTGTTTAACTCCCAAGGTCACAAGGTCATCTTCATTAGATTTCTTTCCATGGGGTTTTCTGAAACACTGCTTACAGTGAGAAAATTGACTTTAAGTAACAGTTTTAAATGACTGAGTTTTTGCCACAATTAACATTTTCACCCCTGACATACTGACAAGCACTTGATGATAGGCACAGTACCAACTGGAGGTTTCAAGCTACAGATGATGCACATATCAAGATTGTCTAACTCCCTAAAATAATTTGGTGGGTGTAACCTTTATATGTTGTAACTATTTCATAAATGCATATATTGCTTTTATAGATATGAATTAAATTTTATTTCAGACATTTCTCTAACTAATTAACTAACTAACTATATCATATACACAAGTATATATGAAATATGGGTTTTCAATCATGGGAGGATGGACACAATGGGAGTGCAAGTGCATATAAGCCATATGGAGATGCTTAGGGCCCCTTTAATTTTAAGCCCATGTACACTTGCATGCCTTGCACCCTTATATCCTCATGCCACTAGTACAGTAGAAATATGCTTGGTAACCTAAATTTGACAGAAGCTGATCCTTAGGGCCTTTCAAAATACTTAAGGTCATTGGACTTGCATTTATTGCAGATTTGGTACAGTTTTAAATTAGGTCCTTCAGAGTTTGAGGGAAGTGTTTGGATATAAAATTAATGTTCTCATGATTGTTTAAGGTATTTCAGTTTTAATAAAGGCTTTGTGTATTACTGAAGTTAGGCTGCAGTGTTGTGTAGCTACTTGCATAATTATTTGGATTGACTTCGCAGAAGCCTGATAGGAACAGAGGTATTCCTTTTCTCTTTTAAAGTAACTTACTTTTTTCATAGCTCACACTACACATCTACCAAAGAATGCAGATAAAAGAGACGAACCTACAGTTGTGCAAGGGAATGGAAGATTAAATGAACCTTCTGAAGCAAATTTCGAATCTTCTTCAAATAGTTTGAAGACATTGATTAATGATCTTAATGCTACCACAGTGAGTTGAAATCAGTAGTAAAAATTATGAAAAACCTGAAAAAACAATTTTTTGTAGTTACACCAGTTTTGCACTAAACCCTTGACATAGAAGTTTCTTTTTATAATTATTTTGTAGGTTTATGATAGGTATGTAGGCTACCTGAATAAGGAAGTTATTAATGATTAGCATTCTAAGTACAGTATCTTTTTTTTAAATAAAGTACATTTAGAAGCCTAAGCACAATATGAAAATAAACCAAATATACAGTACAGTGCCCGCGAAAAGTATCCGATCACCCTTGAAATTTGTATTTTTTACATAAAAAACAATGTTTAAATGTATACTAACCTTATATTAGTATTTTGTCATCTGTCCTTTGGTTTGGATGACTTGTTCTAGACGTTTTGGCATGGATTTAATCAAGTTTTGACAAACTTCCACTGATATTTCCTTGCACCATACCTTTTTGATGGCCTCTTGTAATTTTTCGACTGAGCCAGTGTCGTGGCATTCAACCTTATTTTTTATTATTAGCCACAGATTTTCTATCGGATTGAGATCTGGACTATTACCAGGCCAATCCAAAATATCAAATTTATTGTCAGTAATCCATTTTGTCACTATTTTGGCCCTGTGACATGGTGCACCATCATGCATGTATGTTTTTGTCCTTTGGATTGCCATTGCCATTGGAAGTTTATCCTGTAGCATTGCTAAATACCGTGCACCATTCATAGTTGTGTTCTTCGGAAGAAAATATAAGTTTCCACGCCCATAGTAACCGAAACAACCCCAAACCATCACACTTGGAGGGTGTTTCATTGTCTTTAGGGTGTATTTAGGGTCCATCCTATTTGAGCCAATAGGCCGGCGAACCTTTTTTGGACAACTTCTGAATGTCAAAAATGTCGACTCATCGCTAAATAAAACCTTCTTCCAGTCATCAACAGTCCAATGAATGTATTTTTTACAAAATGCGACACGTTTTTTACGCATTTTTTCATTAATGAACGGTTTCTTAGTAGCATGGCGAGATGGTAATCCGAGTTCTTTTTGGAGCCACTCCTGGATAGTTCATTCAGAAACACCAGATAACAAATTATTCATATTAAATTTTATTTCTTTCGCAGTTATTGTTGGGTTTTTCAATACTAAACGTTTCATAAGTTTGTCTGTTCGCGAATTTGTTTTTCTCGGTCTGCCAGATCGTTTTTTAGGGACTGGCGTGGTTAGGCCACCATTGTTCTTAGCCCGTGAAACCCATAAATTAACGGTACTTTGGGATATGTTTAATTCCTTAGCTATCTGTCTCTGTGATTTCCCACATGCATGCAAAGCAACAATAGCACCTCGACAATCACTCTTAAGTTGTTTTATAGCACACATTATATATAAATTTTATTTACACCACTTTCTGTAAAAAAAAAAAAAAAATCAAGAAATTTACACAAACAGTGAAATCTGACAAATTTGAGACACAGCCACCCGCAACGAAGGCTACCAGAACACTAATTTGAGAATGCGTTGGATAGCTCTCATATCAGCGAGCAACCTCAAAGTTACCAGATGTCGCTAGAACAAATAGAAAGTGAATTACGTGTCTCTGAATATCAAGGGAAAATATTGTATTTTCTTGAGTGATCGGATACTTTTCGCGGGCACTGTATATATACAAGGGTCAGTACGAAAGTTAATGCCTCTTATTTAGTTTGTAAATACAATAAGAGTCATTACTTTTGTACTGCCCCTCATATAAGGCTATGTACACTGTGTGTGTGTGGGGGGGGGGGAATTCTGTGAATTGCTCATACCCAAAATGGGTGTGTGGGTGGAGCAGTGCTTTGTGTGAAGCCATTCTTCTACCTTTTACTTATTGTATATTTAGTATTAATATCAAAAACATTAATACTAAATATACATGCATAGCTACATAGAGACATATATACATTTATGTAAAAGATATGAAAATTATTTTAACGAAGCGAGTATAGTTATAGTTGATTATTTAGAAAGATAAATTTTCTCTTAGGATAATATTTTGTAAAATTGTTATTTCAGGAAGGAAAACTCTCAACTATGTCAGGAATAGAAGAAGTTTCTCATGAGAGAACTCTTCCCAATGTTCTAACAAGAATTAAAAATATAATTGATAAAAAAGGAATGGTAAGATATTGTGGGTAATATTATTAGGTTACTAAGTATAGTTGGTCCTTTTCAGTTACAGCTTTGCAGATTGGTTTGAAAATCTTAAGCCTCGTGTAATTACAGTAAAAATGATGTTCAGATACCAGTATATAAATATAATTAATCTAAACTTAAGGCAGAGAGTTTTGTTAATCAAGAACCAAATAAATTTGGAGGACATCATACTGGATTACACTTGGCTGTCTGTCTATCCATTCATATATTCATCATACTTTTGTGTCTGGGTATAATTTTCAAACTACTAAACATAAATTGATGAAACTTCATATATGTACATGTTACATATAGATAATCACAAGATAAAGTTTCATGGGCAAAACTCAAGTTCCTGCATCAAAGGTCAAGTAGAACATTTGCATGTCCAGACTATAACTTTTGAACCACTCAACATAAATTGATGAAACTTCACACACACAGTATATGTATCATTACAATATAGTGTGTTTTGAACAAGATTAGGTCCCTGCATTAAACAGCAAGGTCACAAATAGAAGTCAAAGACAAAATGTAGGGGAATGTGCTGCATCATGATATTTAGTGGGACACAATTACTGGATATCTGGTATCTGGCCAGATAATGCTGGATAGTACTTTTCTAGAGCCAAAACATATACATTTATTCCTCAAACTAGTTATATAGAGGAAAATGATTTACTTCCCACGAAAACTTTGTTTGATAAATTAGCAGTTTGCAACATTGGAATGTTAAGATTAAAAGCACCTATACCATATATTACATATTTGCTAAATAAGTCCCATACCATAATAAAGCAGAACTAAAATAAGGTTACCATTATTTAAATTTTAAACAGACCATGTATCTTTTGTCAGTGGCTATTAGTGTTGAAAACCGGTTTGTAAAAATGGGTTTTTAACCGTTTGTAAAATTCCCCTAAAAATCGAAAACCGAAAGAAAAAACTGGTTTTATCGATTGATTTTTATTTGGCTCAAACTTGCGCGAACGTGCAGCTACGCGCTACAGCGCACAAAAAATAACTTTGAATACATTACCTATTAAGTTAAATTGTGACAAACTGGCAACTGCTCTTCAGTATATTTTTTGCCTATCTGGCAACTCGATCTTCAGTATATTTTTTGCCTATCTGGCAACTCGATCTTCAGTTTGTCTCATCATGTAGGCTGTAGTGTAGAGTCAGTCGACTAAAGCCCTATTTGCAGTATAAGACCCTTAATGCCCTTTGTTTCTTAAGATGTCATTTCCAAAATAGGGATAAAATCTAAATTAATTTATATATTTTTTCTTACATGAAGAGTCAATTTTCTGTTTTCTAGGTAAAGTTTTTTTTATTAAAGAATTTTATTTCAATGTTTTTTCCAAAATAGAGAAATTTTATTTTTATTCTTTATAATTTTTTTTACAAAAAGAAGTTTATTTCTTTCTAAGTATAGATGTTTTATTTTAAAAAATTATTTCAAATCTAAATTGTTTGAATAATGTATTATTTTGGCTAAAATAAAATATGTCAAAGTTGTCATTTTCTTATTCATATGCATACATATGATGCTGCATTTTTGCATTCTTTTGACCAAAAAATAGGCGATAAGCTATGCTTGTTAAGAGTTAAAGTCAGTACCTTTCAATTGTGGCTTTTAAAAATTACTATACTTTTCGGTCATAACTGGTTAAAACCGGTTTTCAAAAAACAGATTGATTAAAAACTGGTTTGTAAAGTTTCGATTATTTTTCAACACTAGTGGCTATGTCGTGTGTTTGTCTTTGATTAGTTTTTCCCTTCAAAAAAGAAAATGAAGGCTGCAGGTGGCTTAAAGTAGTAGTATGTGAATTAAGTCATGTAATGGTGTGTCAGAAGTCATAAAGGGGTGTTATTTTTTATTACATTGGAACTATTATTGATATCATTTTAGTTTTGTTTCAGATAATATTTGGACCCTTAAATTTTAAACCATGAGCAAGTGGACAATTCGGTAACATACTGCTATTGTAGAGCTTTTTCAAATGGCAGCTCCATAATTGTTGCTCAAAGCACTTACCATTTAGAAAATTTCATGCTAATGTTGCTCCATCAGGGCATGTCATCAGATTACACAGGCCTGCAAAAGAGAACTTTGTAAAAGTTGTTTTCTTACTAATAACTGATTTTATATAATTCAACTACACTGATTTCGAATAAGATGTCCAATCATGTAGAGATTTTCTGCAAACTGAAAGGGGAAAAACAACATAAATAAATATTATTTATTTAAATTTACATTAGGTACCTATTTCGCTGGAGACATAAACTGGCCTGTGAGATCCTTTAATATCTCTGCTGCAGATTTCTTGTGGGGGTTCTTAAAAGAAAGGGTTTACTTGAACAAACCACAGACAAGTACAGCATCTTAACAAAAACATAGAGGAAGACATATGCAACACCACTCAAGACATTTTGAAGAAAGTAATGGAGAGTGTCGTTCTAAGAGCTTGCCAATGTGTTGCAGCTGGTGGTGGACATTTAAATTCCATTTACTTGTCATAAATAGTCTGTATATAAAATATCATTCATTTATGGATTCTGAAAATGTGATAATTGTTGAAGTCAAGTGTTTTTTGTGATATTGTGAATTAAAATCCCTTTAGACTTTTGATGTACCCAGTTCATTATTTATTTTTATTGTGTTCATTATTATTACTATGATATGTGTGGAGATTAAGTTGGCTCATTATTATTATTAAATTTACAGTGTTGCCTTCTATATAAATTAAACTGAATTTTAAAGATGAAATATATGTGGCACTCCTAGAAATTAGTATAAAAATGTAGCTCATTCAATTTAAAATTTTTACCATTAAAATATTTGAGTACGCCACTTTTTAGTGCATTGGAGAATCTCTTCAGATAATAGAAGTTGTTTGTCTCCTGAAAATGCAGAAAAGTTGCTTATCATGAAAAATAAAAAAAATTAAAATTTTCACTAATAATTAATTAATTTTTTTTTATGAAAATAAAAACCCACTCTAATAGACAGAGTTTATTTCCACAACAGTTTCGACGCCCACTGGCATCCTCCTCGGGTGGATACAGAAAAACGAATGAACCAAAACAAGAGGGAAAAACAGTCCAGGGACTGACTGTTAAGAAATTCGCACCTAGGTTAGATCCCATTCTCCTGACACTGGAAGGGCATTTTCATTAAGTACATTCGCACAAATTTAAAACTATCTTCCTGTTCTAAACATACAGATTCTATTATTTTTTTATTTTTTTACATAATTATTACATTTATTATTAAATTTATTACTGTACATTTAATATTGCATAATTATTTATTACAGAAATTATAAATTTATTATTACATTGGTTATTACATTGTTGTTTATTATACAGAACTTATAAACTGAAAAACGAATGAAAAAGGCGATTAGGAAACAATCCAGAAACCATTGAGAAATTCGCACCTAGGTTAGATACCATTCTCCCGACACCGGAAGGGCATTTTATTACAGGGTCCGCTTATAAGTACATTCCCACAAATTAAAACTATCTTCTTGTTCTATACATACAGGTTCTAATATTTTGACATAATTACTGCATTTATTATTGCATTTACATTTTTTAACATTTATTATTATTACCTTTACCCTAATTATTGAATTTATAATATTACCTTTATTATTACATCTGTTGCATTTATATTTATTACTTCCATTATTACATTTACTAAAAGCTAGTAAGGAAACAATCCAGAGACCTTTAAGAAATTCACACTTAGGTTCGAACACATTCCCATGACTCCGTAAGGGATTTTTTGACCAAGAACCTCATTAAAGGGTCTAACTTATAAGTACCTTTGCACAAATTAAAATTATCTACTTTTTCTATACACAGATTCTATTATTTTTCTTTTGACATAATTATTACATTTATAAAGTACCTTACTTGATTCCCAATCTATAGCATGATTATTTTGGCTGGCATGATAAAAAATGGCATTATTAGTATTACAACTTCTGAAGGCATATTTGTGTTCTTTAATACGGGTTTCAATATTTCTTCCAGTTTCTCCCACGTATACTAAATCACAACTTTTACAGGGAATGCTGTAGACACAGGCTTGTTCCTCTTTTGCAACATTATTCCTAACCAATTTACTTTTCACGGTAGACGAATATTTGAACGCCAAAGCAAACTTAAAATATTTCATCAATGGTTTTACTCTTTCTAAGCCGGCAATGTAAGGCAAACTCACATATTGTTTTTGGTTAACTGAAGGTTCCCGAGGGGCATAAAAAGATTTTCTGGCTTTAAAATATGCCTTTCTGATAAACCACTCAGGATATTTTAAATCCTTAAAAATGTTCCAAATCTTTGAATTTTTCGGGTCCAGCAAATGTGGGCTACAAATCCTGAGTGCTCTTAGAAACATGGAAGAAATAATTGAGCTTTTAACCCCTTCATCATGATATGAAAAATAATGAATGTACGAATTACAATGAGTAGGTTTTCTATAGACCGTGAAATTGGGCTTTCCACTTTCATTAATGACCAAAACATCTAGAAAAGGTAATTGTTTGTTGTTCTCCCATTCATATTTAAATTTAATAGAGGGAACAAGATTATTTAATGACTGAAAGAAAGTGTCAAAGTTGTTCCAGTGGTCAGGCCAAAATGAGAAAATATCTACATAATGAAACCAAATTAGATTCCTGGGACATATTGTTTGCAACAATTCCGACTCATAATATTCCATGTATAATGTACTCAGTATTGGGGATAAAGGGGACCCCATTCCCATACTAAAACATTGCAAATAAAATTCTTCACCGAAGAAGGCATTATTGGTGACAGTTTTATCAGTTCTAAAAATACAGATGTGGGCATGCCTAGTTCTACATTACATTACATGTTGTAATACTAATAATGCCATTTTTTATCACGCCAGCCAAAATAATCATGCTATAGATTGGGAATCAAGTAAGGTAATTTATAAATGTAATAATTATGTCAAAAGAAAAATAATAGAATCTGTGTGTATAGAAAAAGTAGATAATTTTAATTTGTGCGAAGGTACTTATAAGTTAGACCCTTTAATGAGATTCTTGGTCAAAAAATCCCTTACGGAGTTGTGGGAATGTGTTCAAACCTAAGTGTGAATTTCTTAAAGGTGTCTGGATTGTTTCCTTACTCGCTTTTAGTAAATGTAATAATGGAAGTAATAAATGTGGAAATAAATATAAATGCAACAGATGTAATAATAAAGGTAATATTATAAATTTAATAATTAGGGTAAAGGTAATAATAATAAATGTTAAAAAATGTAAATGCAATAATAAATGCAGTAATTATGTCAAAATATTAGAATCTGTATGTATAGAACAAGAAGATAGTTTTAATTTGTGGGAATGTACTCATAAGCGGACCCTGTAATAAAATGCCCTTCTGGTGTCGGGAGAATGGTATCTAACCTAGGTGTGAATTTCTCAATGGTCTCTGGATTGTTTCCTAATCGCCTTTTTCATTCGTTTTTCGGTTTATAAGTTCTGTATAATAAACAACAATGTAATAACCAATGTAATAATAAATTTATAATTTCTGTAATAAATAATTATGCAATATTAAATGTAATAAATTTAATAATAAATGTAATAATTATGTAAAAAAATAAAAAAATAATAGAATCTGTATGTTTAGAACAGGAAGATAGTTTTAAATTTGTGCGAATGTACTTAATGAAAATGCCCTTCTGGTGTCAGGAGAATGGGATCTAACCTAGGTGCGAATTTCTTAACGGTCGGTCCCTGGAATGTTTTTCCCTCTTGTTTTGGTTCATTCGTTTTCTGTATCCACCCGAGGAGGATGCCAGTGGGCGTCGAAACTGTTGTGGAAATAAACTCTGTCTATTAGAGTGGGTTTTTATTTTCATATTTTGACCTTCACGTAGAAAAAAGTGAAGTTTTTTGCAATTTTTTTTTAGTTTAAAAAATAGGAAGTTTCTTCTGGTGTTTTTTAAAAATTAGTATAATATATATAACATGATTTGTTCTCGCTTTGAGTCATAGAAAATATTAGTTGATGAAAATAAGTCAATCAGTAACAGTGTAGATCTGTTTATTTTTTATTTCTTTCTCAAATTATTTATTTCTAAACATTCATAGATATCCAAAAACTTGCCAGATTCTGGATATTTACTGACTATCCAGTATGTCCTTGGTCAAATTAGAAGTCCATGCTATAACTTCTGAACCTGACACACACTTTGGGTACCTGTATCAAAACTGAAGATCACAAATGAAGGTCTATGTCATAACATTTGAAGCACTCATCATAAATTAATGAAACTAAACATACACATGGATGATCATAAGATGATTTGCTCTGAGTAAGACTCAAGTCCCTACAGCAAAGGTCAAGGTCATAGAGGTCAAATGGAGGTACATGCCATAACTTTTTAACAACACAATTAAATTGATGAAACTTCACATACATATACGAGATCATATATTGTAGATCATCACAAGTTGGTGTGTTGTCAACAAGTCTCGTTTCTTGCACCAAAGGTCAAGTTTACAAATAGAGAGGGGAACATTGATGTCATTCTGATGTAGTTCTTGTTAGACATATAAAGATGAGTACAATGAGGTTATCAATTCACAAAATTAAAGATACACAAATTAGGTAACCCACATATGGCTACTGGTTTCGTAGAACTGTAGAAGCACACTTACTTTATTAATAGCATTCATAGAATACAGATTGTAAAGAAAAGAATAAAACTCAAGGAGTTGGCTTCTTAAAAAAATCCTTTCACTTTATATGAGCTGAAATTAAAATTGTAATGGATGGGCATAGGCTTATCATGAATACTTTATTACCGTGGTGTTGAATGATGAGAATACTTGTATTTTATACAGAATTTGCTTCTTTCAGATGCCTCAACAGTACAAGGATTCAGACTTCAAGTACTATTGGTTGCCTGATCATTTAAGTAAAGAGTGTTACGATTGTTCTGAAAAATTTACACCTTTGAGAAGAAGACACCACTGCAGAGTTTGTGGACAAATATTTTGCGCTAAGTGTTGCAACAGGATGATACCTGGAAAAATTATTGGATACAAAGGTAAGGTCAGAGTTTCCTTTGGACATGGGTATCAAATATATACTAAAAAGAACGTAGGTAATTAAATGGAAAGACCGTTTTTCAATATGCTGCACTGCAGAATATAGCAGTAAGCTTCATCTATTAGTGTAGCTCTATACCAAAGCTAACTTTAATACTCTTATGGATGATGTTCTAATTAAATTATTCATTTAAAACATCAGGATTTGTGCTGATTTTAATTTGTTTTTCCATTTTTATTTTGAGAACAGGAGATTTGAGAGTGTGTACATATTGTTGTAAAGTTGTCTTAACCTACTTGCAATCCAACAACTTTGAGGAGGATGTTTTGGCTGATTTAAAGGCTCTCCAAGAAGAGCTTTTACCACCAAAATCCTCTATGAAGTTAACAGACACGGAAGCAGCCTCACTTTCTAGTGCATCTGACACTGAGAGACAAGCCAACACTCACATCAGACGCAAGCCAATGTTTGGGTTTATGGAAGAGAATTACACTGTGAAAACAAGGTAAATAAACATGCTGAGTATGCGTCACTGTTACCATTTAGTCATTTAAAATCGTCAGTCGAAAATGCTTCAAAAGTTTATTGAAAATGGACAAATAAATTTCTCTTGTTTAACAGTCTTAACGAAGTTACTTTTTATTCAAGTTGTTTTAATTTCGTATTAACTTAAAGTTGTAGTTTGTAATGTGTAAATCGTGGTTTTTGATTGGAGATTGGTTAAGCTTGGAATTAAGAATGGGGCGTAATGACATGATACTAAATTTTATCCAGTATATTGTTTAACAGTTGCATTAATTGATAGACTTAAGTCGGACTTTGTGAATGGAATGTATGTTTATTTTTATATAGAGATCAGTAAATAATAATAATAATAACAACTAATAATGCTGCCAACCCCGTCGTCTCAACATTGTTAACTTTTACAAAGACTAAACTATGTATGACTACTGTTGCGCTATTTTAGTTTCTGCATAATCTAAAAGATTAATCACTGTATGGCTTCTGGGCAGGTTATTTTTAAAACTTGAATGTGACTTGGTTTTAGTAATTTAAACCTTTCATGCAATTCTTGGGACTAAGGATTTTTCATCCTGCGTGGTTAAATACTTTTTCTAAATGATTATATTTAAGCATTCACCATAAATTGGTAATGAGGTGCATTTTTCAGTCTTGCGCTTTTTATTTTACGTTTATGATTTACAGTAATATCTTGGCAGAAAGATGATCAGTCAGATGCAAACTGTTGTACTGTACGAGTATATTACAACATGTATACGTGAATGTAGCTTCTGCCATTAAATGATTCATTAAGTTGTATGTAAGATTCCCTTTAAAGTGTTTTGAAAAATAGAAGTATATTTTATGACTGAAATTTAGAGGAAGACATTTTTTTGCAACATTGGTTGGCTCACCCACGCTAAGAACATAAGAAATGGAGGATAACTCAAATCCACCAAAGATTTTCTAGGTTATCCCTGTCCAAAATAGGAATGAAACCACACCCCAAATACATACTGTAATGTTTTACTCTATAATACAATACCTATAGAAAGAATCCAAACTGTTTGAGGTCTATTCTGAAAAAATGTCTCAGATCCCTCTTAGATCTACGAGATTGTGCCATCCATATGCACACAAGACAGATGCACAAGATTTACAATATTCCCCTTTTTCCCTAGTCATAAATTGATCGTAATTGTGTCTATATCGATTGGATTGTATCGCTACCAACTGAACTTCACTCGTTTACTATTTACAAAATTTCTCTAAAAATTTCTTTCACCACTGCAGTTGACAATTCATTCCAGAATTTTATAAATTTTATTCATTCCACTCCTTAAACCCAAAGAAACATTTATGTAGATCTAATCTTCGAGTCTACCAGTTTATAAGAACATAAGAAGAACATAAGAAATTTTTATAGTGGGCACACTAGGGGCCACTTCGTCCCATCGAGGTGGCTCCACTATGTAAAAACTGCCTGTACATTGGCAACAACCAATTTTTACAAAACTAATTAATTATCAATTTAAAACTAAAGATAGAATCTCTGGATCCAGAGGATCAAAGTCATAATAGGCTACTAGCCACAAATATGTTACTCTATATCTATAACTGACATGCAAATACTGTATATCAGATCCAAAGAATCCAGTCAATTTCATTACGGTACCCATCAATACCAGTACCTTGCCAACCAAGTCACCATATACATTACAATATATATACTTAGGAGGAAAAGTGTAGGTGTGGCTGTAAAGACTGTACAGTAATGTAGAAATATGTGTGCACCCATTTTGGGTCTCCCATTTAAAGGTGTTTGTGGGGCAAGTGAAGATCATGAGTTTTTCAATACCTCACAATACTATGGGGGCCACCGCTTGGCAGAGGAATCTCTCTAAATGGGGTGTGTAAGGACAGAGAGTATCCCCTAACCCAAGATGCTACATCCCTATATCCCATAACACTTGTGTTGAGCTGTGGGATCTATCACCTAAATGCACATAATATATGAAATAAACTAGTACCATTCATGCAATAAAAATGGGCTTAAACACTATCACCAGATGTCACTTGCAGACATCAAACTATCCAACCTTCTTTTGAAAGAATCAAGTGTATCTGAAGTCACCACTTCTTCTGTCAGACTGTTCCAAAACTTAATTACTCTGTTTGTAAAACTGTTTTCTTAAATTTGTTCTACATCTTGGCTTAAATAATTTCATATTATGACCTCTAGTCTGGTTATTGTGATCTTTAATGAAAAGAGACTCAAAATCTATCTTATCCAACTCTTTTAGCATTTTATACACCTCTATCATATCACCTCTTAACCACCACCTTTTTAATGAGAACATGTTTAGATATGCCAGTCTTTCCTTATATGCCAATTGTCTTAGAGATGGAATCATTCTTGTTGCTCGTTTCTGCACTTTTTCCAGTTTTTCAATGTCTTGTATCAAATAGGGACTATTAAATTGAATACAGTATTCGAGGAGGGGTCTCACATACGAAATGTATAGTTGCTTTATAATATTGGGTGATTTGTATTCAATGTGTGTGTGTGCATGAGATTGAGTCTAGCATTTGCTTTATTTCTGATTACCATACAGTGATTTGAGGGTTTAAGTTCATTAGTCACAGTGACACCCAAGTCTTTCTCTTTATCATCATTTTTAATCCAAATTCCATTCATATTGTATTCAAATTCTGGATTTTTTGGCCCAGTATGCATAACCTTGCACTTATCAACATTAAATTTCATCTACTTATCTGCCCAGGCTGTTATTCTAAGTCTTTTTGTATTGTCATTGCTCCTGCTACTGACTTAACATTATGGCCTAATTTTGTATCATCAGCAAATTTTGAGGTTTTACATGATAGGCCCTTCTCTAGATCGTTTATGTAGACAACAAAAAGCAGAGGTCCCAGCACAGACCCCTGTGGAACTCCGCTCAATACGAGTCTCCAAATAGACTTATTTCCATTTAGATGAACTCTATTTTCTCTTTCTCAGCCATTTTATCCAGTCAGCTGTATGACCTCTTATACCATGGGCTCTAACTTTTACCAACAATCTTGCATGAGGAACAGTATCAAATGCCTTTGCAAAATCTAAGTATACTATATCTACTGGCTCTTTATTGTCCAAATGCAATAGGACTCCATTAGAAAATTCAATGAAGCTGGTTAGACAGGACCTTCCATTTCGAAAGCCATGCTGGCTATCATTTATAAGGTTGCACTCTTCAAGGAACTCAGTAACTTTACCTCTAATGATACTTTCGAGTAATTTGCAAATAATGGAGGTGAGGCTGAGGGGTTTGTAGTTTTTTGCCAAGTTTCTATTTCCTTTTTTAAAGATTGGAGCCACATTTGCTTTCTTCGAATCCTCTGGAATTTCAGTACATATCAATGATTTATTAAAAATAATTTCTAGTGCCTGTGCTATATTCTTTTTGGCAGCTTTTATGACTATTGGATGCATTTCATCTGGCCCTGGAGATTTTTCTGTTTTTAATTTATCTATTGCTTTTAGGATATCTAGTTTTGTTACCCTTTATTCATTTATTTCTCTATCTTGTCCTGGTAGTATAAGATCAGGAATATTATTTAAATTTTCATTTGTGAATACTGATAAGTATTTGTTTAGTTCTTCAGTTATTTCAAGATCATCATCTATAGTTTTATCTAGTTCTATTGTTAGTTTCAAATAATATCATCCATAACAGACCTTTGTTCAAAAGAGAACATTCCAAATTCCTTTAGTTTATTTCTATAATCCTTTCCTCTCAAGTTAGGAGCAAGTTTAGTTTCTTTATGCTGGACATCCTCTGACAAATCTATATCCTGCTTGTACACAATATTCTAAATGTGGCGTAACGTATGAATTATAAAGTTTGATGATTACTACTTTGCTTTTGTAACTCTTATTACTATTTATATTATCTAACATTTTATTAGCTTCGTTCCTAGCTTCTAGGCATTGCCTTGAAGATTCAAGATATTTGGTGATGATTACTCCTAGGTCTTTTTCTTTATTTACACCCTCCACCCAATATCTGTACATTTCACACCCAAATTCCCCTTGGTTAACCAAAGGGAATTTGGGATGAGGGTTTATGAGATAAGATAGAACGCATAGCTCAGTATTCCGCGTAAGACGTTGACATTGAGTCCTCGGCGCATAAGACTTCGAACGGAGTAGAGTCCCTCTACTCTTCCAAGATCTCCTCCTAAGCTTTCCGCGATTTAACCTTCATCAGAGAGTCGTTCCGCATCGCGATGGCGTCGTCAGGACGAGCGAAGCGAACGGAGCGTTAGGGACAAGATTGCGATGTTCTCCAATGAAAAAGAGTGTTCAAAGGCCAAGAATCGGAAAATAGATCGCTCTGAGTCTATGAACAGCGGTCGGAACGAAAAGACATGCATGAAGCGATCTCTGACTGAAGATGACGTTCGAATAGAGTCCGACGAAATAGATATTAAACTGAGTAAAGATTCGTCTGCGGGTAAGCAAAATAATCGTAAACAAGGGAAACCTTCCGTTTATAGTTCGATGATAAATGTTCATTCCTCGGACTCTGACTCCAAGGAAAACGTGAAGCCGATGTAAGAGAGAAGAACTCTAAACTAAGTAACGAAACGGGCACTAACCCAAAGTCGGGATTGAACAGTCGATCTCAAAGTTTGATTGACATTGGAAAGCCTTCGAGAATGAAGCGACACATCGTTGGAGCGTACGATCGACCCTCCGTCTATAAATATGGAATCGAGAAGCCGGAAGAAAGAGAATGGAGAACTACTTTGACCAATATGATTGAGCAGAGAAGAAAAAGTATGAGCAAACTTCGAGGTCTCGTAACACCCGAGACCAGAACGAGAGAGAACAGTGAAGCTCGTCTCCCGCTCGACTTGCCAAGGATTAGTAGTCATTTATCTCCCAAATTCCCTGTTATTACCTCCTATATGAAGAACCTTACATTTGTGGCAGTTGACTTGCATTTGTCAATTCTGTGCCCATACTATAAATTTATTTAGATTTCTTTGTAACCTATTTGTCATCAGCAAATTTAGAAATTTGGCTAGCTATCCCATCCTCTAAATTATTCAAGTACATAATAAACAGTAAGGGTTCAAGAACTGATCCCTGAAGAACTCCACTAAGTACTTCCTGCCAGTCAGACTTGTGCCCATTTAAGTAACATGGTTTCCTACCTCTTAGCCAAGAGGTGGACTATTATTTCAGTCAGAGTGCTACTTGAAAAGATTGAGCAGCGATCACGGGTCGATTAACCCGAGTGTTTGGCCTGTGTCTATGATGAACATGTATGTTTGTGCCATTCCAACAGCCTTGATCAATGGTATTGTACGAAACAATTACAATAATTATTTCTAATACTTGTTTTGTTTGGGTTGGCCAAAATCTCTCAGCATAAAGTGAATGTAAATGAAATCATCTATTGCTATTACCTTATGGCCCAGTTTGTTAAGACGGGTAAAATTTTGTGAAGGCCCGGATGCAACCTGTGGAGACATATTTTGCACAAAAGTGGAATAGCCTTCCCACGGAGGACCTAACCAGCATTTTGGTAAATATGTTTAAGAATAGGTTTATCAGGTATTTTGGTAGCATAAACTTAAAATAAAAGGAAGGTAATTGGGATGTCATTTAGTTTACTGTAGGATTTAGACCGTTGTTCCTTTTGTAGTAAGAGGCGCCGGTTGCATTTATCTTCAGAGCACTGAGAGTTCTCAAAGGCGATAAAGCAGTAAGAGTTCTCGGGAGTTGAAACCACCTTAGAGCAAATTAAATTTAAAGGGAGGATACTCTAATGTGCATTTAATATTTATTTAGAGATAGAAGCAGTGATACCCCTTTTGCAGTAAATGTAGTCAGAGACGCTGTGTGAAAAGTTTGATTGGGACTCTTGGGAGTCAAAAACCTCTGAATAGACAGACGTATTCACATTTTGGGATGCTACTTGGGAATACGGTATAGGATTGTTTGTACTTTTTAGCAAAATCGTGGTATATGTAACTCAGCTATCCAAAGCAAAATTTCAGAGTTTAGATTAAGTAGTTTAGCAGTTCATACTATCCTTTATTTTCCATTGCCTTCAAGTACATGTTGGGTACACCAGAGAAGTGTTATGTATGGTGTGAATAAACTCTGAATCTATTCTTTCCATGATACTTTTTCCTATAAATCTTCTTCTGCCACTCTTTTCTGTCCATAGCTCTTTCCCCGCCATCCACTTTCTCCATACTGTACTTTAATACTATTATTATGTCTTTGTAAAAGTTTAACCAGTTTATAAGTGTATGGTATGAGAGTTTAGTTCTCTCAATTTTCAGTTACTTTCTTGTATGCCTCTCTTTCCAGCTGCTTTTATTTGGGGCTATCCTAGAACGGATCTTAAGGTTTTTGTTAGCATGTAACATTATCAGTAAGTTTCATAACACAGAAATAAGAAATAGCTATACGAGCATATTTCAGTTCTTCTTATACAAATGTAGTTGCTATTGCAAGAAAACCTTTGCTCCCCCAAATCAAGAGCGACACTACTAGCAAGAACTTTCGCTCATAAACATTCTGAGATTTGTTGTCCTCGGATTTCTCAAATGTGTTTTTAAATGTCGGCTTCAGTTTTAGATGGTGTTTTTACCCTAATTATTTAGTGATTTACTTTAGAAATCTTTGGCTTAACCTAACTAGGCCTACACATTATAGACCATTGATGTACTGTAGTTGTCTTCATTCTGATATTTCTTTGACAGTCACTCATCATTTTCATCTATTTTATGTAAAAGCCTTGGATAGCAAAGATGCAAATTTTCATGTTGGTAGTAAAAAATTAACAATTTAGTATCAAAATCTTACACCCCATAGCTATTAAGAGACCTTACATTGATCACAGGTGTTTTTCCTCTGATTTCCCTACTTGTGTCGATCAAAAACAGCTGGAGCAGATCTCCTCAGAGAGGCAACTGCTGCTAAAGGACTCTCAGCAGCTGCATTCTCTGTGGTCCGTGATGGTCATGGGCCCCAAAAAACTCCCTCTCTCCACTAACCGACACCGCCTCAAAGCCTTCCCAGACAGCTTCATTGGAAGGGATTTTGTGCAGTGGCTACTTGACAATGATAAGGCGTCCAGCAGGTGCGTTTGTTGTAAAGTTGTTTAATAATTTAATTTCTATCTATTATGTGAGATAGACGATGGTGATAAACAGCATTATATAACCGAACTATCAAAAGCAATTTGGGGGTTCTAGGCTAAGCTATTTTATTCGCTGGAGGTAATGAAGTAGACTAGGCTAGTCTACTTCATTGCAGTTTTTAATATCTTTTTGAGAATACTTAGAACTGAGCAGATTATTCATAACTACTGAGAATTCTTCTTTGGGCTCTGTTTTCCAGTGGATAGACTATTTTACTTCATTTTATGTCATGCTTTTTATCCGAGTTGTTAAGGGATTAGTTAGTTTGTCGATTTGTTGAACTAAAAATCTGTGCACTATTTTACTGTGTTCGTTGTTTTCAGTTTATTTCCTTTAAAGGAACCTCTAGTTATCAGTCAAGTTTTAGTTTTGTACATTAGTCTGTAACTTCATTACTATTATCACAATATTACCAATGGTATAATAGTCGGTGAGTTTACAAAATATATAGGTAATGCAAATGAACAGCAGGGTACTGAATTGAGTATTATAAACAAATGCTGTATTTCATTCAGACAATCTGCTATTGCGATTGGTCAAGCGCTGTTGGAGGCTGGGTTTATTTTGTGTGTGTCGCAAGCAGACCAAATCTTCGTTGATGAACATGTACTCTACAACACGCTGAAGCCAAATGAGTTTGAGGTCCAGACCCCTACAGCTAATTCTTTGTCATTGTCCCAAGACATGGGTCAAGAACCTCTCTGGCTTAAGCAAATTCCATCTCAAGTGGAAGGTAATCGCTTGTTTGTAGTTCGTTTATATTGTAGATACTAATGTATATACCAATATGAATATTCAGTGGTCGCCTCATTGATGTTTACATTCCCAAAATAATCATTATTCTCACATAATAGTGAATTTGGTATACATATTGAAAGTACTTCATGAACATCTGAACATGCTGTGCAAAACTGGGGAAACTAGTTGTGTTTTAGAAACAAAAAATACAGGTAGGCCGTACATTAGCCTTGACAAAAAAAAAAAAAAAAAAAAAAAACTGGGTTTACCCTGTTATTGTGTAGTTGATCTTAACCGAATTACTTGTCCTTGGTTCAAAGTTCAAGCATCGCGTCCATCCATAGTGAATGAGAAATAGTTTTAATAGTTTATTTTTACAGATGGAAAGGAAGATTCTCCTCAAATAAAATCCAGTAATGGACATAAAGCCTCCGATTCTCTCGTGGATTTATCAGCGTCATCTTCCAATTATTCATTGGATTTGAATATTAAAGACAATGTTGTCTCGATGAAAAACCCGCTAAAGAAAAGGTACGTTATTAAGAATCAAAGACTCGTTTGTTTAGTTATAAACCTCAGCTATACTAAGACCTCATTGTTTTTATTCAGTGAAACCAGAAGTGAAATGAGGGCCTCTTTCGGATTTGATCAAGGGGATAGTTTACAAACTTCTGTTTCGGCCGTTCTTAATGACTCAGTTATGCCCACTGCCTCAGAACAGCATTCCACGGGAACCATCATGGCGGAAGAGGTTCTGGAGGTAAAAAGATGAATTAAATATTAAGAATTCAATAAAAGAACTCTATCTCTTTTCTAGGAATAAAATGGGTAAAGAACATATAAGCTATGTTACCAAGAAATCTTAAGTTCTTTTGCTCCATGATTAGGTGTTGAAATATACACGAAAGTACTCAGAGCGCTGTCTTTATTTTTCTCATGAAATATTTTATTTTAATTATTTTATTTGACATTTGTTAATATTTTTCATTTTTATATTATATATATATATATATATATATATATATATATATATATATATATATATATATATATACACACACACACACACACACTTTTGGTAACTTTTGGTTTGCTTCCGTCCGAATTGTTCATTTTGACGAAGGTCAAGCTTTTCACTCCACCTTAGACCTACAGTTTAACGTGGAATCCGAACCACGCCCCACCAGTAGCCCAGCGTCTTAACTACTAGGCTACCCACTCACTCAGCCTCCAATACCCAGGGTACCCCTTTATCTACCAACCATTTTATTTATTATGTGGAAGGATGAACAGCTGGGTTTTGCTGCGCGCCACCTGCCATCACTGGGTCTCAATCCTGGGGCCGATGGATTCGTAGTCAGCGACGCTAACCACTACACCACCGAGGCGCATATATATATATATATATATATATATATATATATATATTTTTTTTTTAATTGGGGTTGTTTAACCTCCTTCGCAACATCCAAGGTCATATGATGGGGGGGACCTACAGCTTTACGTGGGATCCGAACCACGGGTCGCTACATAATCTGGGCGCAGAGGACGGTCTCCCATCCAACTACTACCCAGACCCAATGTCGCTTAAATTCGCTGATCTCTGGGAAGCGGTGTTACGACATCGGCCACGACGTAGCCCAAGCCCATACTGTATATATTATATATATATATATATTATATATATATATATATATATATATATATATATATTAGGGTGTCACTAGGTAATAGGGGGAAAATTAAACGATGGATATTTTCCTATGACACCCCCTAAAATTGTTCCATTTGGTGTAAAACATACGGAAGAGAAATTTGGTCCTGATTGGTCATCATTTAAAGGTCGCCCTCGTCACTGAAAACAAGACCCATTTGTTGACGTCAACAAGCTGTTCAGTGTTCACAGCTTGGGCCGAACCAGATAATAAAAAACAAGGCAATTTGGTGAAATAACGAAAGTAAGACACTTAAAAACGCAAAGAATACAAACAGTTTATTATATATCAAAATAGAAGACATAATTTGGCGAATAATGGTACAAAATGGAGAAGCAGCAAAAGCAAAACTTTGAGAAATAAAATACATATACAGTAGCAGAATAATTGGTGCTCATACGCTGATCAGTGATTAGTTCTTTCGCGTCCTCACTAATGCTGATTTGTTCGGAGCTGGGTGTTGCTTTCTGTGGTCAGTGACAACTTGAACGAGGAACTGGAGCTGTTCTTCTTTCACTGTCAACTTTCCGTTCAGCTCCTTCACCAGAGCCACGGCCCGTTCTGCTCTGTCGTTCACCACTGCAAGTTTGGAGACCACATCCCGAGCTTGCACGTATTCAGAGTTTGACGTCCATGAACTGGGATGGTGGAGCAGAAAGCAATCTGGCAACTGAAGTTTTGAGAAGAATCCTCGGGTGTTCTTTGTGATCAGTTGCTCCAGTCCTTTGCTGTCACTGAGGAACATAGTATCAAGAACCAAAGGTCGTTTTGGCGGCATGTGAGGGGCTTCTTGATCTAACGCTGCAACCATGCTGCACTTCACTTCCATCGATATCCTCTCCAAAGAACGCCAGACCCACTGCCTCCTCCGAATGGTACCACAGGTGCGCAGACAGCTTCTTGGTGGTACCATCAGAGATCTTCTTGTGCGGGTATCGAAGGAGCGTCCTCATCAATTCCCAATCATTCAGCGGAGCTTCGATGGACAGATGAGCTGTTGCCCACGCCTTCATGTAAACTAGAACAGAAAAGAGGCAGATATCTCGAATTCCGCGTTCCTCGGTGTTCGTCAGTTTAAACTGTCTTCGGAAGAGCCAGATCTTGATGGCATAGAGCCCCTAGCCATCCATCTCGCCCGGTGCATAGCACCAGGGGCGCGGAAGTTTAGTCCCTTGTATGGAACTCCTCCAAGAAAGATGACGGAAAGATCGAGGAATTCCTGATAGTCATCACGAACTTGAAGTGCTTGTGATTTTGCAAACTCAATGAGCTCCGTTCTATGCTTAAAAATAGCTGCTTTGGTGAACGCATCTGTGTCCGCAGTTTGGAACTGTTGCTGGTCAATGCGGGTCCAATAATCATGGAAGCGCTTGAAAAGCAGAATTTCTGGACCGGTAGATACTGAATCTAGCGAAGAACACAAGTTCCTCCACGGTGGCCTGTGTTTGTCGCGGTTGTGTCGAAACACATAGATTTGACATGATCGGTCACCCCATTCATTCAGGCAATCTATGATGGCATTTGTTTGTGCCAGCGCGGTTCCTGACAGAAGTTTTGGCACCCGAGGAGCTGCTCTGTCCCGGAGCCAGATACAAGAATAGGTAAGCGGTCAACATATTCTCGTGACGTCAGATCTTGCATGAGTTTTCCGTCCCAGTGAACAGTCAACGGACTATTGCCTTGGAACTCGCTCTTCAGTTGCCGAGCCTTAAGGGTACGGAATTTTTCACGCTGACGATGAATGGATCCACGATTGATGTTGTAGTCGCTAGCATCATGCCCTAAGCTGGAAGCTGCCTCAAACAGCAGATATGTGGCCTTTCTTGACGAGAGTTGCGTGCGATCAAGCGCTGCCGCCAATTCCGATGTCATGATGTTCTTCGTTGCTCTTTGTTTTAGACGCTAACGAACCACCACATGCTCCTTTTTCTTCGCTATCATCTGAGCTGGAGGATGAGGACTCCAAAACCGCTTCGTTGGATACTGCCTCCATTTCAGCTGCTGATCGCTTTCTTCGTTTCTCCTCTTCCTCCCGACGTCGAGTACAATCTTTGACTTGGCGCTGATGGGTCATGTCCAAACCTGCCATTGAACCTGGACGTCCTTTCTGGCGCTGCTGCTGAAGGAACTCCCAATCCTCTGGGTACTTGACCAATTTCTCACAATCAGCGTGGGCGATGTCAAAGAGACGATCGAGGCGTTCAATGAATTCTTTTTCTTTCGTCTTGTGTGAATCGCTCGTCCTTGAGGCGTGTTTTTTGAGTCCTTTCCACTCCTCGAAGACTTTATCCAGTTTGCTGACGCAGTGTGTCTCGAGTCTGGTTGGAATGTGAGCTTTCTCCCAGAAGGACATCACTGCTCGAAGTGACTTCCTCAACGCGTCACGTATTGTCATTTCCTTTTCATGGTGAAGGTAAAGGAAGTAACCGAATGCTTGCCTGTAGGAAGGAAGCTTGCATCCTTTCACCTCATCAACCGCTGCCCCTAATAGGTATATACACTTCCGGGTTTCCATCACCAGAAATCACGTAGCTGAAATGAGAAACGGTGAATCGTTAAGTATTGTTCACTTTATTTCTCAGATATTCAGACACACACAGATACACACACACACACATATATAGAGATATATAGATATCTAATGAACGATTATGGAGACGCCGTGCAAGCATTAAACTTTGGAAGGCGGGGGCGACCTTTTATAGTTATTCAAATAAAAAGATTTTTCAGTCACCATGTTTTTTTTACCAATGGAATAGATTCTCGGGGTGTCAGCATGAAAATTATTTTAGGAGGGAGTTTCAAACAGATCCACCAACGCGACTTACCATCACTCGAATTAGAGATAAGTTTGAAGCCGATGGAACTGTTCAGAATGTCCACAAGAAGCGTTCCGGAAGACCACGGACATCGACAAGCCCCACAAAGCAAGAAAGAGTACTGGAAACGTATCACCAAAGTCCAAGAAAATCTGTGCGGCAAGCGAGTCGTGAGGTAGGAATTTCAGAATCGTCTGTCCAACGCATTTTGAAGCGCTGTCAATGGAAAAGTTACATTCCAAGATTAGTCCATGCTATTAATGAAGATGATCCGGACCGAAGAGTGGAGTATTGCGAGTGGTACTTGGCACGATGTGGATGTGGATTGGACGAAGGGGTTTCGTAGAATACCCTCCGCGTTCACCAGACCTCACACCACTAGACTTTTTTATGGGGATACTTAAAAGACAAAGTCTACGCTATAAAACCTGCAACAGTCGCTGAATTGAGAGCAGCCATTGAACGAGAATGCACACAAATACCAAACGAAATGTTTCGTGATGTTTGCGATTCCATTGCTTCGCGTTATCAGCAGTGCCTGGACCAGAACGGACGTCAGTTTGAAAACAGGCGTTGACAAAACAATTAAATAATGTCTGTAGATTCTATTACATTTTGAAAATGAAATGTATTTTAATAAACACTGCCTTTATAAGTATTTAAAGTGTGTATACATTTTTTTGGGACGCCCTGTATATATGAGGGTTGTTCAAAAAGCAAGTTTATAACGTGTTTTAAAGAAACTTTTATTACAAGGCAAGTAATTATTACAAGTATTTGAACAACTTACTACTACTATTTTCTACATAATCACCAAACAGATTCAAACATTTGTCGTAGTGTGGGACAAGTTTTCCGATGCGGTCGAGTAAAATGTAGGGTTCTTAGTTTTTAACCAGTTTCGTACGGCCGCTTCTGCATCAGGTTCATTTTGAAATTGTTTACTTCCGAAATGTTTCTTTAGGGCTGGAAACAAATGGAAGTCGCTTGGTGCAAGGTCAGGACTATTGCGTTTATAATCCATGACTTCCAATCCCAGTGGAACGATTCCAAAAGGTGGCGTGTTTGATTTGCAGTGTGAGGGCGTGCATTGTCATGCAAGAACACCATACCTGCAGTAAGCAACCCAGGACGTTTTCGTCTGATATCCGTGCGGAGTCGCTGTAAAGTTTTACAATAAGCAGTGGCATTTATTATTGTTCATTTTTGCATGAATTCAACATGTAAAACACCTTGATGGTCCCAAAAATTCGTTGCAATCTTGAACTTTTTGGTTCGTGGTGACCCCGGATGTTGCCACACATGCCTAACAAAATACTGTACTACCAACAACATTATTGTAATGTGCATAATGCACTGGTAATTAACCTTGTAAACTTATTTTTTGAACAACCCTCATATATATATATACAGGGCATCCCAAAAAAATGTATACACACTTTAACAGCTGATAGCTCAATTGATGTTTCTTTCTTTCCAAGTTAAACCCATTAGAATTAATAATGGCAGTCAGACTAAGCTTTGAACAAAGGAAATTCATTCTAAAATGCTACTGGAAGTGTGAAAACGCAGTTGAAGTGCAAAGACAGTTTAGGAGGGAGTTTCAAACAGATCCACCAACGCGACTTACCATCACTCGAATTAGAGATAAGTTTGAAGCCGATGGAACTGTTCAGAATGTCCACAAGAAGCGTTCCGGAAGACCACGGACATCGACAAGCCCCACAAAGCAAGAAAGAATACTGGAAACGTATCACCAAAGTCCAAGAAAATCTGTGCGGCAAGCGAGTCGTGAGGTAGGAATTTCAGAATCGTCTGTCCAACGCATTTTGAAGCGCTGTCAATGGAAAAGTTACATTCCAAGATTAGTCCATGCTATTAATGAAGATGATCCGGACCGAAGAGTGGAGTATTGCGAGAGGTACTTGGCACGATGTGGATGTGGATTGGACGAAGGGGTTTCGTAGAATACCCTCCGCGTTCACCAGACCTCACACCACTAGACTTTTTTTTATGGGATACTTAAAAGACAAAGTTTACGCTATAAAACCTGCAACAGTCGCTGAATTGAGAGCAGCCATTGAACGAGAATGCACACAAATACCAAACGAAATGTTTCGTGATGTTTGCGATTCCATTGCTTCGCGTTATCAGCAGTGCCTGGACCAGAACGGACGTCGGTTTGAAAACAGGCGTTGACAAAACAATTAAATAATGTCTGTAGATTCTATTACATTTTGAAAATGAAATGTATTTTAATAAACACTGCATTTATAATTATTTAAAGTGTGTATACATTTTTTTGGGACGCCATGTGTATATATATATATATATATATAATATATATATATATATAATATATATATATATATATATATATATATATATATATAATATATATATATATATATATTATATATATACAGGGTGTTTGAAAACTTTCTGTACAAATTGTAATGGGGGATAGGCAACACCAAGACAAACCCTTTTCGTCTATAAGTGTATGTCCACTGACGTCACCATTCGGCGCGAGAGGGCGCCGCTGCAATTGGCTAAAAGGTGAAGTGGGCTAGACTCGCGCTTGCCGCGGGCATTCTTAAATCGGACGTAGTACGCGTAACATGGAGCGCTTCACGACTGCTGAGATGGCTGACATGCATATGGTGTATGGGGCTGCCAATGGAAACGGAAGAGCTGCTGTGAAGTTGTACCGACAGCGCTTCCCAAACAGACGTGTGCCAAACCACCAAACGTTTGCGCATTTGCATCGGCGACTGCGAGAAACTGGAACATTCCATGCAAACATGCATGACACTGGTCGGGAGAGAAACGTGCGCACTCCTGACATGGAAGAAGAAATCCTACGGCGATTTGAGGACAATCCAAGCGCAAGCACGCGAGGTGTTGCACGTATCCTCGGTGTGAACCACGACCTGGTCTGGAGTGTGTTGCACGAGCAGCAGTTACATCCGTTTCATCGTCAGAGAGTCCAGGCATTACAACCTCGGGATTACCCTCTTCGTGTGGAATTCGCACGCTGGTTTCTGCAGCAGACAGCGGTGCAGCCTAATTTTCCGGCTTATGTGCTGTTCTCAGATGAGGCCTGTTTCGCACGTGAGGGTGTGTTTAACATGCACAATTCTCACGTGTGGGCGCACGCAAATCCACATGCTACACGGGTGCATGCTCATCAAGAACGGTTCGCCGTCAATGTTTGGGCGGGTATCGTCCATGGCAAGTTGATTGGGCCGTACCTGCTGCCTGCCCGACTCGACGGGGGGTTTATCGGATATTTCTTGAAGAAACGTTGCCGGAACTGCTGGAAGATGTTCCCGTGGCTATTCGTAGACGAATGTGGTTTCAACACGACGGGGCCCCAGCACACTCCAGCAACGATGTGCGGGATTATCTGAACGCCACTTTTGGGGACCGATGGATAGGCCGGGGTGGGCCGTAGCCTGGCCACCGAGATCGCCCGATTTAACATGCCTCGATTTCTTCCTGTGGGGACACATGAAGAACCTCGTGTACGAGACTCCCATTTACTCAGAAGAAGACCTCGTAGCAAGAATCGCTGTCGCCGCTGGAACTGTTCCCGAAATGCCGGGAATCTTTCGACGTGTACGTCGGTCAATGCTTCGACGCTGTCGGGCATGCATTGATGCTACCGGTCGCAACTTTCAGCACCTTTAAATAAACATGCCTTCTTTAAATAAACATGTTACGCGTACTACGTCCACACACACACATATATACACCTTTCAACCTTTCAAACGTTCTGTGCGATGATTCCTCATTTCACGAAGGTCAAGTTTGTCGCCCCTCCTCTCGAGTTGGCCTGGTGAAGTAGTGAATTGGTTTCTTGTACTCTCCACCTCACATAGCCAGCTACACCCGGCTCATCGGGGATTGTTCTGAGCCAGGTGTCTAATCTTCCTTTGAAGATGTCCACAGCAACACCATTCATGTTCCTTAGGTCTTTGGGCAGCTGATTGAACAGTTTTTATCCTCTCGTAACAAAACTATTTTCTTTCAGGGTTAAGGATGTTCCCTGTCTCGCCTTTAATTTGGGAACACGACACAGCCTTCCTTTTCTACTTTCCACTGTTGTTTGGAGAGTTACAGGGTTTAGAGTAAGATTAGGGACTAGTTTCTCCATTATTTTCCAAGTGTAAATAATGGTCTCTCTCTCCTCCTCCTCCTCCTCCTCCTCCTCCTCCTCCTCTCCTCCTCCTCCTCCTCCTCCTCCTCCTCCTCCTCCTCCTCCTTTCCAGTGAATATAGGTTTAGTTCGCGTAACCTTTCCCAGTAATTTAGTTCTTTGCACCCCTTGATCTTGTCTGTGAAGCTTCTCTGAATCCCTTCTAGCTGTCTAATGTCTTCTTTTTTATATGGGTATGTTAGGACCGAGCAGTATTCCAATTTGGGTATGATCAGTGTTTTCAGTAGAGGAATCATTATATTCCTATCCCTTCGTTTCTCTTATATTGTGTTTCAAATTTCGCATCATCAGTCATTACAACCGCTAAATCTTTTGTTCTAGAATTTCTCTGAATTTCCTGTCCATTTTGGATATAATATTCCATGGATTTGAGGTCTTCTCTTTTTCCGTACCGTAACAGCTGAAATTTCTCAGTGTTAAACTTCATATTGTTGTCTTCTGTCCATTCGTAGATTCTGTTCATGTCGATTTGTAGAGATCCTATATCTTCTGGGTTTCTTATTTTTCTACTGATCTTTCTGTCATCGGCAAAGGATGTTACTGCGCTGCCTCTGGTAACGTCGTCCTCTATGTCAGTTAGCATAATTATGAATAGTAGTGGAGCTAATACTGTTCCTTGTGGTACTGAGCTGAGGACCTCTGATTCTGATGAAGATACTCCTTGTACTGTAACGACTTGCCGCCGCTCACTAAGGAAATTGTATATCCATTTCCCTATTTTTCCTGTTATTCCCATATATTTCAGTTTATGTATTATGATTCCATGGTCACACTTGTTGAACGCTTTGGCAAAGTCTGTGTATATTACATCATAGTTTTCATTACTTTCAAGTGCATAAATATTGTTTTATATATATATATATATATATATATATATATATATATATATATATATATATATATATATATAAATTTTGGGACGGGACGGGGGGTATTAACATAACGTTAATTATTTTTACGTTCTTCTTTCATAGAAGAGATAGCTGTTTTGGAACCGATATTATAATGTTTCAGACCAACAAAGACCCTAGGATCCACTCATGGCTGGTCTACCTAACTGTGTTCGTAATTGTGTTGTGCATGTCCTCCGTGATGGCGGAGGGGACCTACAATTTTACGTGGGTTCCGAACCACAAAGCCTTAATATTACTACCTTAAACTATACCCAATCTATCAACATATGCGTCTAATCGATTTTTAAACATGTTTATGGACGTGCTACTAATTACTTCTACCGGCAAACTATTCCAGCTATTTACTATTCTATGCGTAAAAAAGTTTTTGGCAACTGCTGTCTCGAATCTTCTACTTGTCAACTTACACCCATTATTTCTCGTCCTATTATATTGAGATATTTCGAAAAAGCTATCTTTCTCTACGTTATCGAACCCATTCATAATTTTGAAAACCTGGATTAGATCACCCCTTAGTCTCCTAGTCTCGAGTGTAGTCAATTTTAACTCCTTAAGCCTATCCTCGTACGACTTTGACCTAAGTGACGGAATCATCTTAGTTGCTCGTCTTTAAACTCTTTCGAGTTTGTCTATATCTTTTCGCATATGCGGATTCCAAAATAGGATCGCGTACTCCAAATGGGTCTAACTAATGATTTATAAAGAGGAACTATAATATCGCGCGATTTGTACTCAAAATTCCGAGCTATAAAACCTAACACTTTGTTCGCTTTATTGACCGATGCTCTACTTTGTTAAGCTACTTTTAAATCACCAGTGACTATAACTCCTAAATCTTTTTCCTGCTCGACGCTTGTTAACTCCTTCCCTGACATACTATACGAAAAATTACCGTTACGCGAACCTATATGTAAAATTTTGCACTTATCGACGTTAAATCTCATTTGCCATGTGACTGACCAATCAACGATTTTATTCAGATCTTCCTGGATTTTACCTCTATCTTCGTTATTAATCGCCCTACGACCCAGCTTCGTGTCATCCGCAAACTTTGAAACTGTACTAGGTCGACATCTAAATCGTTAATATATATAAGAAAAAGCAAGGGGCCCAATACAGAACCCTGAGGAACGCCACTTGCTACATTAGCCCAACACGGCTCCGCTTCATCAACGACCACCCTCTGTTTCCTACCTCGCAACCACTCTTCTATGCAATTTATTACTACACCCCTGATTCCATGAGCCTTAGTTTTTTCAGAGTCTTTTGTGTGGTACCGTGTCAAACGCTTTTTGGAAATCTAAATACACTACATCAACCGCCCGATGACTATCGTAAACATCAACCACGCTTTGAAAAAATTCTAAAAGATTAGTTAAGCAAGATTTGTTTCGCCTAAAACCGTGCTGCGTATTTCTAAGTCAGTTATGCAATTCTAAGTGTTCAACTATACGATCCCTAATTATTGATTCCAGTAGCTTACCTACAACAGACGTTAAACTGATTGGCCTATAATTTCCCGCCGCACCTTTATCGCCTTTCTTAAAGATAGGTGTTACGTTTGCTAACCTGAAATTATCTGGTACGCACCCCTCAGAAATAGACGCATTAAAAATCTTTGTTAGCGGCACAACAGTGCTATCTTTTAATTCTTTTAGTTGGATGGGATATATGGAATCCGGCTCTGGTGATTTACGCATTTTCATTTTATCAATATAGTGCATTACCTCCCCTTCACTAACGACAATATTATCCAAAATATTACCATTATCAAAAGGTATTATGTCTATGACCGTAGGGATATTCATTACATCTGTAGTAAAAACTGACGTAAAAAATTCGTTTAGCAAAGTAGCCATTTCCTTGTTTTCAGAAACTAGATCTCCGTTAACATTTTTCAATGGCCCCAAGACACTTTTTACTGGATTTCTATTGTTGATGTATTGAAAGAATCGCTTGGGGTTTTCTTTACCGTCACGAGCTATGGAGATTTCAAATTCGCGCTTGGACTTTTATATTACACTTTCCGCTTCACGCCTTAGAGATATGTAGTTCCGTAACCACAAATTGTCTTTATCGCACTTATGTAGCCTATAAGCCCTATCTCTACTCTTTATAATGTCTCCTACTCTAGAAGTAAACCACAAGGGCTTGTTGTTTACTTTCGCACGCTTAATTTTGTACGGTACACATTCCTCATTTATAGTCCTAAATAGCTTCAACGTCCGGAGCGTGCTCGTCGCGAAGCTGCCAGAGAGACGACCCCGTGGAGGATGGGCGACCTTCAGCACCAGTCGACCTTGGGGAGCCACTCTGCAAATCCGGACATCTCCCCTGCCCCCTGTTTCGGGGGGCGCGGCCTTAGGCCGTCCCCCGGCCCCTGGACCGGGTTCCATGGGTATCAACCCAACTATCTCTCTCTCTCTCTACACGCAACACTATCCTCTCATTTCCGGTTTTCTAGCTCATGGGAATGATGTTCCGGCCATCATCTCCCTTCTCCTCCTACTAGCCGGTGACATTGAACCCAACCCCGGACCCCACACCTACACATGCCCTACCTGCCAACATCAAATCAGGCGAACTCAATGGTCAGTCCGTTGCTGTCAATGCTCGGAATGGCTACACCTCTCCTGCACATCACTACCCTCAGTACAATTCCACACACCCCAATGGGCATGCCAGCACTGTCTAGCTAACCCTCAACGCAACCAACCACACATACCTCACCCCAAACACTCACTAAACATTTTACAAATAAACATTAATGGCATCAAAAACAAACACCAGGAACTCAACTCTCTCCTCCACACATATAATATACATATAGCACTTATCCAAGAAACTAAACTCTCACCAGACACCAGGCTCCCAGCCTTCAACAATTACTCAACATTAAGACAGGACACTATCCCCACAGAACATGGGCTTATCACACACATCCATAAAGACATCCCATACACAAATATAACGCAGCACACACACGCCCTCCTCAATAATGACCCTACCCTAAAAATCCAGACAATCAAAATCAAATCCTCCACTTTTCACATCTCAAACATATACATACCCCCCCCCTACCTCTGCTCACTGCCCCCCACGCTACGAGCCCCCCCTGCAACCACTTACACAATACGAGAACGACATCGTGGGAGGCGACTTCAATGCTCATCACCCGACATGGCTCTCCTCTCACATACCAGACGCTCGTGGCACGCTACTCCTAGATGATCTTCATACATATAACATCCTCAACAATAGGAACCAACCCACCACACGCAAACCCTTGCAACACAACCAACAACACACCTCCCCAGACATTACCTTCTGCTCACCATCCCTACACACAAGCACAACATGGCAGACATTACACCACCTCCCCTCCGATCACCTCCCAATACTAATCACCTATCAACACACACACCCCATCCACACATCCTTCAAACAAACATACACGAACTACAAACATGCAAACTGGCCTTCTTTTACAGGATGCATTGAAAACGAGCTTCAGGAATTCTCCACTACTAACTTCCCCTCCGATCACCTCCCAATACTAATCACCTATCAACACACACACCCCATCCACACATCCTTCAAACAAACATACACGAACTACAAACATGCAAACTGGCCTTCTTTTACAGGATACATTGAAAACGAGCTTCAGGAATTCTCCACTACTAACTTCCCCTCTATAGACAAGGCTACCGCCCACATAAACAACACTATCACTCGCGCTAGCAAACAATTCATCCCACAAGGACACAGGAAACACTTCAACCCAAATTTCTCCCCACAAATACACAATCTAATCAAACAAAGAAACTCATTACGCCAGAAACACAGTCCCACTGCAGAAGACATTAACCTCATACACCACCTTAACACTGACATCACAAATCTAATAAACACTAAACAGTCAGAAAACTGGGAATCCTATTTAACTACACTCAATCACAAGACCAACAGCACCCAACTTTCGAAAACCTTGAAAAAAATCCACACTTCACATACTAACCCACCCCCCACACACGAAGCTCTCCTTTCCAACTGTAACCAAATTCCATCCCCACAAAAACACTGCAACCTACTCATGCACCACCACTAAAAAATTAGCCATAAAATCACTGTTCCCAATAATAGAAAAATCCTCAAAAACATACGGAAACTCTCGGCCGACCCACAACAACCACATCCATTTACACCCCAAGGCACAGCTGCAGCCATAAAATCCCTCAAAAACTCTCATGCCGAAGGCCCTGACCACATTTCAAACATTCATCTCAAACACCTTGATCCAATTGCTATTGCAGCCCTCACAAACATATTCAATTACTCCTGGCTTCACAATATCATACCCTCTACCTGGAAGCTGGCACACATCATCCCGATACTGAAACCCAATAAACCCCCCAACCTACCTGCTTCATACCGGCCAATCTCCCTTCTCTCAACCATTTCCAAAGTCCTCGAAAAACTGATATTAAGACGCATACAACCACACATTACATTTTCACAAACCCAACACGGCTTCAGGTCCGCCCACTCCACCACAACGCTTCTTACAAACCTAACCCAACACATCTTAGATGGCTTCAACCAACTATCCCCCCTGCCCGCACAGTCCTTGTTGCCATCGACATCACAAAGCTTTCGACACTGTCCCACGCCACATTCTTGCACAAAAGATTATTGATCTCGACATCCCCACCAATGACAAGAAATGGCTTACTAATCTCATTGCAGGCCGACTTGGCAAAGTCATACACAAACAACACTCATCCAAAACCTACAGATTATACAATGGCGTCCCACAGGGCTCCATACTCTCTCCAATCCTCTTCAACCTTTTCATGCACGACCTCCCACAACCTCTCTCCCCCCATGTCCACGTCTCCTCCTATGCAGATGACCTGACCATAACAGCACAACACCATAACCGTAACACCGCCACACGCCTGATCCAGCAGTACATTACCAATCTGGAACTCTGGCTGACTAACAATAGGATGTCAGCATCCCCTCAAAAATCCTCCATCACCCTCCTAACCTCAGACCGCCACGAATCCCAAGCACACCCGAGAGTCACCCTCATGGGACATCCCCTACCTCTAAACAAAACCCCAACAATCCTTGGCCTCACCCTAGACCACACATGTCCTTTTCCCCTCACATATCAAACATTTGCTCCAAAGCAACAAAAAAACTCAACGCTCTCAGAACACTCACCTCCACAACATTCGGTCAACAGAAGGAATCCCTCAGTATCCTATACAAACAGTTTGTACGTACTACCCTAACTTACGCTGCCCCTGCCTGGTCCCCGTCCATCTCCCACACAAACCAGAAAAAGATACAGACCACACAAAACAGAGGTCTCAGAAGCATTACTGGCTGCCTCCGAACCACACCCATCCCACATCTACATGCAGATACGAAAATACTCCCCATCGAACACAACATGACAGGGACTCAATTCTTCTCCAGAGCACTGGCCCCAGACCACCCCTGTCACCATCTCACATTACACAATCCCCCACCCCGCAACAAAAAACGTACTCCTGCTGCTCACTATTCACAGCTACTGAACAATATTCCCCCCCCTCCCCTAAACATCAACCCCATTAAACATCTCCACACAGAATTCACCCGGAAATACCTACTCGACCAACCACACAACACTGTCCTTCACGATACTCCCCCTGTAGTCCATCAGAGCGAACAAACCCTCCCAAGGAAAACAAGAGTTACTCTGGCCAGGCTCCGTTCAGGCCACCACCCCTCCCTCCAACAATACAGACACAGACTCCACCTAGCTGACACCTCCACCTGTCAAAAATGCTACCTCCACCCTGAGGACACAGAACACCTACTCTTACACTGCCACACCCTCTCTCAACAAAGACACAACTCCAACATTACCTCTCTACGAGACCTATGGACCCGTCCCACGGTGGTCGCGGGATACCTGAGCGCCGCCGGGTTCGCATAAGAGAACCCGGGGGCTACGAAGTAACTAATAGTCCTAAATACTGTTTCAAACGATTCCCACATTAGTTTTGCGTTGGAGATCCCCATTACGTTTTCCCAATTGACGCGTGACAATTTATTTCGAAATTTACAAAAGTCTGCGTGCTGGAAGTTAGGAATTTTAGTCGAGTTAGTTGGTTTCGAGTGACTTACTGAGAGGACAAACTCTACCATATTGTGATCGCTATTGCTTAACTGTTCTATTATTTGAAGATCAGTGATTAGCCTATCATCCGTAGTTATTACTAAATTTAAAATACTGTCCAACCTCGTAGGTTCCCCAACCTTTTGAATAAGAAAGCTATCCTCGAGAAAATTAACTAAACGATTACCTTCCGCGTCTCCCTGCATTGTATCGTAATTCACGTTGGCGCGATTAAAGTCACCTATAACTAAAGCCTGCTCACTACCTATTATTCTCTTTAGTTCACGATATAACGCTTCGTCCGTATCAGCTGTTTGATTAGGGGGCCTATATATAACCGCAACAAGAAGTTTGAAATCGTTCAATTTAAGTTCTGCTATAGTCGAATCTATCGGTTCTGGAATTGCGTGCTTTACTTCTATAACGTTCGCAACATTATCTTTGATATACAACATAACACCGCCTCCTCGCCTACCTATTCTGTTTTTAACAAAAAGTCTATAACCTTTAATTTGATACTCCCCTACAAAGTCACGTGTTTCAGTGCTAAGCCACGATTCATTTATCGCAATTAAATCATAGTCTTTACAAGCAATTAAAGAAAAAAATTCGTTTTTATTTTATTTCGTAGGCTACGAGCATTTAAGGATAGAACCTTCAAATTGGTTGTAATTGCGACACCTTCGCGAGCGCGGGGGAAATTTGTGGAAATTACGCTGGGACCCGTTCGAGTTACGGCAGCCTGAAAAGAAGAGACGGTATTATGAAATAGTCTTCCTAAACGCGCAGCTCCAACGTCATTAAGATGAAGCCCATCTCCGAGGAACAAGTCCCTCCTGCCGTAGAAACTGTTCCAAAAATTTGCAAAATGCACTCCTTCCTGTTGGCAAAGAGACTTTAGGTAATTATTGATATAGGTCGCCTTGCTGTAGAAATCGCTACGTTGGACAATTCGAGGAAGTATACCTGTTAAAACAATTATGTACAGTACATTTTATTAATGAGAGCAATTAAAAAATTTTATATCTAAAAATTCCACTTAGGTGGAGCAACAAACTTGACCTCCTTCAGAATGAACAATTCGGGCGGAAGCAAAACCAAGGTTAACCAAGATTATAGCGTCACCAAAAAACATTTGCGTGGTTTATTGTGGGTCTTCTTTGTACCATATTATATGTATATTTTCTGAAGTAAATTTTATGAACTTGGCAAATATTTTGCTTCATAATTATGCGGGTGTGGAGGAAAGGGAAAAGGCAAAAGGCTGTATGGTAGGGAACTAGGAGCTAGTGAGGCTCGAATCCGCGTCGCTTAGTTAAAAAAATCAGCGCCCTACCAATCATCCAATCCAGAACCCCCGAAAAATTCGTTCGAGCGAGCCCAATAATTACGCTGTTTGACCATGATCATTCAATTCTCTCGCCTTTGTAAAGCGTCTGAATACATTTTAGGGCAATAACCGCACTTCAATTCATATCGGTAAAGGCGAGGGAGTTGAATGGAGCATGGTCAGACGACGTAATTATTGGTCTCGCTTGAACGAACCTTTTTTTTAGTGTGTGTGGTGGAGTTCTGGATAACGTGATCGGTAGAGAGCACCGACTCTGAAACAACGCAACGTGGGTTCGAATCCCGCTAACTCATGGTTTCCACTTTGCCTTTTTCTTTTCGGTCTTATTTGAGTGCGATTATTGCATTTACGACACATTCATACAACTGAAAATTGTCGTCTTGGCTAAATGTTTGTTAGGTAACTTTTGTGTACATATTTACTAAACATTAGGCCGGGTCGAAAAGGGGTCAAGGTCAAGATTTTGCTTAGGTACATATTGTGAGGTTGATCATTTTGTAATAGTAGTATCCACACCAAAAATCAAGGCTGTGGGACCTTCGCTAACCCCCCCTACCGATACTCACTTTTTTCCATATGAATTTGTATGGGAAATAGGCCAAAAATCGAAAATCGTAAAAATCGACCTTAAATATTATTTTTTTTGCTTTCGGATGGCCAAAATCGAGTTCCCCGGCACGAATTACATTAGAATAGACCATTCACCAACTTTTTTTGCGATCGGGGGGTAGGGGGTAGGGTCTTAAATCCGGTGCTGACGCATAGCACCGGATATAAGACCTAATATTACATTATTTTTGTTTTTTTCTCTCCAGATTTCTATTTAGGTACCTAGAATGTTAAAAGTTTGTATTAAAATGTTATTTAATTTTAAAATATCAGTAATAAATAAAATATAGTTAAAATCTTATTAAATTAAATTATGGCTACTAGAAAAAGAAGCCACAATGCAGCCTTCGGATATCCAGCAAAATTTTCATCTGCCATGACGCCATCAAAAGCTGATGTTGTAAGGCACTTCCATTTTATTGTTAGAGAGGAAGAATCTAAAGCACAGGGTAAAATAAGTAAAAATGATTGCTATAACGTAGTTGTTCAAGATATAAAAGAAATTTGGCAAAAATTTTCTTTCCCAACAGTTGATACAAAGGGAATTTATGTTAAGAGCTACTAGACTTATAGAAGATGCTGATAAGTTAACTAAATGCCCTATGATAAAAAGAAATGAAAAATATTATGAAAAATTAAAGAAATATGACGAGATGTTTGACATACCTCCATGCCACTGTTATGATAAAGACATAAGGCTAGAAAACTTTGTAGGTGTGAACATAAAATACCTATTATAGAATGGGAAGTTTTTATTGGTCAAAAAGAAAGAAAAACCAGTTAGGAAAAATTGCTAAAAAAAACTACTACAAGTAATTTGAGAAAGTTGAGCAAAATCCAAAAAGCAGAGGAAAGGGAAAAGAAATCAAAAGAAAAATTAAGAGAAGCAAGGGAATTTGCATCATCAGAAGTGATAGATGATGATAATGAAGATGTCGATTTTCAAGACAGAGAGGCTTAGATTATGAAGAAGACTGAATTAATAGAAAATTTTCAAAATAGATATACCTATGAAAATTTAGCCAAAACTTCAGAATGAGCAATTGCTTCAGATTAGAACTAAACCTCTAGAAATACTAGATTTTCCATGTCACAGCCAAAGCGTTGAACGGGGTATGAACTTAGTAACTAAATCTAGCCAGGAAAGAATTGGTTATATTAATCGGCATAAATTTATTTTAAATACTTGAGTCTAGAAAAGAACTGCCTACTTTTGAGTGGAAAGGTCAATGGAAGGAATAAAAAAAAACATTAGTTTTAGGTCAAAAATTTTATTGAATTTCTGTCTCTTAATTTCTAAATTTCTACCAATAATTAAAAATTTATGTATTAAATTTTTTTTTCATGCATTTTTGTATTTTTAAAATTTTTTTCATTAAAAAATAAATATAACATTGTTTTATAAGCGAACTTTTGTAATAATAAAAAAATTTCGAAGTAAATCGCAAATTATCTAGAATTTTATGAATTTTATGAAAAAAACTGAAACCGGTAGGGGGGCGTAGGGGTCCTCAGAATTAAAAAATATTTTACCAGGGTGTTACTATGATT
Source organism: Bathynomus jamesi (assembly GCA_023014485.1). Classification (NCBI taxonomy): domain Eukaryota; kingdom Metazoa; phylum Arthropoda; class Malacostraca; order Isopoda; family Cirolanidae; genus Bathynomus; species Bathynomus jamesi. The sequence goes on from JAJOZX010000423.1 coordinate 1,346,047, forward strand.
GATTGAACCACCTCACACTATGTACGTAAGAAATAAAAAATTTCGACCCGGCCTAAATTGTATATGTACTAAGTTATTTAATTTTCAGTTCAGTAATAACAAGTTGCATTGTTTACAAAGTTAGTTTTGATAGGCTCTGAAGACTTTGGAACCGAAGTTGGCTGAAGCGAGAGCCGCTGGTTGGCAACAGCAGAACCAACTTGTGGAGAACGAAAAACCCCAAGAGCAGTTAGACGAACAAACAAAAATGAGTTTAGTGATGCAAAAGAAATTCAAGTAAGGCTCTTTACCTAAACCGATCCAAAGTTAGTTGTTTTTCTTTTTTCTTTTTATGCTATGCATTTGCGGATGCGAATAATACGTTTTTGTATTCTAGGTTTTGTTTTAAATTCAAGTATTACAGAAATTACTCTCGGTTGCGAAGTAATGAAAAACATCGTGTGTTTCCCAGTAAGGTTGTATCTTTCTTTCGTAGTGATATTTGGGGTTCACACGAAAATGCATTATTGACGCAACTTCTCCGCTCGAATGACCTTGATCTGTCGTGGGCTAAAACGATGATGCCTCTCATCTATAAAGTTGTGGACACCGTACGGCCCGATGTAAAAAACGAATCAGATGACATGGACATACGGCAGTTAGTGTTAACTCTTATTTGGAATCGCGGTATCAAATAAACGGGGGATACAATTAAGAACTTCACTCGCGTTGCTGAGGATAGGAGAACTTATGTAAAGTCCGTTATTTGAATTATGCCCAATGATGTGAGTTTTGACATTTTCTGGTGGTTACTCGTCAATACCATTCCAGGTATGTTCAATTCAAGAAGGTTCCTGGAGGAAAAAGAAACGAATGCAGGATCATCAACGGGACCGTTTGCACCAAGAATGTCGTCCATCGTCAGATGAAAGTCCGACTAAGCGACCCTCAAATCTTCCTCCTCGCGTCCCACATCGATTACCACAGGAGCAGTGGAAAGAGCAAGGAATTTTCCATTGACAGTGTCCTCCTTCAGGTCAGGAAAAAGTGGACGAGTTTGTGTTTGTGGCTTTAGTTTGTTTGGGGTGATTTCATCTGATCTAACCCTTTTCTTCTATTTTTAAGTAGAATTTAGGGAGAATGTAGAGCCTCTGTTTCAGTTAGAAATTGGATGCGATAAAATTTGATTTGGGTTCATAAAAAAAGACACGTTTGGAAAAAAATCTACATTATTGTACGTAATTTATCATTATAGGAAGAAGAATATATTAAAAACGTTATAACAAAAATCTTATCGTATAAACCTGATATTGTGATAACCGGAGAAGGAGTTTCTTACATCGCCAGTGAGTTTCTCAGGGTAAGATTTTTTAACACATTTTATGTGAAATTCGCTTCTAAAATAAACTTCACTACTCGCGTTTTCATATATTTTGACATTGGTGTCTTTGAGACTTACGTTCGTCATTATCGCAAACTTGAATTCTCTATGCAAAATGGAAAGAAAAAAGCTTTTTATAATTGATTACAAACTGGAGTGACTTTGCCAGTATTATAGGTAACACCCCCATTAAATGTTTGTCTACCTTATTTAGGCCGAAGGACTGACTCTCATTATGAATGTAAAGACGTCTGTCATTGAGAGAATTGCCAGATGCACGCAGGCTCAGGTAATTTTTATTAAACGAAGGCGTTTGCTTTAAACATTTAATTAAAATGAGATTTTGTGTTGTTTTAAGTAAATGTGGTTCAGGATGCCTTATGAATGACAATTTTAATAGTAGTAATGAGGACATTGCTTAGTTTTAGGGAAAACCAGGCGAAAAACTCTCGTAGACTTTTGAATGTCATAAATATATAAAAGGATATTATAGCTGGATTTTGCTAACAGTTTCCATTCCGCTTTAATCTTGTAGATTATACCGTCAGTGGAGTCTGACCTAAACCCTGCCTACACCAAGAGCGAGGTGCCCCATGGAATCCTGGGTATGTGTCATTCGTTTTACCTTCGCCCTTTCGTTGTGCCCTCTTCCTCCGTACCAAAGATTTTGATGTTCTTTGATGGCTGCGCGACACACCTCGGCTGCACGATAATCCTCCGGGGGGCGTCAAACCAGGAACTAAAAAGGGTGAAGCGAATCATGTATTTCATGGTGTTCGTGTTGTACAACTGGAAACTGGAGAGGTCCTTCTTGATGGATGAATTCGCCTCCGTTCCTTCTTTGGCCAAAGAGGGCGACATGGGGCTTGAGAAGCGGATGGAAAAGAAAGAAAGTAAAGAGGGAGAAAACGGAGAAGGAGGCGAGGAAGCGATGAAAAGAGAGAGGAAGCCATCAGGAAGAAAAATTGAGGTGCCAGAAATACATTTAATGGAGAGGAAGTTGAAAGAGAGATCTTGTACGCCCCCAGATTGCGGAGTGGGAATTGACGGAACGGGCTTGCCTTATCCCTTGCACTCCACACCTACTAAGACGAAGGAGACGAACATCGTCGCCGACTATAGCGATCCCCTTCACTCCTACATGAGAAGAAATTCTTCTAGTTTAGATAAGCTATTTCATGGTGAAAGGGAACTGCCTACAGAAGCTTCCCTCAGAATCTCTTTCTCGTCGGCCCTCGAAAACACCGTGCTCTCCGTATCTCCTTACATCAACTACTCCATCCCTTACCTTGAATCCAACGAGGGAAACATTTCTCCTTTGAGAAAATTCTTTCCAGAGAAACTTTATTTTTCATCGTCATTCCATTCAAAAAAACGGAAGAAAATCATATTCAAGGACGCTCAACCAACCAAAAATGAAAATCAAAATGTTGAATTTAAGTCTTGTCACAGTTTTGTTACTAGTAAAATCACCAAAGGTGCCAATGATCTCGCCCTCAGAAGCGCATTAGCAGACTTTAGAGCCAGAGGTGGCACTATTCACAAGGCATGTCAGTGTGAATTAGAGGCAAGGGAAAAACAGGAAGAAAAGGCAAAATTACTCGAGGAAGAAAATGAAGTTTTGGAAGGTATTTTATGTGTAGGTTTTGCATTTAGGCTGAAAAGAATAAATTTTTATGGGAAATAAAAAATATTTGTTCATTATATTGTTTGGGTAATTTAGGAGTATGGAGTTAGTTGGTAATGATACCAAGTTTTGGTTAACAGTTTGGTGTTTATTCTGATATAAATATAATTCATACAAGCACAAGTGTGTGTGTGTGTGTGTGTGTGTGTGTTGTGTGTGTGTGAGAGAGAGAGAGATTTCCTCTTGAGACAAAGGCAGTGAAAGTAATGCGAATGAAACTTAATTGAGATAAATGTTTGATTCAAGTTAATGAATATATTACTGATCTCAAAATTTGAAACCTTTAAAATTAGCAGTCTGTTGGTTTGTAAAGAGCACTTTTAACATTAAAATATCGATTTCGTTTATTACGAAGTCTGAGACATACCTTTTAAAGTCCCCAACCACAATTCACCCACGAGAAAAATTGATTGATTGAGTGTCAGTTTTAATTTATTTATGGACTGAGTGAGTTTCAAAGGCATTTAACTTAACACCATATATATATAACCTAGATGAATTTGACTTCGAGAATGACCAGAAAGAAAACTACAACAGCTTCATTCTGACTCCTGATGGAAAAATAGACGCGCTACACCCGTACAATCACCAAAGAATTTCACTGTTGTTCTTCAGTTTTTCGCATACTTTCCAGTACACGTCCGTTTTCTGCGTTAATCCACGGTTAGTAATCAAAATGTTATTTCCCACGTGTGAGGGTGACTGTTGTTCGATTAAGTACTTGTGTGGAAAGATTTTCATTTCCATTGAAGGTGACCCGCTCGTTAAATTTGATAGGAACTTAGGCATAGAGACTATAAAGAGGCCGAGAGAATCAAAAGCTGCTAGTCCGAATGTCAGTAAAATTGTGGAAAAGCAGAATGGACCAAATCTTGGGTAAGGTAGATGACAAGTAAATAAATGAACATTTGTGGTAGTAGTTTCGGAGCCCAACCTTTTCCTAATTTGTTTTTTTCCCTACATGTAGTGTTATATAAGATTCTTGGAAATGTAAAACTATAACAGACCCGTAACGGTATATTATTCTCATTTCTTGCTGAATGTGTATGATTGTACAAAAATTTGTGCGCGTATTTTGTATAAATTACACAGGCCTGCGAATGAGAACTTTATAAAAGTTATTCTCTTACTAATAACTGATTTTATGTAATTCAACTACGCTGATTTCGAATAAGGTGGCCATTTTTTTCTATCACGTAAAGATTTTCTGCAAACTGGAAGGGAAAAAACAACATAAATAAATATTATTTATTTCAATTTACATTAGGTACCTATTTCGCTTTGTTATACTAATTACAAATGCAAACAGCTTTAAAAAGAAAGAAGACTATTAACATCGATTACATATTCATCTTTATTTGTCCTGAGTTTTCTCGTGAGATCTATTATGCTTTTTAGTCTCGAATGTACGCGCTGTTCCTTTTCTTTTATGTAATAATTCTGGAGTATCCCTTTTCAACATCCCAGCAGTAATCAGCCATCATGCTGATGTCCCACCTTCCCTGATATCTTTTCTCCATTTCTTTGATGACTCGGTGAAACCAAGCATTTATAAGGACTTATAGGCAGTAGTTTTTAATCAAAATTTAATGAAAATTGCTTACATATGTAATATGAAATATGACATTTTGTGAAAAATCCGTACGTGATGGCAAAAAATTATTAATATTTTCGGAATCAGCGTGCAAAAATTACTATACAAGTGATAAAATATTTCGGACAACAAAACCATCGCAGGCCTGTGTTATTTGTTTTGCCTTAAGTTTAGGCACTATTTTATAACAAAAGATTTATTCACATCAACATGAAATAGATTTAAGCAGATGGTACATAAATCTTTTAAAAAATGAAACCAGTGTGATTACCCCTTCCTTCCTACATATAAAAAAAAAGTCGTGAATATAAATGTTCTGTTTCTGATGTGGTAAATAAGATATATTGGTGGTTGTAAAGGAATTTAAATACTATTATGTATTATGCTTGTTTAATTAATAAAAGTGGTACACACAAATCAGAAATTAAAAGTAGACTGAAATGAGGTGAGCGATTACTGAGAACATTACACGCTGTGGTTAGAAATGTTTGAATTTGTATAGATGCATGCACAGAATTTCTTGAAGGTTTATTGATTCATACAACGCTAGTTAGTCATGATAGATTTCCTTAAGATGAGAACATTTGAAATGAGTAACCTCACAAGCGTGATTAGCGTTAATAATAATAATAAACAAAATCAAATGAAGTGTTTTCGAAAGTGTGAAATACAATAAAAAATAATGCTTGGTTAATTTCCTTAGTAGGTGTGTAGAATATATAGACTAGAAGAGAATAGAGGGAATTATGCTGTGTTGGTATGGTTGTGTGGAAAGAATAAGAAAATTAAGGATAAAATCTTGAAATTGGTTGTGATTTAGTAGGGGCGAGAAGAGAAAGTTTCTGGGAAAAAATGGAAGGGTGGGACAAGTGTGAAGATTGGGTTTTCTTCGTGGCTTAAGAGTTAGAAAATAAATGGAAACTAATTCTGATTCTTTGATATTTAGATGGTACCTTAAGTCTATTGCTGGTGAGAATGTTGTTGGTGCATTCTGGTTATTAGACTGTATTGCGCATCTCCAAGTTCAAACGTTGCGCCCACACTAAAGCATATGGATGAATAATCATAAACATATATGCAAATTCACACTCAAGCAAGGATTACCTAATGCAAATTTTTAAGAAAAAAATCTTCTTTTCTTGAGTGCGCAAATAAAAATTGTTTGGGTTAAGAAATTAAGAAAGGCACTAAAATTTAATAATTAAATTTTATTTTTGAAGTGTGTTGACCATGGATTTCTACGGGAGAAATGATATTCCTCTCGGAGCCTTCTTAGAACGTTACTGCTTCAGCCCTTCATACAGGTGTCTTTCCGACGCCTGTCAAACACCGACCCTTCGTCACGTGAGGAAGTTTGTACACGAGAACGGGTGCGTCGAAATTCTGCTTCGAAAAATGGAGAGCTCTCTGGATGAGTCCAACTCTTCTGCTGTTTACATGTGGAGTTGGTGTAAGAAATGCAGAGAAGTAAGAACTGAGAAGGTGTTTGTAAAACAGTTCGCGCGCTCCAATTCCTGTTTTTGGAGGGAGTTTTAAACTATTAATTATATAATGGATGGTAGAAAACGTTGACAGGACACCATCCATTTAGCCAAAGAGTTCTGACTACGTTTAATTTAACTACTCATACACTTTATTTGACGATTTGATTTGATTTTCCTATCCGAGATCAAAGAAATGACTATTTGTTTGGGTGGACTATTACATAACAAACTAATGAATGATAATTTTTGCCTTCTGTGGCTATTGTCACTATCATAAACTTTTACTAAGTAAAGTGTATATTTATACTTCATTTACTATTTTAGTTTTTGCATTTTCTGAAAGATTATGCAATGCATGTATATTGTACAAATTATTTTGGAAGTTGAATGTGATGTCTTTTGCAATTCATTCTTTTTCATCCGATTTCAAATGTATTTTTATTTATTTATTTATTTTTATTTATTTATTTATTTATTTTATTTATTTATTTTATTTATTTGGTGTGGGGGATGGTCGTTTATTATCTCCCCTTTTGTAGTTTCTTTTTAACATTAAATGAGTACCATTTTAGTAGGTATAAGAATCTTCATCTATTTGGTTGAAGAGTTAAGTATATGAAGTCGTTAATATACCACTCTGAATATTTTACATTTGATAAAACATTTAATTGCAATGTAAAACTTCTGCTCAAATTCGGTTCGCTCACCTGTCTTCACCGCTTTCTAGTTATAAAACCTATCATCACAGAGTGACTGTAATAATATGGAGGGGCTATAATGGATTGCAGTTGTCCGTCCGTTCGTCACACTTTCTTGTTTGCGCTAATTTTCAAACATCTGAACATAAATTGATGAAATTTTATCACAAATAAAAGTCAAATGAAGGTCCGCCTCATAGCTTTTGAACCTGCTCAACATAAATTGATGAAACTTCATGAACATATGTATCGTCACTAGACAATGTGTTGCGAGCAAGAATCAGGCCATTGCATTATGATCAAAGAACAAGGCCATAAATAGAGGCGGGGACATTGATATCATTCCGATATAGTTCTTATGTTTATCTGTTCTGAAATTAATCTAGAGTAACCTGAAAATACAAAGTTGCTTATCTTGAACCTGCATTGTGTCACTTCTATGGGCACATATTTTGTACACGTTCCTAGTAGCTAAAAAATTCGCTTAGGACCGTCGATACAAGAACCGCATCCGAATGTAATAAAGGTCAATGCAAAAGCTAAATGAAAACTGAGAGCAGAAGTATGTAATTTTAATGGGGTAAAGAAGTACTCCGAAGGTATTTTTCCTTCTAATTTTTAACCTTAGATTTTGATTTATAGGTCTCTCCCGTCGTTCCAATGTCGTCGGACACTTGGTTGTTCTCCTTTGCAAAGTACTTGGAACTTCGGTTTCATGAAAGAGCAATCAGCAGAAGGGGAACACCAGGATGCTGTCATTCCATTCACCAAGATCATTACCACTACTTCGGACAAAAGGATTTGGTCGCAGTGATAAAGTTAGTTAATTTTCCCTGGATTTAACCTAGATTTAGCCCCGTGAGTTTGGCATAAATATAGAATTTTATTAATAATTTATTTCGCTCGTAAGCTTCGCGGGATACTTTATTAGATCTCGTTGTTTAGAGATTCATCCGAAATCCTTAAAATACTTCATTATTTTTCCCATGTATATTTACTTTGGCATTAAAAATGTTTTGGTGCTTTTTGACTTTCTGGAGGATAAATACTGTCTTAAGTTTTACGTTAGTCTATATGTGGATTAATGTAAAGCTCGTGACAGTAATGACATTCATGGCTGTTAAACAGTCGTATGTTCTTTAATAGGATAAGTTAAATACTTAAATTAATTTCATATTTCAAAAGTGTTAAATAAATGTTCAGAAGCGAGTTATGACTTTGTCTGTATTTAAACTAGATACATTACAATACCTACCAGAGAACTAGTCATACCTCCAGCAGAAATTCAGTATGTGCTCACTCCGGCCCCGCAGTCCGTCATCGTGGATATGATCAAAGCAGTTGCTGTCCAGGTAAATATGGTATCGCCTAACGTTTTGTTAATATTGTGTAGCAGAACAAAGTCGATTTGAACAATGTTGATACTAAAAAGTTAGGTTACATTATGCCCGGTTAGATTACGCCAGGTCTGGTCTGGTTAGGTTAGTTTAGTCATGTCATTTAGTCATGTCATTTTCAATGGAAATCTGAAATCCATAAACTTGGATAAGGTCAAACGTCGACATTATGAAATTCGATTTTGTTCATCCGCCAATATAACCTCTGTAGATTCAGAACTCTAAAACGAAATTAATAGACGAGTCCACGTGTATTTGAGATATCATCCAATCTGTAATTCACCAAGTGGTCTCTCTCCCATGGTATCATTAGGATTTTTTTTCTTTTGAAGGTAGAATGTCATACGTATTTTAAATTGAATTATAAACCACCTCTGAGATTTTGCCTATAGTGAGTATAACCTCTGAGGAGATTGGAAAGTATGTCTTAAAAATGCAGATTATCTCGGAGGTAGGGCCACTAGCATTTTAATAGTGAGGAATCTTTTCGAAGGCTGTATAAAGTCCTTTGACGTTGGCTAAAAGAAATATTGAAGTTCCACTCTGAGCATTCAAGGGTTAAAGTTCTGGCTTTTTCTTAAGATATTCTTGATATCGAGATCATATCCTGTCATGCAAGAATGAAGGAATGGATAGATCTTTTATTAGTCAGTACTAAAGAACCGAAAGTGATGAAGCACAATGAAATACAAGGAGGAGAATGTAGGAAAAAATAAGAATTAAAATTCCTTGGTAGTGCATGTATTTAAAAATTCCTACTGCTGTTGAATGTAGTCGGTGTAGTTGAAATTCATTCATTCTTTCTGAACAACAGAGTTCATCTAAATTTCCAAGACGTATTTTATGAACTTAAACTTTGCAGAACTACTGCTAAAAAAAATTTAATGCCACTTGAGAATAGAAAACTGCTGAACTGTTCGTTGCAAAGAATGTTTTACAGATGGAAAAAACTTAATTCCTAAAACTACGTTTTGTTTCGATTTTCCCGAAATGTTTAATTTAGCTCCATTTACTTTCTGCAGGGATACAACTTGTTTTCAACCATAGTGGATCGTTTATCCACCATATCTGATGAGATTGGACAGAGATGGGACCCCTTGTTGAAAGCTGTGGCTTCTCACCACCACCAACAGAGACAAATTTTCAGAGAAAGCATCGAGAGTATACAGGTGGATACGAATTCTTAAGAATATTAATCTTTCGTTGTTCATATTTTTCCAATAACAAAATTAATTTAAATTCAAACTCTTTCAAAGCTACTAAAGAAGATGAAATTCGTAATATTTATGATAAAAGAAGAATAGGAAAACAGAACTTGACTTGCTTTTAAATTATTATACTTATTCATTGATTATAACTTCAGTGAATTATTCTCCGTACTTAAATTATGACTGCGTACACTTTCCCTCCTATCGCTTGTAGCTCCAGTTGACGTCGCCATCCCTTGAAAAGCGCTGGCTGGACCCCTCTTCCCCAACCTCCAACCAGGAGCTCGCTGCCATCATGTATGGTATTTTGGACCAAGTTACGCTTATCAAAAGGCTTATTGTACAAGTCGTGAATGACTGGAATAGTAAGGTAGGTGCAACGAGCTCACCTACATAGGATATCAAGATGATGATGATTACAATACTGTAGAGTAGTTTTAGAGTTTTAGTTCCCTTTTGTGTAAATGAAAGGAGGTACTTTTAATGAAGTATAAAAAGAGTTGCTGACTGTATTGTTAAAAATACTCTCTCAGGTTTTCCCAAGATTTTGAAGTAGTAAAGTAGTACTGTTAAGTCTGCGTTAGAGGAGATTGATTTAAAACCTGTTTTTATATGTATATACATTAAACCTGCTGAATCTTCGTAGTATTATGGCTTCTTTTTCAGGTCCAAGATTTGATGAATTTGAGAAAAAAAGATGAAAAGGAAAAATTTAAGACAAGTTCTGGTAGCTTATCGAAACAGTCTTCTGGATCTCAACTGTCGGTGCCGAATGCTTTAACAGGTAGGAAGGAAACTTGGATAGAATTCTCGTGAAGTAAATATTAGTAACGAGGGAGAAAGTCGCTCACAATTTAATGTATTCACCTAAAGGATATATTTTTTATTACATTTACTAGAACGAGAAAAAGTCTTTACAAATTTGTTGAGTTAAAATTCTTTAGGCGAGTTCCTTGAAAACTGATGAGAGGTCCAAGGAATGCTTTAAATATATTACATACATACATTCAGACAGATGCAAACAAGTTCTGAATTTTAAGCTACTGTATAATTTCGTGGTTTAAATTATCATTTAAAAAGTATCACAAACGTTTTCCATAAAATTTCTTGTTCCTTCTGTTTTCACCAACCATGTAACTCATCTCCGTTCAGTTTGCGTTTGTATTCCCAAATTTATATAATCGCTCAGTAAATTTTTTCGTTCGCGAGTATGTCAATATTTTTAATGCTGTACATTAATTTTTCCCACGAATAAATTCCACCGAACGTTCGGTACGAATTTGGGTTAATATTTATGAACATCACTGTAGGGTGGGTTTGAATGAAATCTTAAAGTGAACGCTACTTCCTACCACCGGAAGAATTTGTACGAAAATTTATCACCACCAAAACGGTAGCATGGACTGATTGTGACTTGGTACGATAGGCTTTGAGTGAAATACAGGTCATGCTTGTTAAGGTTTCAATATTCAGCCAGTGCAGTTACTTGTGTAATGCATTTGTTTTAAGTTAAGTCGGGGTGAAAAATATATTTTTAGCCACAGTTAGGGATGCTATAATTTATTTAATCTAAATAAGAATAACGTAATTGTGCTTTCGTAGTTAATGTAGCTATGACACATCACTTGATTACTTAGAAATGTAATTAGATGAACTGATACTTGTCTAGGGTCAGTAGAACAGCTGAATGTCTCGAGTAAAGGGTTTGAGGAAACTGCTTCAGCTACTCATCCATTGTTCCAAGCCACCTCTTCGGAACCCTCCTCAGAGTCAACTCCTGAAGGGGAGAAACCCCAAACCACTTCGGAAGAACAGAGGTAAGGGTTTAAAACGAGGAGATAATTTCGGACTGGTATCGCTTATCAGGCGCGGCATAAGTACCACAACTGCAGCACCTAGTTGACAGATTAGTTAATGGAGAACACTTAGATCTTATTTGATCGCTTTCACTTTATTCAACGTAAAGATAAAGATTTTACTTCGTTTTTGTGATTCTTTGTTATCAAAAAATCACAAAAGTAGAACTCGCGTCACATTTGTTTTTTTTTATCATTTCAGGAAGTCTACCTCTTCCATTTCAAGCCAGGGATCTGCATCGATTCAGAGCCGTGAGTACCACAAATTTTATGAATTGTTATTATTTACCATATAATCTACGTTAATATTCATTGAACCTTTTACATAAAAGTTAAAATATAGACTGTTTGGATGAAACGATGGCAAGTTTTCTAATGAAGTTCTTATCAAAGCTTAAAAATTGTAAGTGTTAGTGAAGTTTATGAAGTTTATCTCGATAATAATAATATCTTTTAACCATGAATATCATTGCTTACCTCTGTGTTCCTCGTATAAATGCATTTTCTATCGATACTTGGTATTGTATGACATTTTCCTCGGATACTCAAGTTTACAAATTTGTCATTGAATTTGTTTTTTTCTTGTGCTTGATAGCTTTTACTGTTTTTTTCCCCCTTTAGTTACTCAAGGTGTTCCCGAAGATGAAACTGGAGCTACTGCAACAGGTAATATTTGTATATAATCACAAATCTCATTTCCCAACGAACTGAGGTGAAAAAGCAGAAACAATTAAAGCGTACACAACCACTACACATCCATTCACACAGACGTCCTGGTGAACCAGCGCTTCCTTCCCCTCAATAATATGACTAAATTCCACACCTGCGGCGCTTCTAGGTCTTTTCAAAAATAAGAGACAGGGTCCAGAATTTGCATACCTCTAACAAACCTCCCCCATTCTAACCTATTTGCAGCCACTTCTCGCGCATCACCCAGATCAAGTCCACGCTTACTCAAGCTTATTCACCATGTCCATCCATCTTCTTCTCGGCCTCCTCCTCCTCCTCCTCCTCTCCTCCTCCCTCCTCCTCCTCCTCCTCCTCAAACACGCTTATACACTTTTCACAACTCTGCCATCTTCCATTCTTTCCACATGCCCAAACCACCCGCTGCTAAATATGAAATATAGATTATATGCTGATATGCCAGAACTCTTACCTTAATCGTAATTTTTAGTTATTTTGCTCATACAATTTCATTCGGCTTCGGGTGAAGGTTGTAGCCGAGTTGTAGTTCCCTTTTTGCTTTACTTCAGCCCAGGTAGCCACTTCTCTATCCTCGATGAGTTCGGGCAGTTTTTTCTCGAGTTTAGCAATGGAAAAAGATGTTATTGGTGGGTTACAGGCTTTTATGGCTGCCCAGGGAGAGGAATCTTCGCGCAGAAGGCAAAGTAGGTCCAATCATTTGTACAGTAGTTCAGTAATCCTCGTTATAGTGTCCTTGTTACATCTCTTAGTTTTGAATATATGATTGACAAAAGAGCTACAAGTACAGGGTGTCCGAGAATTATCTGTACAATTTTTGGCTGTTATTAAAAGTCAACCATGAAGTGTAGAAATTCCAGTGTTGTCCCATTTTACAGAGAATCTCATTAAGTTTTTTCTGATACCAAGTTTTGACAAGTTTTTTTAGAAATTCCAGTGTGTCCGAACATTATCTGTACAATTTCATCTTTTAATAAAATTCTTGATAACACACGTAAAATTCTTAAACAAGATTATTTAGAATCTGTATTTTCAAAGTTTCTTTTATTAAAGTAACGTTGTTACAAACATTCGATATGTGCACCATTAGTGATTCGCAAAACATCCAATCGATACTCCAAATGTTGCCATGTACGCTGCAGCATATTCACATCAATTCGCTCAATAGCAGCTGTGATTCTTGCTTTTAAATCATCAATGTCTGTCACCCGCGTACATTTCTAAAAAACTTGTCAAACGTGGTATCAGAAAAAACTTAATGAGATTCTCTGTAAAATGGGACAACACTGGAATTTCTACACTTCATGGTTGACTTTTAATAACAGCCAAAAATTGTACAGATAATTCTCGGACACCCTGTACATTGGAAATTGAAAGTAAAATGAAGAAAGGCAAGGAAGTCACGAGTCCAATAAAAGCCTGATAGGAAGCAAGTGTTAGAGTGTAAATGCAGCAAAAGGTTTACGTGAAGGTGTATTGGTGTCAATACTATTTGTATGGACATGAGACTTGTTTGGCATGATGGTGAGAGCATTTGAGATGAATAAGTTAAGAAGGATGATTGGTATAAAGTGGATTGATCGCATAAAAAGTGAGGTGGTTCGGGAAAGGTAAGGTATGGAGGGAAAAAGTCAGTGAAAATGAGAATAGAGGATAATGTAGTTAGTATGGTTATGCGGAGAGACTGAGTAATGACACTGTTAAGAAGGTGTTTATTAGCGAGTAAGTAGGTGAGAGGAATAGAGATGAAACTGCGTGAAAGATGGATAGATGTAATTAGTAAATGTGTGAATAAACGTAAAATTTATATAAATGTGGCATAGGAGTTACGAGAAACAGAGAAATGGAAACGGTGGCCCGCATCTGACGTAATACAGGAGATATAAATGAACCTTTTCATGAACGGTAACGCTAGATCCCGAAGATTGGAGGATGGTACCTGATTCTCGATGATGATCCCCTATGTGTGTGTGTATGTATCTTTGTCTGTAACTGATTATGAGTGTTTTCGGACCCAAGTTAGTGTCGTGTCCATCCCATGGAGAATGTGTTTTTTGTTGTTTTTTTAGGTAATGATGCTGTATTTCCCTACTAGCGCTTTCTTTAACTGAAAAAGTTTCGAATTTCTGTAAATTGCTTTTATTGAACCATTTACAAGAAGGAAAATATATATTTTTCCGTTTATTTTCCTTCTTTTTCTCGATCTCAAAGTTAAAAGCTGAAACCTAATTGAATATCCGATTATATATTCTGTACCGAGATTCTTTTAAAAATGCCTTCATTGAGACCACAGTCTGTCTGTTCAGCCACTCCACCACGAATAATGGTTACACATCGCCGGCACCAACAGTACGAGGCATCTTTTCATTTGTGTCAGCTTTGTTATCCTGATATGAACTATATGTAGCGTGGTTGTAAGGTTTCGTGCGGAAACTCCATGTTCCAATAGTTTTTCATTCCATCAACTGTAGGAAGAATCACGGATATCGACAAGTAATAATAAATAAAGCAGTATCAAAGAAATGTTCTCTGCCCCAAAATTCGTCGTACCATCGGGCAAGACTTTCACATATGACAGCCCATCCTCTTGAGAATACGGATTGGTCACAACCGACTAATACGCTCCTGTTTACTTAGGGTGAAACCCCATACCAATAGCCCTGTGCGATGACTGTCGGAGCAGCTAAGTATTCGGCCGTGACCGGACAACTCACACCTAGGACAACTCTCACTAGGACAACTCTCACCTAGGACAACTCTCACCTAGGACAACTCTCACCTAGGACAACTCTCACCTAGGACAACTCTCACCTAGGACAACTCTCACCTAGGACAACTCTCACCTAGGACAACTCTCACCTAGGACAACTCTCACCTAGGACAACTCTCACCTAGGACAACTCTCACCTAGGACAACTCTCACCTAGGACAACTCTCACCTAGGACAACTCTCACCTAGGACAACTCTCACCTAGGACAACTCTCACCTAGGACAACTCTCACCTAGGACAACTCTCACCTAGGACAACTCTCACCTAGGACAACTCTCACCTAGGACAACTCTCACCTAGGACAACTCTCACCTAGGACAACTCTCACCTAGGACAACTCTCACCTAGGACAACTCTCACCTAGGACAACTCTCACCTTGGACAACTCTCACCTTGGACAACTCTCACCTTGGACAACTCTCACCTTGGACAACTCTCACCTTGGACAACTCTCACCTTGGACAACTCTCACCTTGGACAACTCTCACCTTGGACAACTCTCACCTTGGACAACTCTCACCTTGGACAACTCTCACCTTGGACAACTCTCACCTTGGACAACTCTCACCTTGGACAACTCTCACCTTGGACAACTCTCACCTTGGACAACTCTCACCTTGGACAACTCTCACCTTGGACAACTCTCACCTTGGACAACTCTCACCTTGGACAACTCTCACCTTGGACAACTCTCACCTTGGACAACTCTCACTCTCTTCAACAATTACCACCCCAATGTTGATCTTTTCATTTATATCCACCCCGATAGTTTAAACTGCAAATTAACCAAAATAAGATAAGGAAACAATAACAACAAATTTATTATTTATTGCAAACATATGATAAATAGAGAACCATTATTTACATAGGGTAAAATTTGAATGCCCGGTTAGGTCAACTGTACGCCCTTGACGATTGGTTAGGTTTAGTCGTGATATTTTCGTTAGTTTTAACGAAAATATCACGACTAAACCTAACCAATCGTCAAGGGCGTACAGTTGACCTAACTGGGCATTCAATGAACCCAACCGGGTATTCAGTTGACCTAACCGGGCATTCAATGAACCTAACGGCATATATATATAATATAAGCACACCGGACAAAAATTAGTCACCCCTAATAGCACCGATAGTAGGAAGTTCAAGGTCACACACAGGGCGCTGATGTAGCATTGGTAAGTGACAAGTAGCGGTGACGTAGCACACAGGATCAGATCTGTTTCGTGAGGTGGTGAAGAACAAAGTGTGTGTTGGATTATAGTCTGCAAAATGGGTCGTGAGGCAGACGTTACTCTGGCAAAAAGGAGCCATCGTGTTTGGCAGAGCCCACGGACACAAAATGTCTGAAGTAGCCCAATTTGTTGGTGTGTCAACGCGTACTGTCCAGCGAGTTTACAAAGAGTGGTGTAGTTCGCAATCAACTGAAAATCGACGGCGTAACTGTGGCCGGAAAACAATTCTCGACAATAGGGACCGCCGCCATGTTTCTCGTCTAGTAACTGCAAATCGTTTTCAAACCAGAGAACAATTGCTCCAAGAAACCAATGAGGTTCTCCAGCGACCAATTTCCGAACGGACATTGCGACGAGAACTGCATGCGATGGACATCTGGAGCAGGGTACCACGGAAGAGGCCGCTGTTAACAGCAAGTCACAAATTGGCACGTTATAAATGGGCTCAGAGGCACAAAAACTGGACTGCGGCAGATTGGAAACGTGTAATTTGGTCCGATGAGTCCCGTTTTTGTTTGTTCTCCAATGATGGGAGGCGACGAGTACATCGCAGGTCCAATGAAGCTTTAATCCTGAATGCGTCGAAGGTGTTGTTCAGGCTGGAGGTGCTGAGGTGGTTCGTGATGTTCTGGGGATGTTTT
Source organism: Bathynomus jamesi (assembly GCA_023014485.1). Taxonomy (NCBI): domain Eukaryota; kingdom Metazoa; phylum Arthropoda; class Malacostraca; order Isopoda; family Cirolanidae; genus Bathynomus; species Bathynomus jamesi. Next base: position 1,362,680 of record JAJOZX010000423.1, read on the forward strand.
TCGTACCACGAAATGGGCCCTCTCGTTCCAGTGACGATGAATTTGAACCAGCAGGCGTACCCCCGCATACTAAACTCGCCGGATTCGTGCGGTTATCAAGGCCAGAGGCGCCGTCACACGTTATTAGGTACATTCTGAGAGGGGTGACTAATTTTTTTTCCGGTGTGCTTATATATATATAAAACTTGCATGAATTTTAAATGTTTAATTTTTAATTTTACAAAATAAATGTTTTCATTAATTTTTCTTTTTTTTTTCTGGTCCTAGGTATGAGTTGTCCTGGGTATGAGTTGTCCTAGAACCGTATTGGGCACATCTTATTAGAGTATATTAAATATGCTCTCTAGAAAAAGGTATCTTTGTTGTCATCCTTTTAAGAAGAGCCTGGATTTCTTTTTGTAGATGCGACGAATCTTGATACTGTATGCAAGTTTGTGACGGATCCAAGATTGGTGCATCAGCTTTGAAGTCGATACATCGATTTGATAGATACTGTCGCCGATGCGATATGATACTACCATATTTCCCGCTGGTATTGAAAGACCAGCTGAAATAATTATATTGTATTATTTTTTCAGCGTTCGTAGCACAATGGGCAACATCATATCCCTGTAAGGGCGGAGGTTCGAATTCTGGTGATGCTGGTAATAATAATATAGCAGTTAGGAGCAATAAGCCGAAGTAGTTGGCCTAAGCGCTGTACCAGTTTTTATGGCCCTCTTCACTGAGTAGATATACTGTGTATATATATTTGTAATTTTCTTCTCTGACTTCAGTTTCGATTTCATCGGACGCAGTGGCGACGAGCTTTCGACCAAATTTTCACCAGTTTATATCATCTCCAAAAGGCCTCCACGAGCGATCCCTCTCCGATGAGGGAGAGGTTGTACTCGCGAAAGAGGCCTTGGAGAAGGTTCCCGAGAAGCGGTACAGCTCTTCCGTCAAGAACATAATTTCTACCCTTTGGTCTTCTTCGGCAGATCTCATGGTTAAGGTTGGCACTAGTTTTTCTAAAATTATTTTTTAACAATTTATAAAATAAATATTTGTTTGATGTACTTAATTCATTTTAGTTGAAAATGAAACGAGAGAATAGCAACTGATTTAAAAAGCGATACTTTTCGGTTCGTAACATTACAGAATGTAGACGGAAGCCAAAACTAGAAAACAAAGAACTTCAAGATAGTCATATTCTTACAATATTTAGTTATTACGCAGTACCTGATGAAATCCCTCGTCATTTAGAATAAGAAATTAATCCTATTATAAACGACCAACGTAATCTTTATTTATATTTTTTAATAAAGCCATGAAATTAGCTGAAAAGAGGATTGTATTAATGATCCGACCCTACTGATAAAGGTGATATTAATTTCGAAAACTGTTATACCCACATTACTCTTTACATACAAAATTAACCAGTCTGAAATATTTCTTCAACAATATGAATATTGAATAATAGTAATTATATTATTCTTAATTATTCAAATTAAATAAAAGAAAAATTAGTGTGTATCTGAGAAGTGTGCCCCTCATCCTGGAGGTTATTTTAGCTTTAACAGATTCTTTCAATTACTGTGAAACAGCTGTAACCTGGAGAGCACAACTAGAGAATATAATCAGGTAAATAGATAAGGATAGGAAAGCTACACTCTTTCCAGTTCTGTAATATCAGTTATAATAGTAATTCAGTTGACAATAGATACAGTTGTGGAAAAAAGTAAGTGAACCCATCCATTGGAATCAATATTCTCGAGCTGTAGCTGGAGAATATCTTTTTTATTTACATATCTGGCAACATTATCCCACCATTCGAAAATAGTTTACGCATGTATAATGGTGCACACAAACCTTAGTGTGCTTAGTTCTAAATAGAAGGCTGCGCGAATCCAAGAGTGACATCTCAACACCTTCAAGAATCTTTGACAAGCGCCAACATACGCGTTCATCGTTCCACAATACGAAAAATCTTGAACCGATCAGGACTTCAAGGGCGGGTCGCACGATGAAAGGCACTGTTGTCGAAGAAACAAACTCTTAGATTACTGTTAACCTCTCAAACGAGTTTCTTAATCATCCTGAGTGAGATATTTAGTGGTCGGCCACTCCTGGGCAAGGTTGTCGTCGTCGTCTTTATTCCCTCCATTTGTAAATAATATAATTTGATGAATAGTTGACATATGGATTCTATTTCGCCGATATCTTCTCGCACCCCTCCCCGGGTGTATGAGCATTGATAATGGCCCTCTGTAGGTCATTCGAGAGCTGCTTCAATCTAGGCATGATAGCCGATGCTCTTTACGTTATCCGCACTAAAATGATGCCTGAAAATTTTTTTTATGCAGGAAGAAGGGCCAAGGGCGAACGCCTGCTAAAACGGCCCCGCATAGAAAGAAAAGGAGAGAGCCAAAATACAAATGTTATTTATAAAAAAAAAAAAAATTGAAGAGATTGTGTAGTGTGTAAGATGCATGTATGTACAATGAGGAATAGAGAGAGAAGTGTGTCTGACAGCATGCTGGACTCCTCATAGGGTAGATGAAACACGGAAAAAGATTAGTGAAAGAGAAAGGGGAGCTCCAGCACTCCGTCTCCTGCAACCAACATACCTCCTATCCCCGGAGTACTTCCTGGTCGATTGGTGTCTACAATCTCCTCCTTACACACAAAGGAAACTAACTACAAATGTGATCAAGCCCACTAAAATGATGTCACTATGTTCATACTAGGAGTGCTACCTTATCCGGAATGAAGTATGTAAGCAAAGCACATTCGTTCAACGAATTTATGACGATACATGGATGATATACTCACTCCTGCGTGGCCTCCTTTTCAGAACTGAGTGCACCAAGGTTTCTGTGCGCGATTAGATATATGCGTAAACTATTTTCGAATGGTAGGATAGTGTTGTCTTCAGGGCTGTGGAGTCGGAAGTGCATAGTTGGATGGAGTCGGAGTCGGAAGTGCATAGTTGGATGGAGTCGGAGTCGGAAGTGCATAGTTGGATGGAGTCGGAGTCGGAAGTGCATAGTTGGATGGAGTCGGAGTCGGAAGTGCATAGTTGGATGGAGTCGGAGTCGGAAGTGCATAGTTGGATGGAGTCGGAGTCGGAAGTGCATAGTTGGATGGAGTCGGAGTCGGAAGTGCATAGTTGGATGGAGTCGGAGTCGGAAGTGCATAGTTGGATGGAGTCGGAGTCGGAAGTGCATAGTTGGATGGAGTCGGAGTCGGAAGTGCATAGTTGGATGGAGTCGGAGTCGGAAGTGCATAGTTGGATGGAGTCGGAGTCGGAAGTGCATAGTTGGATGGAGTCGGAGTCGGAAGTGCATAGTTGGATGGAGTCGGAGTCGGAAGTGCATAGTTGGATGGAGTCGGAGTCGGAAGTGCATAGTTGGATGGAGTCGGAGTCGGAAGTGCATAGTTGGATGGAGTCGGAGTCGGAAGTGCATAGTTGGATGGAGTCGGAGTCGGAAGTGCATAGTTGGATGGAGTCGGAGTCGGAAGTGCATAGTTGGATGGAGTCGGAGTCGGAAGTGCATAGTTGGATGGAGTCGGAGTCGGAAGTGCATAGTTGGATGGAGTCGGAGTCGGAAGTGCATAGTTGGATGGAGTCGGAGTCGGAAGTGCATAGTTGGATGGAGTCGGAGTCGGAAGTGCATAGTTGGATGGAGTCGGAGTCGGAAGTGCATAGTTGGATGGAGTCGGAGTCGGAAGTGCATAGTTGGATGGAGTCGGAGTCGGAAGTGCATAGTTGGATGGAGTCGGAGTCGGAAGTGCATAGTTGGATGGAGTCGGAGTCGGAAGTGCATAGTTGGATGGAGTCGGAGTCGGAAGTGCATAGTTGGATGGAGTCGGAGTCGGAAGTGCATAGTTGGATGGAGTCGGAGTCGGAAGTGCATAGTTGGATGGAGTCGGAGTCGGTGCAAATCCTTCAATTACAGTATAACTATAGCAGCCTAGGCCTAGCTCAATTTTATGAATAAAATAGATTTAACTTAATGTTTTAATATATAATATATATATAATATATAACATATAAATATATAAATATAAATATAGTTGCTTATAATTAATAAGGATTATGATTAATTAATTAACATAATTAATAATAAGGAAATTTAAAAATTTTGTACTAGCAACCCTAAATCTTTTTCAGGTTTTTAGATTTCAATTTGATAATTTTGATAAGCATCACTGAAAGAAGATTTAATGGAAGCGATCCTTTTTTTAAGAACAAATTCAGTTTAGGTTAGTACATTTTGTTACGGATGTTTATAATAATACAAAAACATCTTATTAATTTGCTAAACCAATAATAATCTTATTTTGTTCAAGTTTCAATCAGTTTGTATTTTGGGATTTATTGTAATTTTTGATTAAAGAGAAAAAAAGCCATTAAGGCATAGTTACAGCCACTAAGTAACCTGATGAGTCATGTGGTGGTGACGAAATGCTTTGTTTATGAATCTCCATTGGCCTAATAAAGCAAATCGTAATCAATTTGGCCTTAACATTCCATCGGAGTCGGAGTCGTAATTATACAAGTCAGATTTCTGGAGTCGGAGTCGGAATGTTAAAATTTTTTGAGTCGGAGTTGGAGTCGGCAAATTTTATCACCGACTCCACAGCCCTGGTTGTCTTGTCATATGTAGGTACAAAATACAAGATATCCAGGAAGTCCCTGGCAATTCTATGTTTGGGTGCATACTTTGTCGAATTGCCAGGGACTTCCTGGATAGTATATTGTCCAGCCACAGCTATACAAATTGATTGTAGTGGGTGGGTTCACCTACTTTTTCGCACAACCGTATAAATCTGAAAGGGAGGTTGTACAATTGTATTTTATAGATAATCAAAAAGTTTGACATTTCGCGAGGACACTCAAAATTAATCTCTGAAATGGAACCGTGGCTAAGACCTTTATCGGTGAAAAAAACTAACCCTGACTTCAGAATGCAACAACAAAAAACAACAGAAAGTTCTCGTGTGACTTTGCATTTTCCAGCTTCGATTTTCTTAGTCTACGCGCTCCACTGAACTGAGGAGGGTCGAAACGTTTTGATTTGTAATCAGTTACTATTCTGTTGCAAGTCTTACTGTCATTTACAACTATTTGATTGATGAAAACAGCGAAATCGGTTTTTGTGCCAGTACATTCTTATTTAATAATCATATTTTTAAAGTGTTTTCGTATTACAGTCCCCTTTTGACTTCAATGAACATTATACGCTCCTTCCCGAGATAAAAATTCCCGTCGTGATTTACGATGACGAGCCTTCTTCCATCATCTCTAAAGCGCTTGCCTCCCAAGAGTACGAAACACATTTGCAAATGCTTCAAAAGAGACTAAATGAATCACCGCAAGGAAATGAAAGCAGGTAAATGGAAGAGATGATTCAGATCCTGTCGGGGTGTTAACGATCTTTTGACCAATAGGCTGTGCAAGAGAACATGTCCACCCTGCGAAGGGAAAGTATTTTTAAGAAACTAACTCCTTTTTAAAAAATTTTATACCATAGAAAAACATGAACATTTCAACGTAAATAGTTTATATGCGATTTGGCTTAATTTGAAACTCAAGTTGTTAGAGTAAGTGATATTTATAAGGTGGCTGGGAAAGCAAAAATAATTTGGGGTTCACTTTACCATAATTTAAGATTGCTTGAGAGCCAGAGTGTGATTGCACCTTCCATCGTTGATAACTCTTCTCCGCAAGAACTGGGTCAGGGAGCCTCGAATCCCAAAGTAAACGAGGGAGAGAAGTTAACTCAGAAAGATCTTCACATAGATTTGCAATGGAGCGATCAACACGCCAACTATTACTGCAAGGTATGTGTTTACGGTTGTTTAACCAAAGTAACATCTAGGTTCTTACAGTTTTTGGTGGAATCCGAACCACTACCCAACTAAGGAAGAATCAAAAGAGGCGCCTTAATTATCAAGATCTGAAGTTTGAGCCGACATTTGAAAACAGGACATTAAATTTAAAAGCCCAGCGATTTGCTACAAGGCTAATATTGCGGGTATTTATTTATTTAAGTTATTTATTTATTTATTTATTTATTAGGGTGGTTTACCCTAATATAGAAGGGGTGGGGTTCGGGTTTCCTAGACGTCGAAAAACCTATTTCATTAAAAAAATAAGCTTAATTGAGAACGTTCAAAGGTCGCTCAGTGACTGCCAAGTTTCTTCTCTTACGTCCCCGAGCGACAATGGGAATCTGTCTCCTCCACTCCTCGAGGAATGAGTATTAGCTCTTCGCCGTTGGTGGTATGACTTGAGCCAGCCGCTCATTGACGCCTGGTTTGAATGGTACCAACGGTAGCCTTTCGTGCGTCAGGGAACCTATGGTCTTTCACAAGTTACAACAGCAGATGCTGCTGCTCGTTTTCCGGGACATTATTGTCGTCCTGGATCATTTTGCATCCTCTCTGTGCAGTCATTCTCTACCAGGTGACACCAGTCCACCACAGTGAATTCCGCAGAAGAAAGGCGCTGCTCGATGTCCAGAGAGCCGAAGAAGCGCTTGGATCTCGCGATTACGGAGTCTTCCAATGATTTATGCTGTATCCATCTGCCTGTTTGGCTTCGAACTGGGCAGATGGCCGACCATCACTACATTTATCATGGAGTACTTCAGCCATCCACCGCTTTACTGGTGGTTGCACTTGCTCGCAGAAAAATACTAATGCCATTAGCTCTTAGCTGAGGTACCAGAAATGACGCTTCGTAGCCGTTTCCGTTGGAACTAGAATGTTAATTTTTGCTCATTCTTCCTATTTTATATTTTATAATGCTCTACAGAGAGATATATATATATATATATATATATATATTTCCTGATTTAAATATAAATTTACCTATAAAAACCGTTCTTTTGTCTAATTTGTATTTCATTTTTGCCTTTCCAAGATTTTGTTTGTGGAGCAATTCCGGCAGCTGAGGCAGTTGGTGTTTCCCTTCGGAGAAGAGTTCTTCATCCGGTCGCTCTCTAGATGTGTCATTTGGGACGCCAGGGGAGGGAAGTCGGGTTCATTCTTTTGTAAAACCACTGGTAAGAGAGAATTTCTGCGTGACTTACCTGTAGATAAGGCTCAATTTCTCAATGGGTATTTTCCATGAAGTTACTAGTCTGATTTGAAGTAAGGGTTATAGGTGTAAACCACAAGAGTGCAAGGTACGCCTATCATAATTAGCCTATATTAGTCTACCCTATATGTTGGGAGTTTACGAAGTTTCTTTGCGGTAACATACTTTTATCTATAGAATTGTATGTAAAATTCAATCATTTCGGCTTTGTTGAAAAATTTTGTAACTAGTACTAAAGGAACTAAAGGAACTATTAACTACTTAGAAATATTCTCTCTGATACACGTTAGTTGTTTTGATGTCCTCTTTTTGAAGAATGCCCTCACCCCAGCACTAAAGACTCTCCACTGAGGTACCGTTAGGGAGCTCCTTCAGAATAAGTAAAAGTTTATTGAAAGATATTAATATACAAGTCTACGCCATAGTTGTACTGTTCCTTCATTGAATTTCAAAGTAAGCGATTTATAACGTAAACTATTTGCGAGTTTAGATGATTACATAGCATATTTATACAATTTTAATTTTCGAAACAGAACCACCATATGAATTGTATTAAATTTTATCAGAAAATTTTAATTCTAGTCATAATTATTAACTTCAGGGGCTGACGAGTTATTTTCGGACTAAAAAAATAAAAAAATAAAAATATATATATATATATATATTTTTTTTTTTTTAAGTTCGGGAAGAACCGATTCGCCTCTATTTAAAAGGGCATATCTCGTGGAAAAACAAGAAAAAGTGAGAGGAAAGATAGAGGAAAAAGAAAGGGTGGAGGGGACAGTCGAAGTGGAAAAAGACCAAGGACTGCAGGGTCGAGCCCCATCATCCTTGGGTGCTAGGGCCGGGAGGGCGCACGTGAAACCTCCAGGAACAAGCACGTACAAACGAGCACAAAGAGCACTCAAGAGCACGAGCTTAGAACCCCCTTGCGGGATATATATATATATATATATATAATATATATATATATATATATATATATATATACACACACACACACACACACACACACACACACACACACACACACACACACACTTTTCTCTTTCAGATGATCGGTTTATCTTGAAAGAAATGTCGAGGTTTGAAATAAGTTCCTTTTTAGAATTTGCACCTTCCTACATTCAATATGTGACCAACTGTAAAAAAGAGAACAAACCAACTGCTTTGACCCGAATCGTTGGTTGGTTTTATTTTCTTATTATTTTTAATACAAATTTCTTCCGTGACTTTATTTTCGAATATTAATTTCACATTGTGTGTGTGTGACAATATTAAACTTTAATCTATTTGAAAGGAGTGTATCGTATTGGGTTCAAGAATTCGACTACAAACAAAGCCATGAAATTGGACCTTCTTGTTATGGAAAATCTGTTCTATCAGCGATGTATTGGCCCTAAATTCGACCTCAAAGGGTCAGTCAGAAATAGAAAGGTCAATTTGACAGGGAAAGAGGTAAAACAATTACAATTATTTATTAAAAGTTTTTGCAAGATTGTAAGATCAGTACAAATATCATTTGTAAGAAACTTTTTGCTTCCTTCTGAAGGAATCTGAGGTAGTTTTGTTGGACGAGAACCTTCTACAGATGGCGTGTTCTTCTCCATTTTATCTTCGACCCCACGGGAAGGCGGTTCTTACACGCGCAATTGCTGCAGACTCCGCTTTCCTCGCACAACAGCTGATAATGGATTATTCGCTCCTGGTAGGAGTTGATGAAACTAAGAACCAACTCACTGTTGGCATCATAGGTGAGTGTTGGCCCTCTCCCTATCTGCGTGTGTAGTATAATATAATGTAAAACATGAGCAATTTGCACTTAGCTTACAATGACAACAGTCTATTTTTTTTCTCGGTAGAGGGGAATTCTTAATCCAGTTTATCGCTTGCACACAATAATAAAATTAATTTAAGAACTATGAATTATTTTATTTTAGATTATATTCGCACTTTCACTTGGGACAAAAAGTTGGAGACAATTTTCAAGGGAAGCGTCTTAGGCGCTGGTACTGGTAAACTTCCAACTGTGATCTCACCAGAATTGTATCGGAACAGATTCTGCCACGCCATGGAGAGTTACTTTGTTGTTGCGCCAGACAGATGGTCAGGCTTGGGCCTTAGTTTCGATAGCTAGTTGACAAACATTATTTAAATTGTCTAAAACTTAGCGAGTGAATAATTATTTCCGTACCAGGTACCTTTTGCGTTAAAAACCAATAACCAAGTATTAACGTTTGATAATTATAATTAGCTCGTATATTTCCATAACCTTTATTGTAAAAAGTTTACCACAAAAAATAACCATACCTGATGTGTTGGTCATACCTTGTTAATTTTTAAGTTCACACCAGTATTTCCACTTTAAGTTAAAGAATTATTATTATTATTATTATTATTATTATTATATTATTTATTATTATTATTATTTATTTATTTATTTATTTATTTATTATAAACAAAAATTCTTTTGTTTACGGTTTAATATTCACGTCAGTTTTACTGTATGTAAGAGAACCCAAAAATGATACCAAATACACTTTATATGCTAGTATAGACCAGCTCTGTTATATTTGTTAATTCTGATGTAGAAAAAGTTTTGTTTCTATTTGAGTATTTTATTTTATTTTTTTAATATATATATTTCTCTAATCCAACCCTTGATAACTTTATTTATTCAGTAGGAAGGGTTATGCATTTTAATGAAATATTTTAAAATTGTAATAACTCGCCGTTTTGAATGAACTATATATTTTATAGAGGTATCTGCGGATGACTTTTTTTTAAAGATCTTTTTAATTGTCCAAATAAATATTCCCACAGTAACTTCTTGATAGTGTTTTCGTAACTAATTTAAAATATATTTATTTATTTATTTCTGAACCTTTTAATATCCCTGCCACGACTTTGGAGGTTGAAAAATCAAGTTTCTTCGTGATAGAAGTTAACTGTTGAGAAGAAAAGACTCTTAAGGAGCTCGTGAGTTAAGTCTATTTTAAGGTACAATGGTTTTGGGTTAAAGTATCGGTAGACTCAAGGTGAAAGATACTATTTTTTACCTTCCTTTAAAAGGATCATCCAGGAATCTATCCTTATATACAATCGATATATTTGTTGGAATCAGTGTCTTGTTGGGGAGTAATCATTAATGTACATTTGGGACATAGTTCAGAAGAGTATGAGCGTGTAATTATGCAAGTACAACAAGTAAATAAAGTCACTCGTATTCCTATTGTGAAGCCAACAAAACGCCGCAAATGGTTGAAGCCTCGTCCGTAATTTTCTGTGGACATGAAGTGCACATTTTAATATACAGCAACTCTGGGTTAATTATAAAAAAGGTTCCTGCAGAACTCTCAATTTGTTTTACAGTACAACAGATCCTGTAGACTGCTGCATAAGTTACCTCCAAGATGCTCAGCCTCTCAAATGTTCGCTAACGGCAAAGTTTCGAGCCTCCCCAGGTAACAAGACGTGCTCAATACAGTCTTAATGCGAAGAATTAACAACCCAGACAATTCAGCTTTTCATTAGTTTTGCTTTGTCCTCTAGAGTGTGGACCTCTTAGTATGAGTGTGTTTGTCTATAGCTCTCCTTACTCCTGCAGTAGCCATTCCATTACATGTACTTTTTATTTTGTTTTTTTTCTTAGTACTACCTTTGGGAAGCTGTTATTAATAATTTTATTATTTCTCTTTTATGCTTTAAAATAAATTATAATTTTTCATTATCATATATATTAACATTTTCATTACGTGCATTTTTTTTTTTTTTTTTTTTTAATTACTATTTGTTTCAGTACATGTCTTATTTTTATCTCTATTTTAATACTAATTTTTAGTTTTTAAATTTATTAGTTTGATTTATCGTACCTTCAAGAACATTATACTCTTTTATGGGATTTATATCCTGCCAATAAAGCTTATCATTATTGCTAGTATTAGTATTATTAGTGTTTCATTGATCTCGGTATTGGATTGTAGGTGGTGAGTCCCTGGGTTTGCTTCTGGTTGAAGGTGACCCTTGGAGCGTACACCCACGACAACGTGGTGAAATGAGTGTATTACTATTAATTCATTCATTAAAGTAATACATTTTTGGAATACGAGTGGAATTAAATATATAGGAGTTCATTAAATTATTATTATTCCATTTAAACTTGGTCACAAATATTGTATATGTCTGATCTAAAGTATATATTCACAAAATTTAATACAAAATAAGTTTCACAATCTCTTGAAATCAGTTGTTTCGAATAATTAGGAAATGATAGCATGTAACATATTTCCCGTACAGAATTAGGTGTCATCAGAAGAACTATAATATTATTGATGATATAAAAAACTATATAGGGTTATGGTTGATTGCTGTCAACCTCATCCGGTGAAAATTTCCGCCAAATATTGGTGCAGAGTTGAACGTAAAAAACCCTACGTGTTTTCGTTAAAAAATTGTTTGTGGAGGTCTTCAAAAGACCTTGTTAAGTAGTGTTTTTTTTTTTGTTAATGTTTAATTTATATGCCTTCGGTATTTAGCGCTGCCTAATGGTAAAAAAGGAAATTACCATACAGGGCCGTAGCTTGGGGCTGCCAGGGGTACCTGAGCCTCCCCTGGAAAATTTTGAGGTTCCCCCTCAACATTAAAATTCCATCGCAAGAAGAAATATCTGTTAGAAATTTTCTTAAAAACTAAGCAGAAAAGAAAGCAGACGTGGTGGTTTTCAATGAAATTTTCGAACACAGGATCGCTTTGCAAGACATTTATAATTTACTGGCAGCTGCTAAAATATTTGGATGCATCACTGCAACATGTGAATCCACTTTGTGAGTTTTAACCAGGACAAATCGTCCCTAAAGGCTAGCAATGTGTCACCAATGAAAGGCAAATTTAGTTGTTCTGGCATTTGAGAAAGAACGCACGAAAGCAATCAATATGGATATTCTTTTAAGAAAATTTAATGATCAGAAAAATAGAAAGTTGCAAATGTTTGAAAATATAATTTTTTTTATTAGTGTACTGAATTACTGTATTTTGTTTTTAAAATTGAAAGCAATGTTGCTTCTGTTGTTTATTTTTCAATAACTATTATATTCGAATGAAAGAAAAATTACTGTAATGCATTATACTATTTTATAATTATTACCAATTGGTATTTTGTAATGTATCTAAGTCGTGTTTCGTTTGTTTGAACTTTTTTACACTCTAACACATTGTGTACCAAGCAGGGGTGCAGGGCCGTTTCCTGGTATAAGCAGACTAAGCGGCCGCTTAGGGCCCCGCTGCTACTAGGGGTCCCCTAGACAGGCTCCCAGGTCATAGCTCAGTGGGCAAGAATAGGAATATAGCTGAAGTTATTATTATTATTATTATTATTACTGTCGTATTAATTAAAGTTTTTGTATGAGACAAATGTGATAAAACGGAGACAAATGAAACGTTTTGGTCGTTATGTGTAAATAACTATTGTGAGATCTTGTTTCTATATTATTTAACTTTATTCTTACTATATGCTTATACTTTCCTAAATGCTCAATTTTTCTAGTACTGTAAAACATTATTTCACTAATTTACTAATTATTAAGAGATTTTGTAACACTTTAAAACCTAGGATTATTTTCGTTATGTTTTCAAGTTTATTAATTCTTTTCTCATCTTTTTCAGATAATGTGAATTTTGTTGGTTAAAACCTAAATGGTCTGATTATATTTGAATGTATTCGATTAACGTTACAATTATTATTATTATTATTATTATTATTATCATTATTATTATTATTATCATCATGATTATTATTATTTAGCAGATTAGTTGTGGTTAACTAGATGTGACTTCGTGCATCTTGGAAAATGAAACGACATTATCCATCAGGAGCTGAAAAACGGAAAAAGAAGAAAATAGAGGAGGAGAAGCTTTCCAGTAGCACAGGTGAGATGTGCCACTTGTATATTCTTATGATACAGTTCAGGCAACTAGGTTAGGTAGACCATCAAGCTAGGCAAGTGCTCAGGAATCGTGTAGAGTAAGCTAGTCTCTGTAATATTTATAATATTTCGAAATGTGAAATTTAATGGATCACATCACCTCAAATTCTGTTCACACAGATCAATTATCACTAGGCAACAAAGATTTTGTTACAGAAGACCAAATAGGTGCTCCTAGCTAATTTCGGTATGCTGATTTCAAATCTATAATTAGATTTTTTCTATCACGTCTAGATTTTGTGTAAAATGCAAATCACTTTTAGTAAAATTTTCTACCACGTCCAGATTTTGGTTTTAATCGGCTTAATGCCAGTAATATTGTAGTGCCTTGCACCACAAGAGTATTCTTTATTAGTGAAAACTGCCACAAATTGGCATGAGTGAAATATTTAAATCTAAAATAAATAAATAAATACAAGTTAAATATGTCCAGTGATCAAATTTAATTCTTAAGAATTCAGTGTGGTGTGACTAGACATGAATGGGCTTTTAAGGATTATTTTGGCTGGTTGGTAAAATTGTTAAGTAAAAACAAACTTGTGTGCAACGACAACACAAAGGACGCCACTTTACACATTATATTCGAAATCACCCCGCCAGCAAGCAAAGTTCCTTTGTGGTATGTTTTGTGTTTATAGTATTTATTCTTTACTATTTCATATCTGTATGCAATACCGCATACTGCAGATACTAACGCCTTATACCGTTTGCAATTAGTACTAAGATTCATACTACAAATAGTAATGTAAGATTCATATAATAAATTACTTAGGCTAAGTTAGGTCTAGGCTAAAGCCAAATTGTAACTAGCCTAACTGAGGCCTACCATAGTCTTTGTTTTAGATTAACCTCAGCTCAATATGTTGAAGAGGCAAAGGCCTGCCTATTAAATTTCATAGTATATTTTACTTTATAAGCCTATTATGTTTCACGTTATTTTCTTAGCAGATGGCCTACTAATCATTTGTAGCCTACATATTTCCTTTAGTCTTCCCATTCAACTTAACACAATCCCATAACCAGAATTAACTGTAATTTATCATCCACAGGTTACTGGGGCCTATATAACCTATATGTATTTTAATTATTAATTATTGCCATTTTTATTATTCTTTTTCTCTGAAATATCACTTACAGTATTCTTGTCTATCTCTTTGCAGACAAGGTTGTCATTGTGGCTATTATCTTTGTTATTATTATTATTATTACTATACTATTATTATTACTGTATTATTATTCATTATTATAATCAGTATTATTTGCAGACTGTTATATATTAGCCAAACGGGCCATTATTTAATCTCACCATTATAAGTCCATCAAAGTTGTTACGGGTAAAAATCCCCCTTGCATATACTCATTAATTGTTGTCAATAAAATATAAAAATTCATATTGATTTAATAATCAGTCCTTCCCTTCTTTTATTAAAATTAACTTTGCGCCGCAGTGCAGGATGCCAATCTAGTACTTGGGCGCTGGTGACCCTGGCATTTAGTTAATTATCTACGTAAACTTGTAAAGGTCTAAATAAATAAAACTGGACTCCTTACAATATGAAACTTGCTTTTCAAGGTTAAAGCAATTTTTTTTGCCAACTATATACAAATTCGAACAATTTTCATAAATAAAATTTATCCCGAGTTGGCAACACTGAGTCAAGAGCATAGTAACGGGCAACGGCCCAACGGTCAGTCGCTACGTGACAGTCAAGCAGAACGGTTGTTGAAGCTCTCTGCTGATGAGCAAGTGACAGGTTGTGGTGACTTGTGTGTTTTTATAGCATTTGTTTTGTACTACGGTGTGTATTTGTTTTTATTTTGCACATCGTAATAATTACTTTCTACGTTTTTTCAGATATTGTATGGTAATTCAAAATGGCATCAAATAGACGTGCTTGTGTAAATCACCCAGACAACTTCTGCTTTGTCTGTGGACAATATACACCTAAGCCACAACGTAGAAACATAACAACAAAGATTAAACTTGCCTACAAGTGTTATTTTGACTGTAAGTTAGGAGACCAACAGAGGGACTGGGCACCACATATTTGCTGTGCACAGTGCAATGCAATGTTAATAGCTTGGATGAATGGTAAAAGAAAAGCTATGCCGTTCTCAGTCCCCATGGTTTGGCGTGAGCCGAAAAATCACTTCAATGATTGTTATTTTTGTTTGACAAAGATTGCTGGTTTCACAAAGAAAAACAAATCAAAGATCACGTACCCAAACTGCGAATCAGCAATGAAACCAGTACCACATGATGAAACAAATCCACCACCAGTTCCACCAGCAACGATAACAGACAGCAGTTCATCTGAAGATTCTGCTAGTGATATAGAAACAGGGAAAGATGGCATATATGTTCCAGATGCAAATATTTCCCCACATTTGTTAAGTCAAGCGGAGTTAAATGACTTAGTGCGCGATTTGGAATTACCAAAAGAAAAGGCAGAGTTGCTTGGTTCAAGACTTCAAGAATTTAATCTTCTCCAACCAAACACCAAAGTTTCCCATTTCCGCCATCGCCATTTGCAGTTTTCATCATTTTACTTACAGGAAGAAAACGTTTGTTTCTGCCACGATATCAGTGGTCTGATGCAAGGGATTGGCTGTCGCTATGATCCAAAAGAATGGAGACTGTTCATTGACTCTAGTAAAGCTAGCCTTAAAGCTGTATTACTGCACAACGGCAATGAAAAACCTTCAATACCTGTAGCACATGCCACTGGCCTTAATGAGACTTATGAATCGATGAAACTGCTGCTAAGACTCATCAAATATAAGGACCACACATGGAATATTTGTGGCGACCTTAAAGTTGTATCATTACTTCTTGGGTTACAGTTGGGCTACACAAAGCATATGTGCTTTTTGTGTCTATGGAACAGCAGAGATGACAAGAACCACTACAAAAAACATGATTGGCCATCTAGAACTGAACATGTTGTTGGTAAATACAATGTGAAACACCCAGCACTTATTGACCCTCAGAAAGTACATCTTCCACCACTTCACATTAAACTTGGCCTTATGAAAAATTTCGTGAAGGGTATGGATCATCAAGGTAGTGGTTTCCAATATTTAAAGGATAAATTCAAAGGAATATTGACAGATGCTAAGCTAGAAGCTGGAGTTTTCACTGGACCACAGATCCGCAGTGTCATCCACGACTCATCGTTTCCATCTAACCTAAATGAGAATGAACTAGGAGCATGGACATCTTTCGTTGAAGTTGTCAAAAATTTTCTTGGAAACCACAAAGCTGAAAACCACCGTAAACTCGTAGAAAACATGCTTAAATCTTATGAAATAATGGGATGCAGAATGTCTTTGAAAATTCATTTTTTACATTCTCATCTTGACTTCTTCCCGGCCAACCTTGGGGCTGTAAGTGACGAGCATGGTGAGCGCTTCCACCAACAGATCTCAGTTATGGAAAACAGATACCAAGGTAATTTCAACCCAAATATGATGGGAGATTATTGTTGGTTCCTGCAGAAGGAGAGCTCGTCATCCTACAAGCGACAAAGGAAGAGGACACACCAAAGTTTCACTTAAGAACAGGAATTTGCCTTTCAGTAGTAACAACAAAATACTAACGCGCTTTGGGTGGATGGTTGGGCGCAGGGGTGGTAACTCCGCCAGCGGAATTCCGCTGTCTGTCTTAAGCCAGAATAAAGGAGGAAAGACATCCCTGTTCACTAATTATTTAAGTATGCTTAACATAAAACGTGGCACGGAAAAGTAGCTTAGACGGCTTTCGTAATAGAAGCGGGTGAGAAAAAAAATGAAAAATAGGGGTTTTCGGTTACACAAAATCTGGACGTGATAGAGAAATTTTGATATCAGATCTGAAATCAGCATCAGCGCTTTAGTAGGAATCAGTAGTTCACGTGTCTGTAACAAAAAAAAAGTTGAAATTTGTTGCCTAGTGTTATCAAACAAGATAAGAAAGAGTATTTTAGCAAAAATTAACAGAATATGTAATGTTATGTTCTTCTCAGGAGCACTACTGAAATATTTGGAAAAGCCATCCTCAGCAAAGCCTGATGAGCATCATGAGCCAACAGCAGGACCATCCTCTATGCAACCTCAAACACCAGTAGAAGTAGAGCCTGATGAACCAACAAGTGGCCCATCTTCTGTTCAGCTTCAACCACACACAGGCATTTCTACTGAGCAACAAGAACCAAGATCTGCTCCACCGCTTGATCCGTATGACTGGCCAGTTGTCCTGTCAGATGCCTTGAAGACAGATCTGGTGTCTCGAGGACCATTTCAAATCAGTCCAGATTTCACATTCCCTAAAAGAGAGGACGGTAGAAGCGTTCATCACCATTACATGTACAGAACATTAATTAATGGGGAAAAAATAAAGCGAAGCTGGCTGATGTACTCTAGAAGGAATGATGCTCTTTATTGCTTCTGCTGCAAGTTGTTTTCAAGGAAGTCGTACAAACTAATTACGGATGGACTTTCAGACTGGATAAACGTTGGTTCGCTTCTGAAAGGCCATGAAAATAGTTCAGAACATGCAGATAACATGGCAACATGGAAGGATCTGGAACTGCGGCTAAAAACTGGGAGGACCATTGACCAAACTGAAATGTCATTAATGGAGGTAGAGCGAAGACGCTGGCGAGATGTTCTCACACGTCTTGTAAGTATAATCCAATCACTGGCAGAGAGAAACCTTGCTTTCAGGGGGTCTTCCTCTACATTGTACAATCGAGACAATGGCAACTTCTTGAAGGAGGTTGAGCTGCTTGCCAAATTTGATCCAGTGATGAAACAACACATCAGCAGAGTCGAAAGTGGCCAATATAGTCATTCAAGTTACCTAGGAAACATCATTCAAAATGAGCTCATTGGGTCCATTAGTGGGAAGATCTTGGATGCCATTGTTGCAGAAATAAAACAAGCTAAATATTACTCACTCATTTTAGACTGCACTCCAGACATAAGCCACCAAGAACAGATGTCGATTATTATCAGAACTGTTAAAATGGGTGAAGTACCAGAAATAAAAGAATACTTCTTGGGCTTTCTTGAGGCTTCAGAAAGTACAGGCCTGGGTTTATCAGTTCTGATTCTGAAGAGACTAGATGAACTGAATATTCACTTTGATGACTGCAGAGGACAGTCATATGACAACGGAGCGAACATGAAGGGCAAGAACAAAGGTGTTCAGGCAAGGTTATTAGAGAAGAACTGTCGTGCACTCTATGTTCCATGTGGGGCTCACACTCTGAATCTTGTAGTGGCTGATGCAGCTAAAGCTTCCACAGATGCCATCAGCTTCTTTGGCAACGTACAAAAATTGTACAACCTTTTTGCAGCAGCTACACAGAGATGGACAATCCTAAAGAAGCACGTGAACATAACACTCAAGTCTTGGAGTGAAACCAGGTGGGAGAGCCGGCTTAAGAGCATTGAGGCTGTGCGATACCAGAGCCACAACATCAGAGAGGCCCTGTTGGAAGTCAGAAACAATGCCACAGATGCCATAGCCAGGACTGAAGCACAAGCACTTGCAGAGGAGGTAGGGCTTATCGCTTTCAGATTTGCACAGTAGTATGGTATGACATTCTTCATGCAGTTAACCATGTGAGCAAACTTCTGCAGTCTCCTACAATGCAGTTTGATGTGGCAGTCAACCTCCTCACAAAAACAAAAACTCACTCACCAGCTACAGAAACACAGGTTTTGTTGCAGCACAAGTCGTAGCTAGGGACATATGTGAGGAAATGAATGTGGAGGCTGTGCTGAAGGAGAAGAGGCTCAGATCCACAAAAAAGCACTTTGCTTACGAAGCTCCTGACGAACCATTTACAGAAGCCTTAAAGAGGCTGGAAGTCAAATTTTTCAATGTGGTGGTGGATTGTGCCATCGGGTCAATAAATGAGAGATTCAAAACATTAGATGATGTGAGGGACATATTTGGGGTTCTCCTAAACTTCACCACAATGAACAAGGAAGACTTGTCCTGCAAGTGTGAAAAGCTCTCTAAGATACTGAGCTCTGGAGCTGACTCTGACATTGATGGAAGAGAACTGGCCCTCGAAATTAAGAACTTGCCGACTTTACCTTCACACAACATGACTGCATTGGAGCTTCTCTCCTTCATTCATCAGAAGCAACTGGAGGAACTATACCCCAATCTCTGGGTTGCACTAAGAATTGCCTGCACTCTACCTGTGACAGTAGCGTCAGCCGAGAGGAGCTTCTCTAAGATGAAGCTAATCAAGAACTACCTCAGATCATCAATGGGGCAGGATCGCCTCAGTGGCCTTGGCATCATAAGCATCAACCAGGACGTTGGCAGGGAGATTTCATAGGATGATGTTATTGATAATTTCGCCCAGAAAAAATCTAGGAGGCAAAAATTTTGAAGATACAAACTGTTCTGTATAACAGTTAGCCATTACATGATTGTATCGTAGAGTTAGTAATTGTTTGGTAGTTGATAATTCCATTATTTTTTTATACATAGTTCTGTGTCATTTATTCTAAATAATGTATAAGGTGATGTAGTAAGGCGTGAGTTGGTGGATGGAGGGGTGTGGCCTCAAATGGGTATACTGCTTAGGGCCCCCTAATGGCTAGAAACGGCCCTGCAGGGGTGTGCTGGGACCGGTTCGCCCGGACCAGTTGTTAAATTTTGAGTGGATCACCGAACCATTTGTTGATACTCAACCATCGCAGAACGAACTGGCTATATGGAAACTTCTTGAATGAGACAGCATGATTGAGAAGGTAAATTTATATCTAATTTTTTTTTTTTTTTTTCAGCATTTTATAGAAAAATATAGGTAGTATCACAAGCAGTGGTCGTTTCAATATTTATTTATTTTTTGATGAAAAATTAGTTTGTTTTTAGATAATTATGTCATTAGTGAGTATAAAGAATATGTTAAATAATTTCCGCCAAAATGTTACAAAATGCTGTTTGGAAAAGTTAAAATGCAGACTCCTTAGCTTAATGACTCGCGCCATTGGCGCTCGCTGATTTACTACCCTATCTGTATCAGAACTGGTTGTTAAGAAATTGGCAGCACACCTCTGGTACCAAGTAGTTTTAGAATTATAATTCAGTTTTGTAATTGTCTAATTGACCTGGTCCAATAAATGAAATGCGTATATATAAAATTTTAACTTTAACGTGTTTTATTTTTACAAAGAATTCCCTAAATTATCGGTACTATGTAGCCTCCCCTACATTACCAGTAGCTTCCCCTGGAGATTACCATTAGCTACGGCCAGCGCTGGATTTAGGTTTGTGGGGGCCCTGTGCGGGGTCAAACTGTGGAAGCCTGTTTGTTGTTTCCTTTTATTTACTAAAACACAAACATCTCAAAAAAACAATTTTATTGAAAAAAAAGAAATTTATTTACAGAAAGACTTAGCGTGCTTTTCGGCAAGCAAAGTCACTGATAATGTTAGTAAACTCAATACTCAATCATGAAGCAGAGGTACATACGCAACGATTTCGACGTTCGGAAATGTAGACTTGAGGTTCTTGGTGATGATTTAGCCATGAATTCACCCATTTTGATATTTTTCTTTACTATTTAACGCTACAGATAAACCAATTACCATATATTTATCCACGCGACGGGACATGTTAACGCAGCAGCAATTAAATTGTTTTATACAACCACGAAAATGTGGGGAACCCTGTGCGGCAGCACACTCCGCACACCCCTAAATCCGGCACTGGCTACGGCCCTGTTACCATACCTATTATTTCGTTGGGCCTCGCTTCTGGTTGTAGGGCGCGCGGCTGCTTATTGCGCCTTTTTTTCGATGTAGGCGATGGGATTGCGAAAGGAGTTTAATATAGGCAATTCACTGTACTTAAATACCTGAAGGAATAGGCCTATCTTTTTGTGTTATTAGTTTTTTATTATTAGGTTTTTACTCAGAACTTTTAAGAAGATTAAGCACGTCTTCCTTGCCTAAAAGCAACCCTCTTCACTAGACAGCCCTGAGATGAGCTAATATAAATTCCTTTGTCTTAAATTTTCGCTTACTTTACAAGGTCCCCAGACGTCTAATTTTTGTGTTTTCATTATTTCTTCTCGCGAAGTAATTTTCATGAGTCAGCGATGGAAAATTTTGATAGGAAATAATACATTTTTCTTGTTATGTCATTATCTGGGCCCAATGCCTACATATTGGGCTTTATGTATGGCAATTATTTTCATTCCCAGAAGACTTTGTCGCCAATCTCGCGGCAATTTTGTAGATATTTAATTAATAAATTAATAATTTGTATTTAATTGTGAAATAACGTACCATATTGTAGGTGCGTATAAGCCTGGGTTTGAATTAGGCTTTGTTGTAAACTGTATGACAGGCATGTATAGTTTTCCATATATATAGAAGTTTTACATAAACATTGTTAAAGGCCTTACTGAAGGCTAAAGAAATAATAATTACGTCATACCTTTTATCTGCTTGATCACTTACAGGCCTACTATAAATTTGCTATCCTTCAGCTGCGCTACAAAATAAGAGGCACCTGGCTCAATCAGTTAGGGCGCCGCTCAGCAGTGCTGAAACTTTTCTGAGTCGTGGGTTTGAACCTCAGTGCTGCCCAAAGCTGGGCTATTTACAAAATTCCTTCTTTTTGCTGATCATAAATTAATGTTTATATCTTCATCCATTAAAGGCGAATCTACAATCGAAAAGATTGTGGATTATTCATCTACAAATATTATTTTTGGAAACATTATCATGAAAGTAATTATCAATTAGCAAGCTGCGAAGGCCCTATTTATAACATTTTGTGTACCACTGTGGCTACCATTCATCTCAGTTTCTTCAGTTGAACGAAGGATGAAAAACCAACCGACTAACAAACCAACCAACCAATCGACCAGCCAAAACTTTGGCATGTTCCCTGAACTTTGGCAAGAGCACAATGTAGATAAATATGGACTATAACAAGGTGCTACTGTACTGTGTAGTTACAGTGGCCTTGAAAGTAAATATCCTAAGCTGGAAAAAACTGTTTTAGGCACAAATGATTTATTATATGTGTTAGGACTTAGAAGTGAAAATTATATGCTATACTTGCGTAATTATCCTGTATATGAAATGGCTACTGCAGAGGATAGTTTCGATCAGGTAAATTAATATTTTGAAAAATTCTATCATAGAATATAGCTAGACCTTGGCCAGTGTAAACTACTGCAGTAAGAGGAAAAAAACTGCACTTTTCAGCAGGCTTGGGTTCAAGTACAAGTACAAGTACTTGTACTTGGACTTAAGTGCAAAATTTGGTAAATTTATAGTATTACACCCGTCTCCCTTTGGAGGTGAAATTTGTTTTTCCTATGGTTTTTGATGTGTTTTGATCTAATTGGACCTTCAAAACCGTCGGAAATGACTCGTTTTTGAGATACCCACCCTCTCCCCAGCCGACGGTTTTGAAGGTCAGATTCGTTCAAAACACATCAAAAACCATAGGAAAAACATAGATAATTATGTGTATTGAGTAACTCATTCATTTTACATACCAAAATATATTTTTCTAGTAGTATTTGATGTGATTTGTTCAAATCTGACCTCCATTTCTGTCGGAAATGAGCTCCAACAAAGTTATAGTACTTTGAAGTTTGGCTCATTTTCAAGGGAAATGGAGGTCAGAATCTAAGCAAAACACATCAAATATTACTAGAAAAATGTATTTTGGTACTAACCTATCCTTACCTAACCTAACCCTAAAACTAACCTAAGTGGAAATAGTAACCTAAAATGTCTAAAACTAACAAAAATATCATTACTTAACCTAACCAATCATCAAGGGCATTCAGTTGGCCTAACCTGTTAACATCCAACTAATTAAGTCGCAGAGTAGCAAAAAAATAGCCCAAGCCTAGCTCATATATCATATTTTCATGATGTCACCTGGCAAATATTGGGAGGGTGGGAAAAAAATATCGTAAAAATGTCATAATATTCAAATCTACATAATTTGGTAAGGACGCATCTGTGAGCATAGTGACTTATATCAAAATGATGAGAAAATTATGCTTTAATATTTTATAATTATATTTGCTTTTGATATTCTGAGTACCGTACGATAAAACTCATATTAACCAAAACATAAATTTCACTTTCAAACTTAACCTAACTTAACCGTTTCTGGTCTTGACGATATGTACACTCCGTCTTACAATGTGGACACTTCACTACTGTCGGTAGAACACCGTGAGCACACACAAACTCAACACTTTTTTCTAAATTTTTGTAGAAAATGACAATACAGCGGTAATAATCGAATGAGCACGTGTCACATGAAGCCATTCCGGTAGCAAAGTAATTCAAATTCAAAATGGATGGAGCGTAGTGATTGGGCAGACATGTAATGGTCAGCCGCGCATGCATACCAAATGAACGTACAAACACACACTAGATACACACCAAAAAAAAAATTTATATCTCGAAAACGAAACATTTGCGATGGAAATGCTATAGAAGAAAAGTGGGATCAAATGTAGAATTCGGACCCCAGCCTTCTTTAGTTAGCTTTATAAGGCTAACTAATGAAAATATCATGACCTAACCTAACCAATCATCAAGGGTGTACAGTTAACCTAACGATTGGTTAGGTTAGGTCGTGATATTTTCGTTAGTTAGCCTTATAAAGCTAACTAAAGAAGGCTGGGGTCTGAATTCTACATTTGATCCAAAAAGTGTCTTAGAATTAAAAAATCTACTTAATGAACATATAATAATTGCTGGATGTTAGATGTGTCACATGAAGCCATTCCAGTAGCAAAGTAATTCAAATTCGAAATGGATGGAGCGCAGTGATTGGGCAGACATGTAATGGTCAGCTGTGCATGCACACCAAATGAATGTATGAACACACACTAGATACACACCAAAAAAAAATTTATATCTCAAAAACAAAGTATTTGCGGTGGAAATGCTATAGAAGAAAAGTGTCTTAGAATTAAAAAATCTACTTAATGAATATATAATAATTACTGGACGTTAGATGGGTGTAATACTATAATAATACCCAAAATTTTGTATACTTGTACTGGTACTTGGGATTTAAATAGTCAATCTACTTGTACTTAGCCCATAAGTACTTGAAAAATCAAGTACTTTCAAGTACATATTGTATGTAAACAAAATTAAATGTTTATTTAATGTCAACAGTGGAGAGAATCTTCAGCATCGCTGGAAAGGTGTTTCGCCCTGACAGATGTTGGCTTACAGACAAGAATTTTGAATGTGTAATGTTTGTAAAATGTGATGATAAGTCCTACACTTAATTATCAAAGTATGTCCCATGTCAGTTACACTAATTTGCAGCCTGCTATTGCAAACTAAACTGCTCAATTGTTTCCTTCCTTTTATTCTGAGTACCGGTACTGTATTGTGTAACTGCTGACCAATGAGAATATTTTCTTTATTTTCAGAATTATTACAGATAGCATGGAATGCTCTGAGCAAACAGTTGTATTTTATTATTTTCATTCAAACTTGGATACCAGTATTCAGTTATGGATAAATATTAATCAATAAATTAATCATTACCATTATTAATTCCTTAATTGTTTAATTTGAAATAGACTTACGAGTATGTAGATCTGATTTCAAGATTTTTATTAAACCTATAAAAATGTACTTGTAAATTGTAATTGTACTTAAGTACATCATTATGTAATTGGACTTGGACTTAAGTATTATGCAAAAACTCTATACTGGTACTTGTACTTGTCCACAAGTACTGCCGCCAGTACTTGAACCCATCCCTGCCTTTCAGTGACCTCCCACTAAAGTTAAGACACCTGCAGTTCTGGGTTAATATTTGTCTTTTAACCCACTCACACGCGGTTAAAACAGTGCAATATATTGAATTGCCATTCAAAACTGACTAAGAAAATATATATCTTATATTGTGCAAATTTGTTGAAATGTACTTTTTTGGTAATTGTATATAATATCCCCCTCACCTCAGTTTCTAATAAAAATTATTGCAATGCGTAGAAAATAATAAATAAAACCTTTCCTTTTAAGTAAAAAATTTTTGGTCGATCATATTTATGGAGATATTATTTAATTAATGATATCCATTTGACGTGACATTTTTCTGATCAGGCTATTTTTTCACTACTCTGCAACTTAATTAGTTGGTTGGTTTCTGTTGGTCTGGCTATTTCTTTTTTTTTCTAAATTAATTGGATTCAGTTTGGGTAATACCTTAGTTCAGTCGTGTTTGTGATAGAATTATGACGTGCTGTTTGTGTGGTTTCGACTTTGAGAACTTGATTCGTCATGTGCCTTAGGTGAAGACTGAAAAAGTGCATAACTTAACATGTTATTACATTATCATTTGTATAATTTAGGTCTCGGGGGTATGGGGGTGGAGCCCCATAAAGATCACGCATCACAAATTGATCGGTATAGGGTTCACTTTGTGATGCATGATCTTTACAGGGGCTCTGCCCCCTTAACCCAGAGACCTAAATTATATAAATGATAATGTATTATGTTAAGTTATGCACTTTTTTAGTCAAAAATACATTTTTCTAGGTTAGGTTAAGTTAAGTTAAGTTAAGTTTAGTTTAGTTTGGTTGGTTTCCAAAAATAAATAAAGTAATTACATGCTATAAATAAAGGTTTTACATCAATTGTGAAGTCAATTTCATAAAATTGACGTGAGGGGGATGTTATATATAATTACCATTTTTTTTAATAAAATATATTTCCTGTTTTGGCTATAATGTACTTTTTTCATAAAATATTTTTCCTGATTGGGCTATTTTTTCGCTACTCTGCGACTTAATTAGTTGGTTGGGTTTTGTTCTGGCTATTTTTTTTTTTTTTTTCAAATTGGATTCAGTTTAGTGGTGTTTGTGATAGAATTATGATGTGCCATTCGTGTGATTTTGACTGAGAACTTGATTCGTCATGTGCCCTTGATGAAGATAAAGGATTGGATGTTTTTATCAATTACGGCGTTATTCTCTCATCTTTAACTTGCCCGAAATGTGACATTGAGTGCCTAATATGAAAAGATCAGAAGATATTTAGGTGAAATAACCAATATTAACCAGTTAGGTCAACTGAATGCCCAGTTAGGTCAACTATATACCCTTGATGATTGGTTAGGTTAAGTTGTGATATTTTTGTTAGTTTAAATTAAAATGATGAGAGCAAACTTTTCTGGTTTTCCACTTCAACCCACATTCCATTTCTCTTTCTAAGTTCAGTTCAGTTCTTCAGCTCCCAGGTAGGCTAGTTAGCCTGTCAGTGGAGCCAGCCTCCTTCATCACTCTGCCCTGTCCAGCAGCACTCCGATTTCTTTGAGCTCTTGCATGCTGGGCAAGTTGTATCTTCGCAGGCTCTCCTCCACTTCACCCCTCCATCTCCTCGGTCTCCCTCGCAGTCTTCTGCCATTCACTGGTCTCCACTCCCAGCACCTCCTCATAGTTCTCCCCTCCTCCATTCTCTCCAAGTGGCCCAACCATCTCAATTTGGCAATGTCAATTTTTCTCAAAATTGGCATTACTCCCACATTGACTTTCATTTCTTCATTTCTTATCCTATCTCTTTGCGTCTTTCTCAGAATAGTCCTCAGTGGTCTCATTTCTGCTGCCTGAATTCTGCTTCGATCTGCCATGCTTATTTTCCAGTGTTCCAACCCATAAATCGTATTGGTGTTAAAACTGGTACCATAATTATGTATATAGACACGTTCAGTCATTTTACACACCAAAATACATTTTTCTAGTAGTATTTGATGTGAATTGTTCAAATCTGACCTCTATTTCCCTTGGAAATGAGATCCAACAAAGTTATAGTACTTTGGAGTTTGGCTCATTTTCAAGGGAAATGGAGGTCAAAATCTAAGCAAACCACATCAAATATTACTAGAAAAATGTATTTGATATTAACCAGAAAAGTTTGCTCTCATCATTTTTGTTTAAACTAATGAAAATATCACAACTTAACCTAACCAATCATCAAGGGTGTATAGTTGACCTAACTGGGTGTATAGTTGACCTAACTGGGTGTATAGTTGACCTAACTGGGTGTATAGTTGACCTAACTGGGTGTATAGTTGACCTAACTGGGTGTATAGTTGACCTAACTGGGTGTATAGTTGACCTAACTGGGTGTATAGTTGACCTAACTGGGTGTATAGTTGACCTAACTGGGTGTATCAGGTCATCCCATAGGTAATGTCATTTTTTACAATAGATTAAGTTTAAACTAGTCCTACTCGGTTTAAGCATAAATTTTCTGAAGGTTATATCTAAGAGGAGATCTATCGTGTTTTGCTACGTACTTTACAGACCTAGACCAGTGAAGACATGTGTTTTGTGTTATGTGAACCCCTCATGAACATGGCGGTATCAGAAGAGCATATCAGGTATATAATGCTTTACGAGTTCAAAAAAGGGAATACAGTATTCCCTCGAATATCGCGGGGGTTACGTTCCAGAACCCCCCGCGATAGGTGAAAATCCGCGAAGTAGAAACGATATGTTTATTACGTATTTTACGCCTTTATAAACCCTCCCCGCACTCTTATAAACCTTTCCCACGCTCTTATAAACACTTTCTACACTCGGAGTATGAAAGAGACTAACAGTATTTTAAAAAGAAAACATTTGTATATAGGTACAGTATTTTTTAATAATTTTACCAACATTAAAATTTCGTATGGGTACTCACCAGCGAAGATACTAAAACTTGAATGATGACGATGACGATGAATTAGCTGTGCAGTACTGAACGATGAAGGTGATGACGATGATGAGATGAATGTACTGCACAGCAAAGAAGAGCATTACATCTCTTCTAAATGAATAACACGTGGAAGCGAACTGAGCAAGGCGAGATGCTGAATGCTTTGGTAGGCTGCAGATCGAGATGCGACGAACGCTAAGCCAATCAGCACCCAGGATACTGAACAGCGTGCTCTGATTGGTCGCGTCTCATCCATCGGCCAATGGTGTGCCGTGTACGGTATCATATAGGCAAAGTAGCTCAAGCAGCACAAGCTTCGCTGGTTTTCCTATCTCGCGGTTCTTTGTCAACTCAATTAGAGTACGTATTTTATTTCGGCTAGAAAAAACCGCGATGTACCGAGTCCGCGAAATGTGAACCGCGATATGGCGAGGGACTACTGTAGTGCTACTGAAGCAATGCAAAACATTCAGGATGTTTATGGCAACAATATTCTGTATGTGAGGAAATGTCGGAGATGGTTTCAAAAGTTTAGGAATGGTGACTGCTGTTTGACAGATGCAGCCTGCTCTAGACGCCCTGCTGAGTTCGATGATGACCTGCTGTTCGCCACACTTGAAGAAGACTGTTCAACAGATGTCGAAGAATTGGCCCAGAAACTCAATTCATCCCCGTCCACCATCCATTGACATTTGCAACAACTCGGGAAAGTGCCTAAGTTAGGAAAATGGGTGCCACATGAATTATCAGTTGATAATCTGAGGGTGTGGGTAAACATTAGCACAGCTCTTCATTCCCGTGAACTCCAAGATCCGTTTTTGCACCCTTTAGTGACTGGTGATGAAAAGTGGATACTGTACCAGAATGTTAAGCGCCATCGACAGTGGGTTTGTGCCGGAGAACCAGCGACACCACAGCCAAAACCAAATCTTCACCCTCGGAAGGTGTTGCTTAGTGTTTGGTGGGATAAAGGTGGTGTAATACACTTTGAAACCTTACTACACAACCAAACAATCACCGCTCAAGTCTACTGTCAACAACTGGATTGATTGAACACTGCACTAAAAGAAAAGAGACCACCTTTGGTTAATCAGAAAGGAATCGTGTTCCACCACGACAACACACATCCTCATACCACTCAGATCACTTCTGCAAAAATTGAGGAGCTTGGGTGGGAAAAACTTCCACATCCCATATTTTCCAGACCTTGCACCTTCAGATTATCATCTCTTCAGGAGTCTGCAAAACTATCTTGATGAGAAACAGTATACTTCTTTAGATGACCTGCACACCAGTCTTTGTACATTTTTTCCCTCAAAACCACCTGAATTTTATAAACATGGCATTGAAAAGCTTGTAGGACATTGGCAGTGTCATTGATTCCGATGGAAAATACGGGGCTCCAATAAACCTTAGCCCCCCCCATGGCCTAAACCATTAGAGGTACAGTAAAACTAAACATACCTTACAAAAGAGAATTTAATCCTACATTTAATGAGAAACAATTAAAACTTGGTGTTCCTGCCATTGGCTTCCAAGACAGCTTGAATTTGCTTTGGGTAGCTTGCCAAAAGTGACGTGAATAGATCTTGATTGTTACGCAAATTTGCTAAAACAGTTTCAATGTGTTGCATCATTGTATCCTTCAAAAATCGATTTGCTGCAGGTTCTTGAAACAAGAGACATTCAACCTTGTCCTTTATAACTGATCCAATGTGTTCACAGTCATTCAGGTTAGGAGAATTTCCTGGCCATTCATTTCCAAAGAAATCGATCTCATGGTTCCGCAACAACTGTTGAGTGGCTAATGCCTTAAAGCAGGGGGCCTTATCATGCAGAAGTGTGACCTGATCGACATCCATAACATTGTTTGGGTTTCTTAGAAAAGGAATGACATGCTGGGATAGAATAATATCACGAAAATACTGTCCATCCCAACTCTGACCATTTGGCTTCAGCACCCACATGAGCTTCTTTGCAGTGAACAAAAAACACACACCAACATAGTCTGGACTTTTTAATAATTCGC
>JAJOZX010000423.1:1397500-1421523 GCA_023014485.1 Bathynomus jamesi
ATCAGTTGGCCCCATTTGGTTTAATTTTTGCTTTTGTCCTACAAAAGAATCCCACTCGGCAATTGTTATTTTATCCTTGCATTGGCAGGCATTTTTATCAATCCCTTTATCGTAGCAATCACAGGTCCATACATCAAACATAGCATCATACTCGGAAACTTTTTGTTGAAATATCTCATCTCTTCAGTTTATAGGAACCTTGTTCAACTTTGAGGCTGCTTCTATCACTCTAACAAGTTTCTGAAAGATTCCACGAGTACTTATTGTAGGGAGAGAGAACTTTCTCCATATGGTTTCAATGTCTATTGCGACTATGTTACAACATTCATTAAAAGTAATCAATTTATTTGATTCAACCTATTCTCATCGTCGCATGAAGTTGTAGTGCCTCTCAACATCTGCTTTTGTTGGTGTCATAGTTGCTGGAAACTCGGAAGGATGTCCAAAGGGTGCATTTGATGACTTTTCTTGTCATGATTAATTTGACTTAATAACCAATAATTTAACTTAAAAACCAGTAGTTTGAATCAAATAATTTCACTTAATCAATAAACTAAAACAAAAATAAAATATAATTTTTTGTAAAAAGTACTCAAAAAATTAGGGTTGCCAGACGTTTTTGCAAATTTGTGAAATTTGGCTGGCCACAAAGTGGCCAATCTGCAACCCTGCATAAAACAAAAAGTATCCATAATTAAAGATGATACCCATTTGATTTAAATAAGGTCTTCTAACTTATTTTTAACATATCTTAAATTGGGACTATGTGCGAGGGCTACAGAGGGTAGCACATAGCTCAACTTTTGATGTTATTTGTTAACCCAAATGAAAACCCTCCCATAGTCTTTTTTTTTTAAACTATTATCATGGACAACTAGATTATGGTTGGCCCAAAGTTCACAAGCTTAGGAGTCTATTGGTAATTTTAGGTATAGAACAGGCTTATTCAGGCTTATTCAGGCTTATTCAGGGTGATCAACTTAAAAAGTATGTGCTGCTGCAGTTTTTTTTATATATACTTTGCAGACGAACGCTTTTAAGTTCATGTATAGTTTAAGCCAGTCAGCCAGCTGATCTTTAGGTTAAACAATAGACAAATAGAAATCAGCATTACATTAGGAAAAGGGGCTTACTTTTAATTGCTCCCTGGGTGAACGATTGGTATTGCTTTAAACCACTTACCAGGTTTGAAACAATAACTATTATCCACATAGGCTTATCAGGAGCACGATTGGACAAGGAGGAGGTCGGCGTTCGTTAAGTTGAATGAAAAAAAAAAAAAAAAAAAAAAGTATCACTAAGTAATAATATTTATAATCTTTTTAGACACAAAAAGCAATGGAAGTGGGTCGTTCTGGAAGAGTTCAAGTGGAAGATGTACTTTATCTGGTAAGAAAAGATAAACGAAAATATGCCAGAGTTCATGACTTGCTAAATATGAATGAGGAACTCAAAAAGGCAAGGAAAGCTTTTGACGAAGTGAAGTACGCGGGTATGTGAATATAATGTCTTCATTTAACGCCATCGCGTATGTACAAATTAACTATCTCAAACAAAATGTCATTAGTTAATACGCCCTTCATTGGTTTTCTCTCATTTACCGTCTGAACCAAGTTGTGAAGTGAGGATGGTGATAATTGAATTGTTTAACCAAAACTTACGAGACATTTATATCTAACGTCTTTCATACTTCTCATAACGATAATCATTAGTGGGTGTGCTTACTGTCACTCGTTAATTAGGTACGAATACAAAATATTTAAGGAAATGGAAAAACGCACTAACTTATGCACAATACAACCATTTATAATTATTTGATTGTCGTAACACTGCCAGTTTTTAGAAAAATCCAGTACTTCATTTTAAAACAAGTGTTGGATTTTAAGTCAGCGAAATAACACTTATAAAAGTCTTGTTTTAAAATGCAATGGGTCAAAAATGTTTGTGAGGGCCGAAAGCTCAAATATTTTTTAATAATTTTCATTATAGTTTTAAAACTAAAAAAATACGAGTTACTTTAATTTCATCTTAGCTAGTTTTAAAGTACGTTAAGTCTACAAATAAAAATAAATGTTTTGAAAAAAGCCTTCATGCAAATAAATTACTGATACAGAAGATCGATAGTGAAACAAAGATGAAATAGATTAAAAAAAAATAAGTTAAGATTTCCTGGCATTACTCTTGTAGGTATAAGACGGGTCTGCATATTTTTTAAAGAATGTTGATACAATAATGTACAAATCTATTTTTGTTAAGATTAATAAAAGATTGGATTATGAAGTTCTTATTTCTGCCACTATAACTCGTCGTGCATTTTTTTCTCTTCCTGCAAATTAAAAAACATTGCATTGAAACTGCTCAAACTGAGTATTTTGCAGTTTCTTCAGTACAATAAAATAGTCGAACAAGCATGTTACAAGTTAAAATTTGGTATTACGGCAACATTTCTGCAATCTCGTCAGCGAACCATCGTTGAGATGGTCGGTCTGTTCATTCTTTCCATATGTTTGGTTGTCTCCCATGAAAGATTAAATGCAAACAGAATTCTCTGTTGCTAAAGTTACAAACCCATTATCTGCCAACTAATTTGGTCTTATTGTTCTGAGACCAGTTATTTCAGTCATAATCTATTCATTCTAAGTTTTTTCTTTGTTAAAAGCAAGTATAATGTTTGTGCATTTCGTCAATAGTAAGATTCCAGCAAACATATTTCGTACCACCTATATATTCACTAGAATTTCTCTAGGTTTAGTTAATGTCATGACCTGCATTTCTAGCAAGAAATATACTTTTCTACTGTAATTTGATGTGCTTTAGGTTAGATTACACTAGAAAAATATTTCTTGCTAGAAATGAAGGTCATGACATTTAACTGCATAATTATCTTTCTCTGTATGATAGGTACAATATCTAGTAGAACTCGGCTCTAACAGTGGAAGTACCATAGGAGAGAACAGTTTATTAATATTCACAGTACAAGTTGAATACTTTATGCATCTTTCAGCTGTACACTGAAAAGGCTAAAAATAAGAAGTCCTTTAATACTGGATCGATGGGGCTCATATGATTCGCACGTCAGTTGTCTTTTTCATTGTACAGATGAATCATGATACGTGAAGTATCGAAACTTGCATTGTGTAATTAACTGTTCTATCATATAGTGCTTTTGTTGTTAATTAGTTATTGAAAGTGTTTATTATATGAACTTTCAATTCAGCTCTATTTTGGCATACTTCTATTGTGTGATTCTTACTGGAGATTTGTATAGATTTTGTGTAGAATTTATCAGATGCATATGGGATACACCTGCTATTCAACCTTAAACCGTAATATTTCAAGGCCTGTTTAACTTCACCCAAAACTTTATAATGCAATTATAACTTTTAAATTTAAAACTTATTACTACTACCTACTTACTATTATTATTATTTCGCTTGTAAATTCTAGATTCTCAATGAGTTGCGAGCTAGCCAGATGTCAGGGGACTCAGGAACTGGCACAGCATTCAGGCCAGACTAACGCGGCCCATTGTGTTAACTTCTGGATTACTATTATACACCACCATCGGGAGTAGAGCCCCCGACTTCGGTGTCTTCACCTCGCTAATAAGAAAACTGTTACCCACTGAATTACGGGCGCTGTCCCCGAGATGTGCTTCAAATGAAAAACCGTGAAGATCCGAGAGAAGATTCTTACTATTTTGTCATTTTCCTATCACCAAAATTTTTCAAATTTGCCTAAGAGTAGTAGTGCTGCTACTTTTGAGTAATGATGTTTATTGACATGGTGAATTCCATACTGCTTTGTAGTTTTCATACATTTATCAAGAAACTGATCAAAATGGTAAAAATATGACCTTAAATTTAGTATATATAATTAGATAAATTACACAATCTTTCAGAATAAAAAAAAATGGTGTGTGCTTTTACATTATTAGTCCTTGTACGAGAACTTCCTGGGATGGGGTCATATCCTCCGCCTCCCTGTACGTAACAGGAATGGAGATTGGGCTGGAATCCAGTCTCTGCAAAAATACTCCCACGAATGGTAAAAAAAAACTCCGACTAGAGTAGTGCGCCCACCAATGCTAGGGGGTTCGTATGGCAATGTTGAATGTTTGGAGGTATAAATAAAGATGCAGAGAGAGAAAGTGGCCAAGGTTTGTCGGGACGGTTATTTTGATTTGTTTGGTCTGCGATACGAATCTAAGAATAGAAATGTGTGAAATCGGGTATGGGAAGAGTAAGAGGCGTGTTACTTTGCTAATGAAAGAAGGAACAAACGAAGGAGTACAAGTGTGTTGGTGAAGAGATTCGTTTAACATCATAGTTCGTTGTAAAAATTAAAAACAGTCGAGATCAGTAAAATGAAAATCATGACTAACTAAATAATGTAATACCTCTTTGAAGACACCTCCAAAACTACGTAGTTTTGATGTAATAGCAGCAGCAGCAGCAAAATTATTATCTAGGATGAGTCAGCACACCATTTCCGCAATATTTTTAGTTTCGTATGGAAATTTTTAATTTGAGAAACGCTCTCTTATACCCAATTCACACTTGGCAATTTTAAGGAAACGAAAACTACCCGACAATTTACAAAACTCCCTCTAGTGCGGACAGTTTGTTAAACATCGTTAACGAAGTTTCAAAAACTGTCATTCCAAGGAAACACTCGCGACCATTAACTGTTTCGGAAACTATGTAGCCTATGCTTAGTAAAATGCAGCTATTCTAATTTTTTTTTTTCATTTGGCCATTGACCATCAATGACTACAAACTTATTATATAGTTATATATTCTGTCTTATAGTCTATTGAGAAAGGAAACTTAGAAGAATCTAGGTCTAGGTTAACTTAAACCCGCGCCTAACAATTTAAGCACTTCAAATCGTTGTCGTTTTCAAAAGGCCTTCGGTCTGTCCAGAAAATTAGGTTGGTAATATTAAAACTTCAAAATGTATTTTCTTTAAATTCAGAACGTTCCTTCCTCCGTCGGAGCAGTTTGTCTAACGAAAAAGATTCCATTATTATTTTACAAATAATGAAATACAAGTGCTACTTAATATTAAAGGGATTGTAAAAATTGAAATAAATAAAAAGTACGTATGGCCCAGTAAAAAAAATATTTCATACGCTTCAAACAGTAACCTATTTGGAAATACCCTTTTTTTTCATGTTTTCGATGGGTTTCAGAAAATGGTAAGATGCAGAGTTTAAGCAATGTTTCAGTGTAAATGAGGAGATGGTGAAAACGAATAAATGCATAAACAATTTAAGTAATTTATATAGGAATAAATAAAACTCTAAACGCAAAACGACAAATTTATTACGAATTCAGAATCTAAAAATTATACCGAGAGCTTCATTCCGTATATAGGCATTTTATTTAATTATAATAGGAATCACGAGCAATTTACGTTAGTCTCATTTAAAAGGTTGCTAGTCACTGCAAAATCAAGGACAAATCGCAATTGTTCAGTCTTTTTATAAACACAGACTGATCGTAAACACAATCTACTGACAATACTACTAATTAGCACCAGAGAACTTTTATCAACAAAAAATGACTAAAAGCTGATAATAATTCTCTCAATACTTAATGAATAAAACAACGCCTCTCTCATTTTAAGCAGGATGATAGCAAAAAAATTTTAAGTAAAGTATAAGTATCAATAAAATATAAGTAAAATCAACAATAGTTTGAACTTTATTTTAGTGGGTGTTCACAGAATTCGATGAATAAGAAAAATAAACCAGTAACATTCCTTGTTATATATTAAGTATTAATCACTGCTTCACGAAAATACAAAAAAAAAAGTTAAAAGTATTGATATGAGATTGAGATTTCAACGCAAAATCTGAAAAGACTTTTTTCTTTTTTTTTCTTTTTTTTTTGGGGGTAAGGAAATTTTAATTCTCTTCGGTTTTCATAAGGCCTCATGGCTGGTTTCTGCAGTCTCTGCAGAAGGAAGAGAAGGATCGTCGTCTGTTACGACGGAAGAGGAGCAGCACTCTGTCGGTAGTGGTGTTGATTCGGGCATTTTTGACTCTGGTTCGGATGGTGGATGATCGGCGATAATTTTATCTTCCTCCGCTGATGAAAGACTTTGTAATTTCCCCTCTTCCTTGCATTCTGCGGTTAAGAAACCAATACAAAAATAAAGGAACGAGGGCAAAACGTAATTTTTGTTTACTACTACTACTGAATTTACATCGGCACAGAAGCGTTAGGTTCCTGAGCATTCCTACTGATGAATAAAATAAGAGTATACAGGGTGGGCGGAAAGTAGCTCCCTATTTTGGATTGGTAAAAAAATACGTATATTATCCATTTATTTCAGAAAAAATAATATGACAAGGTAGGCATACATGGTAGGTTTTCTCTAAAATTCAATGTGGGCTCCAACTCTTTCTACCAGCTTCTGGAGCCGCCCAGGAATGGCGTTCACTGACTTTAGCAGGAACTCCGGCGGGATGGAGGACATGACTTCCCGAATTCGGTCCTCCAGTTCTTCCAATGTCCTCGGTTTGGTGCGGTAGACTTCTTCCTTTACCCACCCCAAAGAAAGAAGTCGCACGGTTACCGCTGAAAAACGGCAGAATCGGTTCAGTGTAACGGTGTGGTGTGGTATGACCTCAGATCAGGTTGTGGGCCCGTTCCTTCTGCGCAACACCATGAATGCTGAGCGGTACCTTGCTATGTTGCGAAACGAGGTCTGGCCGGTTGTCAGCACATGGGAGAACATCGACGATCTGATATTTATGCAAGATGGCGCCCCCGCACTTCGCTCTTGTTGTCCGTGAGTGGCTGGATGCCCACTTCCCTGGGCGTTGGATGGGTCGTCGTGGTCCACATCAATGGCCAGCCAGGAGCCCCGACTTGACACCGTGCGACTTCTTTCTTTGGGGGTGGGTAAAGGAAGAAGTCTACCGCACCAAACCGAGGACATTGGAAGAACTGGAGGACCGAATTCGGGAAGTCATGTCCTCCATCCCGCCGGAGTTCCTGCTAAAGTCAGTGGACGCCATTCCTGGGCGGCTCCAGAAGCTGGTGGAAAGAGTTGGAGCCCAAATTGAATTTTAGAGAAAACCTACCATGTATGCCTACCTTTTCATATTATTTCGTCTGAAATAAATGGATAATATACGTACTTTTTTACCAATCCAAAATAGGGAGCTACTTTCCGCCCACCCGTACAGTAGTATGGGGAGTTGGAAGAGTTGAAGTAGTATCAATGATACTATGATTTCTCTATTCTACTTTTAGACTGGCAGCAATGTTTGTACAATTCCAATGAATAGTCTAAAATCAGACCTAAAGTAGGACAGCGTACTTTGACTTGTCTATTTTATAGCAGCGATGGGTACTGGAGGCAGGCATTCATATTTTTCTCCAACTACACCTAGTTGATAAAGATTTAATACCATTTTTCTGCAGTATTTTCGAAAGCCAAAGACGGTTCAAATCTAATAATTTTATATAGTTAATTTTATACGCATGCCCACGAGACTTACTATTTCGCAGTTCAATGAATCTCGAAATTAAGTACAGCGTTTAAGTGTTTTTTTTTAATTATGACACATTAAAATCTTCCAAACAAATTTAAATTATACCATTCTTCCATTTTCAAATTACTTGAAAATGTTCGCTTACTCGTTCCTGAGTTAGGGCGTTTATGTTTTCTAAGGTCATATAAACTGCGAGGTTTGTTCGAACACACTTTCGACTTCAATATTCTACAAAGCAAAGACTACAAATGTTAATTCAGGTGATCGGGAGTCTACTTCAATGACTCGATTACACCAGTGGCGTTACCCATTTTAGCCTATATAAAATTCTTGGCTTTAGTCGTTATAACTTATACAGTCATTTACTGCTATCTTACTTTACCGTTAAACAAACGTCTTCTTTTAGGTAATGTTACCCAAGCAAAGATATATTTTATGCAGTTCTCCCAATGTAGGTTCTTCTCAACCATTATCCTTAACGAGTTTCGTTACTTACATTTTTTGACACTCGCTCGCTTTGACATTCAAATCAGCCAAACATACGTGTCTGCCACAAAAAAATCATAAAATTTGTTTTATTCATATTTGAAATGTTTGTTACAGGATCAGCTACTCCACAACTTTGGTAAATTTATTTTTAAATTGTTTTTAACGTTATCATCATCTCTGCAAAAAAGTAATTATGTTATGTTAAGTCCATTTCAAGAATGTGTAACATCTATATACAATAAAAATACCATTGGACCAAAGACTAAACTCTTTAGCGAAACT
Source organism: Bathynomus jamesi (assembly GCA_023014485.1). Taxonomy (NCBI): domain Eukaryota; kingdom Metazoa; phylum Arthropoda; class Malacostraca; order Isopoda; family Cirolanidae; genus Bathynomus; species Bathynomus jamesi. Next base: position 1,405,782 of record JAJOZX010000423.1, read on the forward strand.
GGTTTTCCGTAATGTAACCATTTCAATCAATATTTTCTTACACAAACCATACTGATGTTGATACTACATTAGATTCTAAATAATGATTTATCGTAATTGTTTAAAATGTTAAAGTTTTACTGAATAAAGATAATGAGCAGACTGGTCTATAATTAGATGCTAGTGCAGGATCACCTCCCTAAAACAAAGGCGTTATAAAAACAACTTTAGGCATTGCTGGAAATATATCCTTGAAAATACTAAAGTTGATCATTTTACGGACAAAGTTAAGTGAAGGATATCTTTTCCGTAACTAACTCCAATACAAGGAAAGAATATTGTGGTTGGTGTTATTGGTATTTTTCAATTTGCTTATAATACTTTAGATCTACCCAAGAGCACAAGGAACAAAATTAAATGAATTTAATGTGCTGGATGGCTTGTAGTCTAAAAGCGATTTATATTATTTTGTAATTTTGAGCCATCAAAATATCAGTAATTATATTATTATTCACCTTTTGATAATATTTATAAATGCTAAAGCGTTTTTCACACTTTCTTTGTTTAAAAGTTTTAATTAAATTTTAATTCATTTTGTGGATTTATTTCTATACTGTAAGTTGTAATGTAGCAATATGAATAACAGCTTTTTTTTTCATTGGCTGAATAAGCTTTGCAAGCAACCCTTTCAAGAGAAATTGTTTCCATCTTCAAAGGAAAACAACTTAAAAATATCAAGCAAGGATTAGTAAAAATTATACGCATGTCCTGGGTCAGTCGAAGGCTCGCATGTCAAAATGAATGTTAACTACACCCCGATAAATTATCTTTTGGGAAGGGATGATAGGAATCGTGCGAAAATTTTAGGCCGAGTGACGAGCAATGCTAGAGGTTTTTCTTGCAGCATTTTTGAGCCCATTTAAATTGACTTCTTCCAATCCTTTGCAATTAGTTAAAACTTCAACATGCATTTTTTCTACCAATTTTATACTAATAACTGGAACTGCTGGAACAGAATTATTTTTCCTATTGAATTTAAAAGGCATGTATGTATAATGTGTATACCCCTATATTTAGGATCCCTTTTATCATTTCTTTAACTTATAAACATGACAAAAGGTAAAATGATTGCCATTTCTATATATCTACTTGCTGATGAACACGAATATTCATCTCTATAAATAAATCCATACTTTCACTTATTCCTTTGCCTAAAAGCCAACCAGTCATCTTGGGATATACAACAAATAGAGATTCGTCTTTCAGTATGTAGCTATATAATTCTACCTTTGCCGAAAGTAAACTATACTCCGTTACGCTCGATTACTTTGTTGCCACGACAAGGACAAACTCATTAATTTAGGTTAACAGATATACAGGGTGTACTTTGTTAGCCGAACCTACTAAATATGATTTAACGTTCTATACACAACGAGGTTATCACAGTACAGTTTTCCATGAATTGAGCTCCAGCCAAACATGGCCCATCTGAATTACTATATAGGTACTGGAATTGATCCCGGTTTTGTCGACAACTGAATACGGTGTTGAATATTGTCGAAAGTGCATGAAAGATATCCCAGTGTCTCATTAGTTTGTATGTTGTGCTGCAAGCTCTTTTATGCTATGAGGACTGTTACAGTGAACAGAGGGCTACGCTGCTATGTTTGATAAATTCGTGCATCAGATGGGCGGTACTGTTATTATAACGATGTCGCAATATGAATCACATCACATCAAAGGAGAATGGCCCATATTTAATCCTCCTTCAGTGACTGAATTATTTCGGTAGCTCAATGACTACCAAAAATGTATTTGTTTGGGGAACATTTGAAAGAAAAAGTTAACCACAACAATCCCCACATCATAAAAGAGCTACAGCCCAACATCAATATTTGGACGATTCCTTTGGATGCATTAAGGCGCACCTTCGATAACACGCAGCGATGTGTTCATTTATGCCTGCAGAACAACAAGAATTAATATTTCGGCGTATACTGATTCACGTGAGTCATACATGGTTGAAGCTAAGTTCAAAGATAAACTTTACAGTTAAGAACAATGGGCAGCAGCTTTTCTCTAATAGCAGGCCGAATTAAAATGACTGACACACGACGGGCTGGAGCGTATAAATTAGCGACATGCTAATCTCTCGTCGAAGAGGGCTGTATAAAATAAAACTTTTTTCTGCATTTAAAATAAAACCAAGAAACCAAATGACACGCTTGGATTTCTTTTTTTCTATTTTATGCACACATGAGGGTAAGCGACACTTCACAAAAATACTAGACAGACTTAGATATAATACTAAGCATTTTAGGTAGGCAGTTTGTTGTTTCTGAGTTAATGTGAGAATTGCAGTTGCAGCTTGATCGCAACTGTTAACGTCAAGATTCATGCTAATTACGGCTACCCTTATAGCCCAATGCAAATGATCAGTCAGACAGTTTTGGGGCCGGATCCAATCCGCGGTCCGTATGTTGCCGACCCCTAGTATAGAACATTATGTCATGTTTAATGGATTGATCTAATGAAAATTTGTATAAAAATAAAATTAACGAGTGAATATTAAAATTTTTATTGCTTCAGCGGTTGTAGAATCATATATACAAAATTTATTAACAATGAACGGCCAGACGGTTGTAAGGATTTTGAAAACTCTCACGTTACATTATAAAATAATTACCTAATTACGATGTATTCAAAGTATATATACAGGGTGTCCGAGAATTATCTGTACAATTTTTGGCTGTTATTAAAAGTCAACCATGAAGTGTAGAAATTCCAGTGTTGTCCCATTTTACAGAGAATCTCATTAAGTTTTTTCTGATACCAAGTTTTGACAAGTTTTTTAGAAATTCCAGTGTGTCCGAACCAGGGTTGTGGAGTCGGAGTCGGAGTCGTGGAGTCGGAGAGTCGCACGTTTCAGGGCGGAGTCGGAGTCGGTAAAAAACTTCCGACTCCAATTTCTGTCCTGTGTCACCCTTAATTTCTAAATCCTAAATACTAACATTTAGGTTATTTAGTTTTTTTGGTCAATAAACCTTATTCATTGAGAGCCCCTAGATTAATTTTTTTTAATTTTTTTTTTAACATTTTCAGAATATACAATTAATATTTATTTAAATATAAAATATAAAATATAAAATATAAAATTTCACACTTAGTGTGGTGGTGATGAAATGTCTTATTATTATGATAATTATAGAGTGAAACACTAGAGGAGTCGGAGTCGTATATTTAAAATGTGAGGAGTCGGAGTCGGATTTTTAGATTTTTTTACAATGTGTGGAGTCGGAGTCGAATTTTTGACAATGTGTGGAGTCGGAGTCGGAAAATTTTGGACCGACTCCACAACCCTGGTCCGAACATTATCTGTACAATTTCATCTTTTAATAAAATTCTTGATAACACACGTAAAATTCTTAAACAAGATTATTTAGAATCTGTATTTTCAAAAGTTTCTTTTATTAAAGTAACGTTGTTACAAACATTCGATATGTGCACCATTAGTGATTCGCAAAACATCCAATCGATACTCCAAATGTTGCCATGTACGCTGCAGCATATCCACATCAATTCGCTCAATAGCAGCTGTGATTCTTGCTTTTAAATCATCAATGTCTGACACCCGCGTACATTTCTAAAAAACTTGTCAAAACGTGGTATCAGAAAAAACTTAACGAGATTCTCTGTAAAATGGGACAACACTGGAATTTCTACACTTCATGGTTGACTTTTAATAACAGCCAAAAATTGTACAGATAATTCTCGGACACCCTGTATATATATATATATATATATATATATATATATATATATATATATATATATATGTATGAGGCCTTCCGAAGCAAAAGTAGCACAAGCGCCATACGGGGGCAAAAATGAGTTATACCCACCGAGAGGTTCTTCAGACCGTACACTATCATATGGTAATGGATGAATTGTAGAAACGCCAATGTTCGTATGGTCGAAAGTCCCGCGAAATGTAATGCGTTATCTCTGTCCGAACGCATAACTTTCAACGCGTTTTCTGACGATTAAAAAAAATGGCGCTTGTGCTACTTTTGCTTAGGAAGACCTCATATTATATACTGTATATATATACTTTCTTGTCCCTGAAGATGTGAATATATCACGAAAGCGCTCGGATTTCGTTATTCTTTTTCCTTTGATTGTTATATATATATATATATATATATATATATATACATACACACACACAGGGTGTCCGAGAATTATTTGTACAATTTTTGGCTGTTATTAAAAGTCAACCATGAAGTGTAGAAATTCCAGTGTTGTCTCATTTTACAGAGAAACTAAGTTTTTTCTGATAACAAGTTTTGACAAGTTTGTCTTTTTCAGGTATTCATACACACCCGTCATCCTTAATGAATCCACAGGAGAAAGCACAGTGTGTTGAATGGTTTATCGAAACAAAATCAGATACACAAGTTCAACGAAGGTTTAGAACTAATTACGACAGAAATCCTCCATCAAGAGTAACCATACGAGCTTGGTATAAAAGGTTTAAGGAAACGAAGTGTAGAGCATAAGAAAGGAGCAGGGCGGCCTCGAACGTCTTTTGAAAATGTCGAGCGCATTCGAGAGGCTTTTGTTCGCAGTCCACGCAAGTCGACAAGAATTGCATCACGAGAGTTACAGATACCTCGTTCGACAGTGCATGATGTCTTGCGTAAACGTTTGAAGTTGCAAATCTTGCAACAGATTACGCAAGATAAGGTCTCCCGTAAGGAATTTGCAATGACTGCTTGACAGAGTCGACCAGGACAATGCGTTCTTGGCAAGAATCATGTTTTCGGACGAGGCAACTTTTCATGTTTCAGGCAAGGTAAACAAACAAAATGTGCGCATATGGGGGTCACAAAATCCACATTGCATAGAAGAGCACATCAGAGACAGTCCTAAAGTTAATCGTCCGTAAGTCCCTGAATGAGACATTCCCAAACAGGTGGATTGGCCGTGGAGGTGCAATTCATTGGCCGGCTAGATCTCCCGACATCACACCCTGCGATTTCTTTCTTTGGGGATTCGTCAAAGATCTTGTGTACAATACGCGGGTGACAGAAATTGATGATTTAAAAGCAAGAATCACAGCTGCTATTGAGCGAATTGATGTGGATATGCTGCAGCGTACATGGCAACATTTGGAGTATCGATTGGATGTTTTGCGAATCACTGATGGTGCACATATCGAATGTTTGTAACAACGTTACTTTAATAAAAGAAACTTTTGAAAATACAGATTCTAAATAATCTTGTTTAAGAATTTTACGTGTGTTATCAAGAATTTTATTAAAAGATGAAATTGTACAGATAATTTTCGGACACACTGGAATTTCTAAAAAACTTGTCAAAACTTGGTATCAGAAAAAACTTACTGAGATTCTCTGTAAAATGGGACAACACTGGAATTTCTACACTTCATGGTTGACTTTTAATAACAGCCAAAAATTGTACAGATAATTCTCAAATAAATAAATAAATAAATAAATAAAATAAATAAAATAAATAAATAAAAATAAATAAAAATAAATAAATAAATAAAAAATAAAATAAAATAAATAAAATAAAATAAATAAATAAAATAACACATACACACATATATACATATACACACACATATATATATATATACACATACACATATATATATATACACACATATGTATACACATCAACCCTGAAGGAAAATAGCTTGGTTGTCAGGGGGCCAAGACTTTTCAACCAGCTTCCTAAGGACCTCAGAAACGTAACGGGGGTCAAAGTTGAAGTCTTCAAGAAAAGACTGGATGCCTGGCTCAGGACAGTACCAGATGAGCCGGGCGTGCCTGGCTATGTACGGTGGAGAGCGCAAGAAAGTAACTCGCTCCTCCACCAGGCCAGACCTAGAGGCGGGGCCACAAGCTTGACCTCCGTGTGAAGAGAGACCAACACACGAAACAACATAAGGTAAGGTGTATATATACACACACACACACCTATTATATATATATATATATATATATATATATATATATATATATATAATACACACACACACACACACACACACAGTGTCCGAGAATTATCTGTACAATTTTTGGCTGTTATTAAAAGTCAACCATGAAGTGTAGAAATTCCAGTGTTGTCCCATTTTACAGAGAATCTCATTAAGTTTTTTCTGATACCACATTTTGACAAGTTTTTTAGAAATGTACGCGGGTGACAGACATTGATGATTTAAAAGCAAGAATCACAGCTGCTATTGAGCGAATTGATGTGGATATGCTGCAGCGTACATGGCAACATTTGGAGTATCGATTGGATGTTTTGCGAATCACTAATGGTGCACATATCGAATGTTTGTAACAACGTTACTTTAATAAAAGAAACTTTTGAAAATACAGATTCTAAATAATCTTGTTTAAGAATTTTACGTGTGTTATCAAGAATTTTATTAAAAGATGAAATTGTACAGATAATTTTCGGACACACTGGAATTTCTAAAAAACTTGTCAAAACTTGGTATCAGAAAAAACTTACTGAGATTCTCTGTAAAATGGGACAGCACTGGAATTTCTACACTTCATGGTTGACTTTTAATAACAGCCAAAAATTGTACAGATAATTCTCGGACACCCTGTATATATATATAATAACCTACCCCTGAGAACCACAACGGATTTTGTTTCCCAGCAAAACGACAAATCTACTTTTACTAGTAACTAAAGAAACGTAGCTTATACACGTTATTGCAAGATCTTTTTGTAGGAAATTACGACGAAATACAAACCCAAAATTAATACCTATTGTCTATGTCCAGGAGAATAATTGTTTGATATTTAACTAAATTCTAAAAATAAAATATTTTGAAGAGACAACGGCATCAAAATGAAAAGCTGTCATCTCCAAGCACTAACCTTTATCACCCTTCTCATGGACAAAAGATCTGTTAGTAAAGCTGTTCACTTCCTCATCCTCTCCGTCATCCGATGATGGATTGGAAGTGCTGCTGGAGTCAGTCTCTAAGGATACCACAAAGGTTGCACTCAACAAATACTTTGGGGATCATGAAACTTAAATCCACATCAAAGAATACAAAACATCTACCATGTTGAATTTTAAATTCAAGTGTGGTTAGTCTAATCAAATTAGAAGGAATTACGAAACATTTTTATCAAGTTGTACAAAAATTATACCCTTTAGCCCAAATGAAGTCCATACTACCGAAGGACAAATTAAAAAATTAAGTTCTACCTAGGCTCTTTATAAGGTATATAGATTATATAAAAGAAAAGAAGAAGACTCGAATAGATTTAACTTCAGCGTAACCAATTTCACAACCAATACAAATAAATTAAAAATAGTAAATATATTTATACGAAGCCTAAAACTCTCGCAAAAGTTGTTTGGCAAATGACTTCCGAACAGAACTAACGAGTCATTTTCAGTGGGCTTATTCTTCTTCGTCGAGAATAGAAGACGAAAAAGAATGAAGTATAAACATCGTAGGTGAAAAGGATTAAAACTATTACTACTCATGTGCAAAAACGGTGACAACATAAATTGGCTAAGACTATGATTAAAGCTAAAAACTACTGCAGGTTTTAATGAATGACAAATATTATGGATAAATTTTAGCAGAGAAACTTTCCACTATGTTCATTATTATTTCACATACACAGCGCGCGCGCGCGCACGCACACACACACACACAACCAAAAAATTAGAATATGGTCTCAAATGCGCTCATGACCTTGCTAATACTTTCAAATTACACACCTTTATGAGGAATATCGAGTATATGGGACATCATTATGGTAAAAAGACACGTGTGCGCGCTGGTTTTGAAAAAAAATTAAAATACAGCAAAAACCTTATTAAATAGTGAAAAGTTAATGCATAGCGACATACCAAAATATAATATCAGGTCATCCCATAAGTAATGTCGTTTTTTACGATAGATTAAGTTTAAACTAGTCCTACTCGGTTTAAGCATAAATTTTCCGAAGGTTATATCTAAGAGGAGATCTATCATGTTTCGCTACATACTTTACAGACCTTGACTGGTGAAGACGTGTGTTTTGCGTTATGTGAACCCCTCATAAACATGGCGGTATCAGAAGAGCATATCAGGCATATAATGCTTTAAGAGTTCAAAAAAGGGAATAGTGCTACTGAAGCAACGCGAAACATTCAGGAAGTTTATGGCAACGATATTCTGCATGTGAGGAAATGTCAGATTTCAAAAGTTTAGGAATGGTGACTGCTGTTTGACAGATGCAGCACGCTCTGGACGCCCTGCTGAGTTTGATCATGACCTGCTGTTAGCCGCACTTGAAGAAGACTGTTCAACAACTGTCGAAGAATTGGCCCAGAAACTCAATTCATCCACGTCCACCATCCATCGACATTTGCAACAACTCGGGAAAGTGCCTAAGTTAGGAAAATGGGTGCCACATGAATTGTCGGTCGACAATCTGAGGGTGCGGGTAAACATTAGCACAGCTTTTCTTTCCCGTGAACTCCAAGATCCGTTTACAACCAAACAATCACCGCTCAAGTCTACTGTCAACAACTGGATCGATTGAACACTGCACTAAAAGAAGAGAGACCTTCTTTGGTTAATCGGAAAGGAATCGTGTTCCACCACGACAACGCACGTCCTCATACCGCTCGGATCACTTCTGCAAAGATTGAGGAGCTTGGGTGGGAAAACTTCCATATCCTCCAGACGTTGCGCCTTCACATTATCATCTCTTCAGGAGTCTGCAAAACTATCTTGACGAGAAACAGTATACTTCTTTAGATGACTTGCACACCAGTCTCTACGTTTTTTGCCTCAAAACCGCCTGAATTTTATAAACATGGCATTGAAAAGCTTGTAGGACGTTGGCAGTGTCTCATTGATTCCGATGGAAAATATATACTAGATTAAAAAGTGTTTTTTTTTTGTCCTTCAAATTCCGATCTAAAAAACGACATTACTTATGGGATGACCTGATATATTGTCAGGTGTTACAAAAAAGAAATCTTATGTTTAGTAAGTACTGCCATTATATTAAACCTTTATCAGAGACTTTTTAAACTATATGTCTTAGTATTTAGTTGGTCCACCCTTAGCCCTGATTACCCTCCAATCGATATGGCAGTGAGTCGACCAGCCTCTTGCATTCTTCTGCAATTATCGATTGCCAGGTTGTCACCAAACACCTACCTCTTCAGTTCACCAACTGTTCCTAGTTTACGCTTATGAACCTTCTGCTAAGCAATATTACAAAGATTTTGTATTGGATTAAGATCGGGAAAATTAGCTGGCGATGGTAGTATTGTACTTCAATGCAGATGTTGCACAAACCGCATGAGCTGGAACCAGGTCATGCTGAAAAATAAATGGTTCGTCTCCATACAGTCCATGTGACCCCACATCATTTCCATTCATGGAACCCCACATTAACACACACGCCGTAAGTCTGACCGATCGCTTCAGGCAGCTTTCATGATGTATTTCAGACCTTCACCAAACTTGCGGACACCTGATACCAAATGAGACAAAATTTTGATTCGTCTGAAAAAAGAAGCACTTCTTGACACTCGTTTACCGTCCATGCAACTCCTCCTTTGCACCAAGATAGTTATCTTCTCTTGCTTCGCATTTAACATCTGCTTAATTTTCGGTTTTCATGACCGAAATCCCATTTCGTAGAGGCGACGTGTGTGTTCGTGTGGGGTTGCATGAATTCAAATGATGTGGGATCACTCGCATTTGTAAATATTACTCAAGTCACGTTTATCAAGAAATCTTAGAATGTATCTACAGAACCTGGTTTCGCTGATCGATTGGTTCAAGATTATATTATCTTTGGCTCATTGCATACACTTTGCCCTATTTTCTCTACAAATTAGTGGCTTTTTTGCGACTACCTTCTATGCAACCCAGCCTCCCTTAATCGTCTTTTATATTGCTGATGACAAAATGAGGTTTCTTCTTCAGACACAATTTCAGAGTTTTTTCATTCTTTGGCTTTTGATTTATATACGATTTTAATTCATTTTTTGTGGACCTTCTTATTCCTTGACCTGTTCTGCTTTTCACAGATGCACTGTCAGTTTGTCTGGAGACGGCTTTTTTTTTCAATGTAGACATTACGGTGGTTTCTTTATATGCATCGTTTTTCTCATGTAACACTAATTCTAAAGTGGTTTTCAAAAAGTTATTCTTCAGTTTGAACGATCTGGGAGAATATACAGGGCGTCCCAAAAAAATGTATACACACTTTAAATACTTATAAAGGCAGTGTTTATTAAAATACATTTCATTTTCAAAATGTAATAGAATCTACAGACATTATTTAATTGTTTTGTCAACGCCTGTTTTCAAACTGACGTCCGTTCTGGTCCAGGCACTGCTGATAACGCGAAGCAATGGAATCGCAAACATCACGAAACATTTCGTTTGGTATTTGTGTGCATTCTCGTTCAATGGCTGCTCTCAATTCAGCGACTGTTGCAGGTTTTATAGCGTAGACTTTGTCTTTTAAGTATCCCCATAAAAAAAAGTCTAGTGGTGTGAGGTCTGGTGAACGCGGAGGGTATTCTACGAAACCCCTTCGTCCAATCCACATCCACATCGTGCCGAGTACCACTCGCAATACTCCACTCTTCGGTCCGGATCTTCATCATTAATAGCATGGACTAATCTTGGAATGTAACTTTTCCATTGACAGCGCTTCAAAATGCGTTGGACAGACGATTCTGAAATTCCTACCTCACGACTCGCTTGCCGCACAGATTTTCTTGGACTTTGGTGATACGTTTCCAGTACTCTTTCTTGCTTTGTGGGCTTGTCGATGCGTGGTCTCGGAACGCTTCTTGTGGACATTGAACAGTTCCATCGGCTTAAACTATCTCTAATCGAGTGATGGTAAGTCGCGTTGGTGGATCTGTTTGAAACTCCCTCCTAAACTGTCTTTGCACTTCAACTGCGTTTCACACTTCCAGTAGCATTTTAGAATGAATTTCCTTTGTTCAAAGCTTAGTCTGACTGCCATTATTAATTCTAATGGGTTTAACTTGGAAAGAAAGAAACATCAATTGAGCTATCAGCTGTTAAAGTGAGTATACATTTTTTTGGGACGCCCTGTACTGTGTATAAACTGGTTTTTTTTTCACAGTGCATCGAGTTGAGTGTACAGCCACCCTTCGTCTTAATGACCGCTTCATTCCAAGAAGGGATATTTTCCATCACCTTTTGATAGGTGGCAGAAGGAATACTGTATCATCATCCTATAGCAGTCTCCAGCGTATCGAGTGGAGTTGGTCTCTGCAGTTTTTTTCCGATTAGTTGTTTCAATTCAGAGTAACGAGGTTCTATTGGAATGAGGTCAAGACTCTGAGCGGGGCATGAAATGTTTTCAACGCTTTTGTCATCGAATCACCGTTACAATCCACGTTCTTTGACATGGTGCATTATCGTGTCGATAGATGTATGGGCTTTCACTACAGAATTCTATCAATGTAGTACACAGATATTAAAAATGTTATGTACTGGTACCCTTCACAGAAAAAACTACTCCAAACCATGAAATAAAACCTACACTGTCACACTACCGGGTTAACTACTGCTGATCGATGTGACAAAATCGACAAGTTACTGAGAGTTAGATTAAGTTAGGTTAGGTTGTTATTTGCTTATCAAGATCAGGAATGCCACCAAGAATCTCCCCAGAAATGCGACGATAATTATCCAAAATGTCGCCAATTTACTGCCATGTATCTCCGGTTATCATTTGAAGCAGCAGGTACCTTAGTGTACACCTCAACGGTTCAGGAAGCCCTTCACAAGAATCACCTACACAGGAGGGTTGCAAAGAAAAGGCATTTCTGAGTTCTCATCATAAAGCTACACGTTTCAACTATGCTAAGGAACATCTCGCTGATTCTCAAGTGTCCTGGACATGAATCTTGGTCTGATGAGATATAAATCGAACTTTTCAACTACAACCAAAAGATTTTTTGTTTGGAGGAAGAACAAGTCACTTAATAAAGAGCGCACCATCCCGACACTGAAGCATAACAACAATTCGATCGTGCTTTGGGTGGGTGCGTATGTTATCTGCAGATACGTGCAATCTACTTCAAACTGATGGAGCAGTGGATCCAACAAAGTATCATGATTTTGTATGGAGAACTGCCTTCAGTGAGGCATAGACAGATATTCCAACAGGATAGTAATAATGGTCTTCACAGTCCTTGGACCGGGAGATTTAAAGCAAGTGGTGTATGTAAGAAATCCAAAGAATCTCAGTTGGCGGCATTTTGTCAAAAAGCATAGTCACGAGTCACGACTATTGAGGAAAGTAATTCAGATAATGATACAAAGATATAAGAACCATGTGCTTAAAGTAATCGTAGAAAAAGGAAGTTCTACGAGCTAATGAATTGAAAGATGCCTAAACATTTGCATAAATATACACACATGGCAATACCTTTATAAATATTACGGGTGTGCATTTATACTTCTGTTGATACATCACACTTTGAACATTTTCAAGGGTACTCAAGCTTTTGCAAGCAAGTGTAGGTCCTGTATTGTAAACCATCTCATTTATACATACATACACTGAACGGCAGAAAAATCGGCCCACTTGGAATATTGCGAAAAGCAAAAAAAAAGGCAAGCTTCTGTTTATAAAAGTTTTAAAATTCGAAAATGTAGTCTATGAGGCAACCAAATAACGAGACAAAACAACGTCAGCTGCGAACACACTAGCTGTAATTTTCGACTTCTTTTAAGAATTCGACAGTCTGACATTCAGTTGCTCTTGGACTGCTAGTGCCACTTTTTTCTTCCGCTAGTGGGAGTAAGAATTTGCGTTTAGTAACAGATAGACTTCTAATTCTTTTGGGTTTCAGAATTGGACATTTACAATGAATTTAAGTGCCGTGAACGTCGCAAGAGTCGTCGCCCTAATTGAAGATGGTCGGAGCCAGCGTTACGTCGCCGATGCGCTAAGAATTCCAAGAACAACGGTTTGACATGTCTACTAACGTTATGTAGAGACAGGAGAATACACCCGAAGACCAGGATCTGGAAGATCGCACTGCACATCTGGACGTGACAATCGTTTCATCGTCTTGTGTTTTTTGCGAGATCGTCGCTTGACTGCCACAAACGCCGCAATGAGCTGGAAAGGTCTCGAAACGTCAGTGTATCGGAGCGAACCGTTAGAAAGAGACTTATGGAAAGTGGCTTGCATGCTAGACGTCCAGCAATGGCCCCCGGAATTGCTCCCACACCACCGCAATGCTCGTCTTGCTTTCGCTCGTGAGCATGTCAATTGGACTCCTCCAAAAGCAACCCTCTCAGTAAAAGTGCACGGGGCAAATCTTTCTCCTGTTCTTCTCCACACTCTCGTCCATCGGATGTTCGAAGATTAAATCTTGATTCGTCCGTGAACAATACTCGTCCCCATTGGACCATAGTCCAATTGACATGCTCACGAGCGAAAGCAAGACGAGCATTGCGGTGGTGTGGTGGTGTGGTAGCAATTCTGGGGCCATTGCTGGACGTCTAGCATGTAAGCCACTTTCCATAAGTCTCCTTCTAACGGTTCGCTCCGATACACTGACGTCTCGAGACCTTTCCAGCTCATTGCGGACGTTTGTGGCAGTCAAGCGACGATCTCGCAAAAAACATACGACGATGAAACGATTGTCACGTACAGATGTGCAGTGCGATCTTCCAGATCCTGGTCTTCGGGTGTGTTCTCCTGTCTCTTGGAATTCCTAGCGCATCGGCAACGTAACGCTGGCTCCGACCATCTTCAATTAGGGCGACGACTGTTGCGACGTTCACGGCACATAAATCCATTGTAAATGTCCAATTCTGAAACCCAAAAGAATTAGAAGTCCATCTGTTACTAAACGCAAATGCCTACTCCTACTAATGGAAAAAAAAAAGTGGCACTAGCAGTCTAAGAGCAGTTGAATGTCAGACTGTCGAATTCTTAAAAGAAGTCGAAAATTCGTTACAGCTAGTGTGTTCGCAGCTGAAGTCGTTTTGTCTCGTTATTTGGTTGCCTCAGACTATATTTTCGAATTTTAAAACTTTTATAAACAGAAGCTTGCCCACTTTTTTGCTTTTCGCGATATTACAAGTGGGCCGATTTTCTGCCGCTCAGTGTATTAGCTACTTCATCCATGTGAGTTACCTCTTCACCAGAATTGTATTTCATTTCATTTGAAAGTACTGTACAATTAAAGTGAAGATATCTGCATATAAATAGCAAAGGTTAACAGCGTTAGATGAAACAGAGGCACAGGTCCATTCAAACCATATATACAACTTCACTAACAATACTAACCTGTTTCTTTAACCAGATTTTAAAAGTGTTTTATAGTTGAATTGGCAACAAAGTGATCCAAACACAGAACTTTGTAGTAAATTTGGTCTTTACAGAAGTTTTGGAAAACGAAAATAGGTGAAATGAGTCACCTCCTCCCTATCTCTTCCTTACCAGTTTCCTCTTCGGAAGACGATGACTCTTCTGCTGCTGCTTTCTCCATCACTCTCCTCGACATCTCTGCAGTAACTCTTTGTGGGAGGGAATCTAACCTGGGAGGTGCCGGTTTCTGCTTTCTTGCAGGGTTCCAGTAGAAGCAGTAAGCGCACCGAAAAGCTCAAGAAAAAAAATTCAATCTCATAATGCTGAATTATCGCAGTGTAATGAACTAAAGACGAGATCACAGAAAAATGATTAAAAGAAAATTATTCTTTCCTATTTCAAAAACACCTAATTTGATCAAATAGAGCTAAAATAAAATTAAATTACCTATATAGGGGAATTCTTCTTTCAGGGCCATTCCATTGTGACTTTCACACTGTCTGCACACCAAAGCATATCTATTCGAAGGTCCGTCACCAACCAAATACTCGACAAAACGATCTAGCATTCCTCTTTCTCGAGGTAGAATGGGCCTTGGCATGGGAGGGCCAGGAGGATCACCCATATTGCTATTAGAAGCATGTAGTGAACCACTTTCAGAGCCTGATGATGTAAACGCTTCAGTTTTATTTTTCAATAAATCATAAAAAAAAAACATTTGAAAATGCCTGAATAAGACAAAAGGCATTTAAATAATGTTAAGAATACACAACCTGAGCTTTGTTCTGCCTTGTCAATGTTATCAGGAAAAGGAACAGCTAACCAGACTTCAGAGTTTATAATGCATGAGAAAATGGTAAGGTAAATAAAGTAAAATGCAAAATACATTACTTTCAGGCAAGTCTTATTATTTATATTTACATGGGCTAATATTCATATGTTTACATTTTGCTTTTTGAATAAAACGCAAATATTATTATGAAAATTCACATGGGACTAAAACTTACGGCCATAAGCTAGGGAACTCATGGGTGAAACAGATGGATACATACTTCTCGGACCTTGGAGAGAACTATGAGAAGGTGTGCTTATATCTTTTGAATGGAGAAATAAAGACATTTCACATTACTCACACAGAAGGATTAAGAAGGCCGAGACACTAGACTAATTCGAGTACAGTTCGTGCACACAAGAAAACTTCAGCTATCTTTAAGCATATAATATCTGATTAATGGGTTAGGAAGTGTTATCTATGGAACCTCAATAAAGGCTAAGGAATAATAATTAGCTGGGTAATAAAAGATTTTGGTGTGGTGAAACATATTTTACATAAAAGTTACTATTTTTAATTTCATTTAAACAACACAAAG